>JAUTXW010004162.1:342500-720494 GCA_030620095.1 Kuschelorhynchus macadamiae | reverse complement strand
GACAAATAAGGTGTTTAGAATATTGTCCTTTTACTTCCTGGCAGTAAGCCAAATATTGTGGGAAAGCATTTAACACATTAAAAAGAATGCCAGCCTCCTCGATTCCTCTACATTCGATTTCTTTTCACTCCTTTAAATCCTCGAGGCCTTTGGACTAAGTTTTATAGACCACATTTTTAAGGTGTCCTGACAAAAAGTAGTGGAAGGACGTCAAGTCCTCGGGACCGAGGTAATTCACTTCTGTCTTGTACCCTTACGTCAAATCCAGCTTCCAAAAAAAACATTGTCTAAGTATTCCTGAACATTCCGCGCAAAATGCGGTAGCGCACCATCCTGCTAAAACCATATTTCATCATTTGGTGCATCATTACCTAAAACAGTCAAGTTTAAATACTTAATACAGCAGGTAAAGTAGGGAACTTACGGTTATTCGGATATAGTTTTGCAATAGCTGGGACAATTAAAAGATATTTAAATCCTTAAAGGATTTAAATATCTTTCTCCAGTTAATGTGTCTTCCATAAAGAAATGACGATTATTTTAGTACTCTTTATACCACACCAAACATTTAACTTTTGGGGAAATTGAGTATGATTTTTACGTATCCAATATAAAGTTTCCCTAGCCCCAGCGACAATTATGTCTGTTAACTGTTCCATTTAAAAAAAAATTACTTCGTCAGAAAAAAATAATTTATTGACAAAATTTAGATTAGCATTGCAACATTGCATCATGATTTCACAAAAATCCAAGCGCCTATCGTGAGATGAGAGGGTTCTTGCACCAAAGTTATTATATATGGATGAAATTTCTGTTTTTAGAAGTCGGCCTTCGGTCGGTAGTGCCGATCTTCTTCTAAATTGATTAAAACATTCAGAGGCTTATCATTCTCTGTTGCACTTTTAGGTCTGCCAGAACGTACAGCATCTTTTATCTTCCCAGTTTCATGAAATGTTTTGTTAATTTTACTTACTGTAGATTCAGCTGTTGGATTTGTGTTGGGATATTTGTCATTAAAAATGTTACAAACATTTGTAGGTTTCGCATTCTATCTCCAACAAATAAAACTGCCAAACATATCAGGTAACCGTTTGTGTGCAGGTATTTTAATAAAAGATAATACATTAAATTATGGATATTAAACCCTATTTTCGCAAAAACTGTTGACCTTCATAAAAAGTGCTCTTAATAAAAAGTATTGAAAATTTTGTGGATTTTTTAAAACAGTATATAACATAGGGTACTCTATTAAAAAAATAATTTCCCTATAATAACAGAAAAACGGTAAACTTGGCAGCAATGCGGAACTCGCTATTGAATCCGACTTAATTTCATACCTAAGTGTACATATTTTTATTAGATTCAGGTTACGTTTGTTACACACTGTATATTTGCACTTGTTAATTTACCGAATTTTAAAAAAATTGTCCGTACATATTATGTCTTTGCGTTTTACATTTTTCCAAAAATTGTTACTTCTACAATACAAAACATATTTTAACCTGATAATGGTGTAAAAAATTACCAAAACGTTACTAATAAAGGAATAGCAAACTTCATTTAGTGGTCTGATATTTGGTAACCCTCAACTCCCACAAAAAAGACCGGGATCTAGATGATTTATGATTCTGAGTTGAACTTTGAAAGTTTTAAAGAAACATATTTCTGACTTTGGCATTTAACCAGAACTTTCCACCCGGGTAAATGCCACTTTGCACCAAGGTAAATGTCGATATTTATTGAATAACGAAAATGTTTTAATTTTATTCGCTTATTTATTTTTTTTCTAAAACTTCCCACGGCTTTTCTCAATTGAGGAGGACTACAAATTATTTTTTCTGAATCTCTCATTCTTCGAAAACACTTTTTTGATGACGATATATAGTAATATAGTAACCATTGTCAAAATGTCAATTTGATTTTTTATTTGTTGATGGCGGTAAAATTGTGGTTACAGGAGTCTCACTTTGTCAATTTCTCACATAGTTATAATTTGTCACCAAAAATGTCACTTGCATTTAAAAGGTATGATTGTAAATATAATAGTATGCAAACCTCGGTGAAAATGTTTCATTCGTGTCACGACAAATGGTTCACCTCGGCTCGGTAAACCATTCTTTTTAGGTTCTAGTCATTTTAGGTTTAGGTTCTAGTCATTTTATTATTATGTTTTTGAATGTCATCACAGCAAATTCTTAAATTACCTGCTGGTTGTTTCTAAATAAAACTATAAAATCCCCAATTTTGATCGGCAATGGATATCTGCATCAGTATTATATGCTAAACATGTAATATAGATTTTATTATCATTTATTTTGGACGCTATTAATCACAGTTTTACTTTTGCAGGCTGAATTTACGGAAGAACAAAAGCAAAAATTTAAATCTTTTACGCAAGAGTGTCTAGCTTCAAGCGGAGCCGATCAGGGACTGGTCAAGAAAGCCCTCGAAGGAACTTACAGTGATGACGCCAAACTTAAAGACTACACTTTCTGCATGGCTAAAAAAACTGGTATCAGAAACGAGGCTGGTGAAGTTCAGCCTGAGGTTATCAAGAAAATATTGAGTACTGCTGTTAACGATCCTGATACAGTCAGCAAACTTTTGGAGAAATGTTTGGCTTCGAAAGGAAATGATGCAAATAACTCTTTCGAACATTTCAAATGCTTCCATTCAAATTCTCCAGCTGAGCTGAAAAATCTGCATATTTTCTAAGTATCTAAAATGTACCTTTTCTAATTTTACAGACTTCTTGAAATAAATGATTTTTTGTCAGCATCTGTTTCGAATTTATTTTTTCTTTACCCAAAATTTTGTTTTTTTTTCCCACACTTCTAAAATGTAATTGTGACGACGTTTTGTTTACTTTTTTTCGTACTGGTCTGATAATACGAAGAAGAATAAAAAAATGACATGACTATGCATGTTAGAAGATATAAACAAGTTTAAGGATTTTAGAGTAATTTTTTCCAAAACATTTATACGACCAGTAGGCAAAGCCTTTTAGGCTGGATCACCAGAAAATTTGAAGCGAAATTACGTTGCCAGAACTTCCGAAATAAAAAAAAAACGAAAATGTATGTTTTTTGCCAATATTTGACAAAACCTACTATAATTACTTAAAGGTAAAAATAAAGGTCAGGGCTAAATTGAAAATGTTACATTTTCAGGCATCCCTCATATCTGAACTATCAGATAACTTATCGAAAATGGCGTCACATATATCGTGTTATACAACGACAGGTCAAAAAACTATCGGACCCTACTTTATTTTTTTAAATGGTGCACCCTGTATATTTACAGACTATAAAATTTGTCTATTTTTAACCTTTTCAAGAATATATAATAGTATGCACTTTTTCTCAGAAACACGCAAATAAATGACAATTTTCTGTTATTAAATGCATAATTTATTAGTAGACTATGAATAACCATAATAAACAATTGAAAGTTACATATTGCTAACGAAGAATTGGATACCTTGCATATAGGTATCTTTTTATATAAAAGTACCTTTTAGTTTTTTAATAACAGTAAGTTTGTAATCACAATATTATAGCATAAAGTAACAATATAACAAACAAAAAAATAAAATTATTAAAAAAGAGAAAAAAATAATTTTTAAAGATGATGTTTAAATTGACGACCATTTTCTCTAATGCAAAATAGGCACATTTTTGTAATTCTTTGTATAGCAATAAAAAGAACCATTGGTCTCATATGGTGTTTTATATACTTTATTTTATATATATCCCCATAAAAAAATCTAAAATTGAGAGATCTGGAGATCGTAGAGGCCATCTAACAGGTCCGTTGGTACCTATCCATCTTTGAGGAAAGTTATTATCAAGAAATTCTTTTAAGAATCTATGTCCTTAACCTCCTATGTCTTGGGCCACCATCTTGCTGTAGATAAACAGCATTATATTGGGCTAAAGGAGAGCAGTTCTGGATTAACTTCCTCAAGGATTTCTAGGTACCTACGTGCTGTAAGACCTCCTTCAATAATCTTATAAGCTATATGCCTGCCCAAAATAAAACATGACACCCCAACTACAAACTGTCCTTGTGCCTTTTCAAACATTAAATGCTGATTTTCACTATGCCAGTTCCTGGTATTTTGATGATTAAAAATTCCCGCACTTGAAAAAAAGCATTCATTTGAACAAATAACAAGTCTGGCAAATAAATCGTTAGCATCGATTTATTGCAAATTCTACTGGCAAAACAGTGCCCGGCGCTCGGCATCGACAGTAAGCCAATGTTGCACTATATTAAATTTGTATGGATGATACTTATATTTCTTCAAGATCCTCTGACCGTCAGCTTTTGGCACAGCAATTTCCTTCTCAATTTTTCTATATGGGAACGAAGGTTTTGCTTCTATATATCCGGAAACATCTATCTCTTTTCTTCCCTGTTCTCTTTGTTATATGTTTTAGGACGCGGGTATCAAATGATCCGTGCTTAACTAAATTTACTTTTAAACGATCAAATATCTCAAAAAACGGTTGCCTTTTTTCTGAATATCTAACAAGCTAAAATGTATAATGATAATACAGATTTTCATAGCCATAATAGCTTACTTACCTTTGGAAATATAATTCAACAGAATTTTCATTATTCTGTATAAGACATACCAGCATATCATATTTTTCATAAATTTCATACGCTGCCATTATTCGAAGAAATTGATAAATATCAATTAAATAAAAATACCAAAAGAACGTTTATAAACTTCTTTATAATCCAAAAGTCGAACTAAAAACCGATGAGATAGACAAATATTTGTTGTTGACATTTATTGTTCTTGTCTATCATAAACAATAGCTATAGCCAACTATTAAATTATGTATTTAGTTTTAGAAAATTGTCATTTATTTGTGTTTGTGAAAAAAAGTGCATACTATTATATATTGAAAAAGTAAACAAAGACAAATTTTGTAGCATATATATAAACAGGGTCTCCCATATACTAATCCCGAAGGGGGAATTGACTTCTACGGGAAAAGTTATATAAGGAACAGTTTTCACATTTTCGATCAGTTATCTGATAGTTGAGATACGAGGGGTGCCTGAGAATGCAACATTTTCAATTTAGCCCTGTATCTGAAAAACTAAAAGGGCTATGAAAATTTTGTTAATTACATCTTTAGTTTTACGAAAAAGTAGCAAACTATCGCGAAAACCTTAACTTTTTATCTATACAAATAACAGAGACACTCCGCAAAAGTACCCAATATCGGACACCCTGTCCAAAAATGAATCTGATTTTTTTCCTTAATATAAGAGTTTCTTCTGAGGTAAATCGATGAGAATCTAGAGTGTGTCCCAGATTCGCTTCTCTATATAGGGATCTCGGCTCCTATTATACCTACAGCAAAGGTAAATGGGAAAATTTTAGAGGAAACTTATTACATTCGATATCTGGCTTCAGATTTACGATCAATCAATAATTTTGGGAAATATCGGCGAAAAACCGAAAATGGCGGATTTCGTTTTTCGCCAGTATATCCAGAACGGTAAATTTGACAGCTGTCAAAATGTAACATTATTCGGACACATTTTTAAGATAAATAAGATGGCGTATACGACACGTCTTCATTGTTTTTTGTTAACCCGCAATCTGCCTCAAATTTCATTTTTCTTATGACCGCCATATTGGATTTTTCGATGTTTGGAAAGAGTCTAAAATTTCCAGTCTAGTGATATCTCACAATTACATTAAAGATTTTAGTGTCAGCAAAATATCACACTTCGTAAATCAGGTTTCAATGTTTTTAAAGGAGGCCATGATTAATTTGTCACAAGATTACATTAATAAGTAAGTAATGTATTGAACGCATTGAATTTTCAATACAACATGAACGTAAATAACTACATAAAAAATGTAAACGAGCTTTAACTACTTTGTAATTGGGTAACATTAATTTACAAATCTGCAAAATTTCGGTTAATATTTCTAAATGTGTCCAGAACTCTTTGTCTCAGAATTTCTATGGTCACGGGGGGATCAAATTCATAGATTTCATTCTTCGTGTGACCCCAGAGGTGGAAATTTAAGGGCGACAGGTCAGGGGATCTAGGAGGCCAAGATATTGGACCATTTAAAGAAATTATTCTTTCGTCAAACTGCTGTCTTAAGAAGTTCCTGACTTGAATGGTATTGTGAGCCGGACATCCGTCTTGTTGAAACCAAGTTCTTCTTAATTCATCTTCCGTTAGAATAGCTCGTAAGGCTGGTACAACCGTTTTCGCAAAAGCTCTAGTACAGTTAAAACCTATTTAGCTTTATTATAAAAAAGAAAACATATTTGGTTAGGGGGAAGTAACAGCCGTAATAAATTATTTTTAATATGGTATTTATTTTCATAACGCAAGAATTAGGCTTCCCGGGTAATAATAAATCATTAAATTCAGACAATCAAAATCATTTTAGAGAATTAGCTAAATCTGCATAAAATTTAGATAAAATGTTAATACATTTATAGAACCCAATTCTATTTTTATCGGTTCTTCGAAACTACAATACAAAATCATTGAATAAAAATGTAATACAATATCAAAAAGTAAGTTGACTGACTAGAGTAGAACGCTTTACTTTTTTTTTAATTAGATTATACTCTTTTAGTATCATTAAAGAACTAAACGAAAAAAAAAGATTAATATTTGATCATCATTTGGTGCCTATTTAAAAAGGATTGGTTAGATTAACTTACCAATGATCCCACACTAAACGTTACTTCCAAATCTGATCTGTAGACATCTCTCTGCCACTTCGTGAGAATTTTGCACAGCCCAATGATGACGGTTGTGCCTATTAAAGACTCCACAATTCGTGAACCTGCTCTCATCGGACCACAAGACATGATTTACAAAATCAGAATTTTCATTACCTATCTCCTAGTATACCACTCACAGAACTGTAGTCGTCTTGGAAAATCAGTTTCCTTAAGTCCTTGTACTATTATGGGTTTGTATGGATGGTACTTATTTTTTTTAAAACTCTCTGTACTGTTGATTTTGGCACATTAGTTTCGTGTTCTGCAGTTCTTAACGATGCACTAGGGTTTTCGTTAATAGCTTGTAAAATGTTTCTGTCTCGATTTTCATTGTTATTATTGTATCCGCTTCTAGGTTGTTCGAAGGCACCATGGTTAATTAAATTAACTAGGATTTTCCTGATTTGGGTTTTATGAGGCTGCCGTCGTTCGGGGTACATCGCCAAATACCTTGCTGAGGTAACGTCGGCGTTCCTGTATGATTGAAAGTACAGAGCTAACATGTCAACCTTTTCTTCATTTGAATACCCGGTTTCTATAGGTTTTGACAATTTATGTGTCAGGTTTATGATTTTATTGGAATAAAAGCGTACCTACTACTTATTAAAACACAGCTTTGATACTTTCAACTATTTAACTTAACGTCAAAGTCAAAATCCAATTTTGTTATAGATAAATCATGGTCTCCTTAGAAAAGCAATGAGAGCTAACATTACTTTAAATCATGGCCTCCTTAGAAAAAACTGAAACCAAACTTTACAAAGTGTAATATTTCGATGATACTAAAATCGTTAATGCACTTGTGAGATATCACTAGACTGGAAATTTTAGGCTCTTTCCAAAAATCGAAAAATCCAATATGGCGGCCATAAGAAAAATGAAAGTTGAGGCGGGTTGCGTGTTAACAAAAAACAAAGAAGAATAATGTCACATTTTGGCAACTGTCAAATTTACCATTCTGGTATACTGGCCAAAAACGAAATCCGCTATTTTCGGTTTTTCCCCGATATTTCCAAAAACAATAGATCGATCGTAAATCTGAAGCCGGATATCGAATGCAATAAATTTCCTCTAAAACTTTCCCCATTTAACCTTTGCTGTAGGTATAATAGGAGCCGAGATCCCTGTATAGAGAATCTGGGACACACTGTATAGTTAACTTTTTCCCACTGACACCTAAAATTAAAAACTGAAGATTTTAAACGCATATAGGGACCAAATTTGAAATAATTCCATTAAAATATAGGCATAGAAAAAATGTGATTTAAAAAAAAAGTCTGATTATGTCAATAATATTTAAAATTATCATAAACTAAAACACTTCAATAAAAAAAACGAGAAATTGCGGTATCATAATTTGTGAGGTTTTCATTTACGGTTGATCATGATATTTTCGAAAAATCCGGGAAAGTACACGAAAGCAAGATTACCAAGTGTAATAAATACACTAGTCAATACTGTACGGAGTTTAAAGCTTCCGGGTTACGAATTTAACAACAAACATTGTCCAACACGTATGGATTTTAAGTTATAGGATGCATACGTTAATTTTATTTATTCCAACATGTTTATACAATGTTTATATATTTTTATGCATAAGTTAAAACCAACAAAAAAATTAAGATATTCTAAGGATAACAGCTTATATTTGTAAAAGTACACATGAACATATATTTAATAAGTTATTTGTAGATTATTTATGGCAAATGCTGATTTTCGTTTATATTTCTGATCGCCTTGTTTCATAAGAAACCAACAATAATCCCCCACCATCACTGGGTCCCATTACTAAATTCCAGCTTAAAGGAACATATATAATATTTGTCTACAAATCGTATCAAATTTGTAAATAAAAATATAACTAAACTCTAAAAAATTATAAATATGAATAAAAATACAGAAATAAAAATATTTAACTTAAATCCTAAACAAAATAAAGTCATAAAATAGTTAACAATTATTAACATTTAAAAATAACTATTGCTGCACTTTTATGGTCTGCAGTTGACTTCTCCTGCCCCAAAGGATCAAACCTGCCTTGGAAAAAGTTTTTCGCAAGGAACTGATGACGCCTGTCTTCATAATTTTTTTTGTGCCAGTTTACTTAATTACGGAAAATTGTACATATTTTCGCGCCACCACTTAAAAGGATATTCTTTCCGAGGTAAAAATAATACATTTATATCTAGATATCATTGTATTTCTATTATTGCTCGTGAATTGGTAGTTCCAATTGGTAAGGTTGTAGCCACTGCTTTTTCGAAAGCTCCCAATACAAACATGTCATTATCCTCGTCATCTTTACCAGATTGTAGTTTAAGGCCTTGTTCGCTAAGAAGTTCCCATTCTTGAGAAATTAAATGTGCGGAGCTAACCTCAAATAATCGAAAATGAGATTTGAAATACGCGCGTTGTTTAGTATGTATATAAGACGGATGTAGATAACAAACGAATCCATAGTCAACTTTTCGACAGCGCAAAATGGTTAACGCGTAGAACACAATGGAATTCCTGTGTTCTTTCTACGAAAAAACCGATCTACATAAACGAAACTTAAAAAGGAAATACACTTTTGGGACACAAAAATGAGCGATAATTTTAACGTTGGAACTAAATATAATTCTTTGTAACCTATATTTTAAACAAGTATCAAACAAAACATCGAAAAATACAGAAAGAAAAATAAATGGACGGAAACGAATGGCGAAATTTGCATTGTGTTCCGCGATTAAATAATGTCAGGCTAATGGTACTCTATTTAACGATTTTGATTTTAATTTAATTTTTGTGAAAAGGCATTCGACGTTCACGGATATAATTATATAGTGTACTTTATATAACCATAGTAGAAAAAATATCATTTATTTTATTGTGAAGGATATAATAAATATTCTGCAGAAAAGCTTTAAATGCTAGATAGAGTTTTCAACTGGGAAAAAAGTTAGGTTAGATTATGTTAGTTTAGATTAATTAAAGTAATTTTGAGTTTGTGCTATTTTTTAATTAGTTTTTGATTAAGTTATAAATTTGTTTGTTTTTTTCCAAACAAATATAAGATATAGGAGGACTTATAGTCGCCACAAAAGTTATAAATCTAAGACACAGTTGACCACAAGATTTTATTGTTTATTTGATATTTTATTACTTAATAGATAATTCGTTTTAAAACCTGTTATGGTTGATGTTATTACAAAGAGAAACAGTAGCGTTACTGAATCGATAAGAATAGATATTATTCTTTGATCTTTGTTAATGGCTGAGGAATACAGGAGATGGCGAGTGAACGAGAGAGAGCAGGAGCTCTTTAAAAATAGCAACTAATTGAATTCGTGGAGTCTGTCTCTCGTCTGTGTTTAAGGGTGTAACGAATGTTTTTCTTAATCTATCAAGTACAAATCTTATATTCCTAGTTATGATTCAAAAGAATTTTTTTTTATTTTTAGAAAAACTTAAACAGTGAATACAACACTTGAACGTAAAAATATGTTTCAATTCAAACTTATGAAAAATGTTGCTATTAATAGTTGATGTGCAGAGATTCAAGGTACATTACATGCACAACGGTTTCTATCATTCTGAACACAAAATTCTAGGTGGATACGCGCAACAATGTATATTCTTATGCGTTTATATCAATTGTTAACCGAGTGAATAAAACATTTTTTTATAAAACTAAATTTTTACGAATTTTAAATGAATACAAAATTGGACTAAGTTGTTAGAGTTAGTGATAATATGGTTTTTATTTAAACAGCTGGTTTTAAAAAAACATGTCTACATACTATGATAAGAAAAGTTGACTCTTCACTATTCCAAAGTTCTTTATCTAACTTCAGAGAACTCGATTGCTAGGCAATACTATAAATACTGATACATGTCTTCCTCCAGTACGGGCAGTGTTACTAGTGATTAGTTAGTTTTGATGAGGTTCCTGCATGAGCCTGCTGCCGCACAAACTTACCACCTTTCGTTATTTCATTTACGGACAGCTCATTATTTTTTTTAAAACTCGGGTCAGTCGATTTTATTATCATAAAATCACATTCATACCTGCAGCCTTCTAGGCGGGAGTGGCACCACCCCTAAAATCTTAAATGATACCTCATTTTAAGGGTCTTTCGATTCCCATAAAAATGGTAGTAAAATGCATGTACTTCAGTAATTTAAGAGATTTATTGATTTAAAACTTAAAGTAGACTTTAATTCATCAGCTTAGTGGAGATCAATATAATTAAGACATGAAATTTGCCAGCAAGTATAATAAAAATACACTGAAGAGTTTTATTTTCTTAGTTTATGCATTTTTATCTCTTACGACTATTTAAGAAGCCAAGCGTAAAGTCTAAAGATAAATAAAATTGGATTGGTTTGATTGGTTGATTGGTTGACTTTGTAAATTAACCATGGTACACAGCACGGCAGAAAGGATTGAAATGATCGAAATATTTTTCGGACATAATCAGTGCGCTAATAGAACATCACAAATATTTAATGAGCGACATAAGTGCATTAAAAATATATTCTGGAACCTGTGGCTAAATTTCAGGAAACTAGATGAGTGGCCAGTAAAAACCGCAACATTGAAAATCCCATAAGGAACGAAGGAACGAAAGCGATGCTTATTGGGCAAGTTTATCTCTAGATCCTACGTTAAGTACCCAACAATTGGAAACGTTGTCTGGTGTTAGTCGACGTAGTATCAAAGGATTCTTAAAGCCCATGATTCCCATCCGTACAAAATACACCTTGTACAAGAACGACGATTTTGATCGCCTATTACATTATTGTAAAGTTATGAGTGAACGAATTATAAACGATGAAAACCTTCTAATCAACACTTGTTTCTCTGATGAATGCTTTTTTTCTTAAACGGCATGGTAAATCGTCATAACTGCCGGTATTGGTCCAATTCTAATCCCAGAATTTGGTGAGGTACACATCCAACAGCCACAAAAATTAAATATTTGGGCTGGTATTTTTGGCAACCATATGGTTGGTCCTTTTTTCATGCCTGGAAATTTGATAGTTGAAATTATTACAAGACTCCATGGAACCAGCGGTAACAGCAATTATTGAAAATCAGAAGGATCGGCGGTACGTTGAGGATAGGTTGATGTTTCAACAGGACGGTGCCCGGCCACATTATTCAATATTTGTTCGACAATATTTATATCAGACGTTTCCAGGTCGATGGATTCGAAGAAGAAGTTCTATTGAATGGCTCCTCCTATTTTTTGAGATATTAATTAATTCATGCTTTACAACTAAAGGATTCATGTGGAATAATCACCTTCTTTACGTCCACACTAACAGTGAATAAATAAAGCCGCACGGTGAGCAAAGCGCTTAAACTACGGTTTCCTAGGATAGCCGTGCCGCAATATAACGTCGGTATAATGGCGTTAATGACGTCAAATAAAGCGCTACCCTGCGCTTTATATGTACGTGTTTTTTAGGCAACGGTTGTCAAAACAAAATTGCCTTTGAAAAAAAGGTCAACACTTATAGTGCATCACTGATTTTTAACATTATTTTTATATGCATATATTTTTGCTTGATACGTAAAGGTTTACTATACCACAACACTAAGTTTGAAACTTTAATTTGTAATACAGAGTGAATAAAAAGATTTACACTTTAACCCATAACTTAGACATAAGTTACACATAAAATACACTAGGCCAGCCATGTCCAACTCAAAGTCATTGGTGGGCCAAAAGCATAAAGACCATCGTTTAGAGGGGCCGCAAAACCTTATTTTAAGAAGACAAACTGCCGAAAATCTTGAGAAAAAGTACTATTATAGAACAATTTCCAATAAAAAGGACATTACAAAAAACTACAAACATTAAATTCTTTTGTGTGCTATTTGCGTCCTATCTTAGTAGTTAGGTTGAAAAATTTTTCGGGAATAAAGGACAGTAGTTCTGCTTAAATCTTATTTATTACCAAGCAACGTTTCGATGCCTTTATTGCATCTTCTTCAGGCTAAAACAATCATAATTTCACATACACATACATATTTTAATAAAAGAAAATTAACAATTTTTTATATATAATATGTCCATATCAACTTATAATTAGTGATACATCTTCCATCTTAGAAATATTTGACACGACATGGTTATTGAATATATAGAATTTAGTAATAATTTAAAAGCAATATCTGCAATTTTTATGGTTGAGACCACTTTGTAACAAAATGATTGCTGTAACTAGGGTAGTGATTAAATCTTAAACAGTTACGTAGGTGAGTAACCAGGTTTATACCATCCATATTATTAATATATAAATTAAAAAAAAAATTGTTAGTCTGATGTAATTGTTCGTGTATGTGAAATTATGATTGTTTTAGCCTGAAGAAGATGCAATAAAGGCATCGAAACGTTGCTTGGTAATAAATAAGATTTAAGCAGAACTACTGTCCTTTATTCCCGAAAAATTTTTCAACCTAATTAAATTCTTTTGCCAGATATTTGACATCTTTTGTTTTTAATTAAGTTATCTATTTATGACGCCAATTTATCGGCGGAAATAACTTTTAAAACTGCGTCCAAGTGTGCGACCGTCAATCGCGATCTTCCGGGAGATTTGTTTCCTTTGATCAAAGAAAATAATTGTTCACACTTATAGGTACTTCCAAACATTGACAGGATTTTACAGGCAAATTTTCTCATTTCTTGGTATTAAACAGGCAAGTACTTATAAAATTCGAATGTACCAACACTATCAATTTTTTGTTTTAAATGGGTCTGACACTGAATCTCAATTACTTCCATTTGCAAGTGAGGGGGAACTTTATCAATATTGATAGTGAAAAGACCAGTAAATAGATAAAAATTTTTTTCTTGGGTCTTAAAATCCTGAAAACGCTTCTCAAATTCTGCCAGAATGTTTCTCATTTTCTCTGAATATATTTTATATGATTTTGAGACACTTGTGCTTTCCTGATATGCCTTACAAGAAAATATGACAGATTATCCTCTGCTAACTGTTTTTCCCACAACATTATCTTACACTTGAAAGCTTTCACATGATCATGCATATCTGTAATAACTTGACGCGGTCCTTGTAATTTCGTATTTAAGTCCGACAAGTGTTTTGTAATATCTACCATAAATGAAAAATCTTGTAAAAAAGGTACATCGCATAATAAGCTGACATCTTCTCCTTTTGTTTCCATGGAAACGCGTATTTCTTCTTTGAGTTTCCAAAACCGGTCGAGTACCGTAGAACACGAAAGCACCTCTGCGTAATATGGTAAACTAGTGTACTCACTTTTTAAATCACGTAAAAATGCAAAAAACTGTCGCTGACCTTATGAAGTTTAAAATTTTGTTCACTGACTTTAAAACTCTTTCCAACTCGATCACTTTTGAACATAAAACTTCTTGGTGGATTATACAATGAATATGATGAAAATCTGGTTTGTCACTGCCCGTTTCTCTTATCTTTGTCTGTAATATTTTAACGAAGCCATTTTTTACTCCAGTCATTGAAGGAGCTCCGTCTGTTGTAACGGAACACAGTTTTAACAAATCTAAATTGTACTTTTGCAGAAGTCCATAAACAGCATTGAAAATAGCCTTCCCAGTTGTTGTATCATGCAATGGTACTAATTCCAGTAATTCTTCATACACATTGATATCTGTATTAACCATACGAAGAAAAACAGCGAGTTGCACCACACAACACACATCCGTACTTTGGTTACAGGCAATAGAAAATGCAATGAAAGAGTCTGATTTTGTTTTTATCTGATCATTTATACTGGCAACCAACAGTATTCCGGGACAAGAATATATTTTGATATACCTTCACGCTCTCGGGACTTACAATTTCCGCGGCCTTTACAAGGCACTCTTTTATAAATTCACCTTCAACAAATGGTTTTGAGTGTTTCGCGATCAACTCCGATAGTACGTAGCTCGCTTGAAGGACAGATTCATTTTCTTGCTTTGGACGTGTAAACATAAGCTGCTGATCTTTCAACCGTGGATTTAACTTATTTAACTTTTCGTTTCTGACATGGCTGTATACTTGTCAAATATAGTTTTATGAATATCATAGTGATGTTTTATATTATATAATTTTGGGACACCGACTGTACTATTACAAACCAAACAAATAATTTTTTCTTTCACTTCACAGCAAAAAAACTCCAATTCCCACTTTTCTTGAAATATACGATGCTCATCTAAAAGTTTCCTCTTACTTCCACTTGGTTTTGAAAGAGGCATGTTAAAAACTGTATCCGAAACAAATTATAATAAGTACTGTTAAGTGTTGTAACAATAAGTGCGCAACTCAACTCGAAACTCTATCGCAACTGACTCATAACTGACTAAACACTGAACGACTGAACCCAATCGAACACGGCTTATATACGGATTGTTACCAAAACATGATTGTACCGCCTTAGTATGGTAGCACTTATTTATAGTTGGCAGACCTGACTTCTCGTCCTGGAACTCGCCAAACTTGAACACATCTGTCATCGGACATTTTTCTGGTTCTTTGGAAAAAATTTTATTTTTCCATTGATTGATGTCCCAATGGCGATGTTCGATACACCAATTTAACCTTGTCCGTTTCTGCAGTTGTGTAAATTTGAGAATTCGCAGGTGCCTTCTGCTTCTCAGGCCTATTTCATGTAGCCATCTTTGAATTGTTTGAGTTGATACCTCGATGTGATGTGCTGCCCGAATTTGTTCCCTTATAACTGTTGATTTTTTTGTTGGATTCCTCCTTGCCAGTATTCTAAGAAAGCGGTCTTGATTTGCTGTGGTTTGCGTGTATTTTCAATTGAACCAGTCTCAAAATATCTGGAATAAATTCGAGAGACATCACTCTCGTTAACCCCTGTTATTTCAGACACATTCCTCTGACTTCTACCGTTTTTCACTAAACCTATAATATATACGGCCTCGGTTTAAAGCAGAAATTCTAGGCATTTTTAACTTTTTGTAGTTAGGTTGCCAATGTCAAAAAATTCACTTTAAAGGTCGTTTATTATTATTATACTAGTAGTTGTTTATTGACTTTTAGATGGGCAAACACTTATTTCGTTCGAAATCCGTGTGGGTAAATTTGTACATCATCATGTCATTCTCCTTGTATTAAAACTGCAAATGTTTGTGATGTTATACAGTAATTCCGAAATTAGCGTCTTTTTACTTGATACCAATACAACATATAAACATTACAAATACATTATTAAATTTGGCAACACTGTTTAGGGAAGTTAAAATTATGAGTATATCTCTAGGTATTCAAAATGTTCAATGCCTAAGTGTATTTTCAATTATCCATATTTCTAAGTTACGGTAAATTTTGGTTTATTTACAAACTCGCGTAACTTTTAGTTTTCCCAGTACAATACAACAAAATTTTCAACACAAATATATGCATTTGAAATTAACGTTAAAAATCAGTGTCGCATTATAAATGTTGTCTACATATATATATATATATATATATATTTATATATATATATATATATTATATATATTATATATATATATATATATATATATATATATATATATATATATATATATATATATATATATATATATATATATATATATATATATATATATATATATATATATATATATATATATATATATATATATATATATATATATATATATATATATATATATATATATATATATATATATATATATATATATATATATATATCATTACTGTCGTTCTGAAAGGAACAGTTTTGCTGACGTTTCGCCAAAAATCTCACATTTACCATTCTCGAAGCTTTCTTTCTCACGTCCGAATAGAGACTGAAGTGTTGGTGACTGCGTGCTTCCTTTTATACCCCCACCCAGTCGAGGGTTATATCTGAGGGGCCGATGGTTGTTTTTTATGTTTTCCAGATGGTGCTGTTGTTGTCGCACTAATTGCGCTTGATTTTTTGGGATTCTAGATTTGTCGATTATTGTCTTCCATACTGTTGGTAGTTTTAATGATTCGTCCCTTTCATTTAAATCAACTTGTTTTTCAATTTCTATGGCTTCTCGGAATATTCTGGTTTTATGACGTTCTATATTGGCAATCTCCCTACATCCATCGAAATTTATTTTGTGGACGGTTTCCTGAGGATATATGAATAGAGCTGAAGTTGTTTATTTTTTTATGATGCTGAGTTTATGCTGTTTTACTCTTGCATATATATATGTAATATTCGCCTGTTTGTTTGCTCCACGTTTATCTTTTCACAGTCTTGGCACGGAATGCTGTATACTCCGTGGTTTACCAGTTTGATTTTATCTTTTGGGTTTTCAAGTAGTTTATCTATAGTTGTTTGTGGCTTGTGTATTATTTGAATATATACATAAACATATATATATATATATATATATATATATATATATATATATATATATATATGTATACACAGTGAAACCTCTCAACAACGGACAGTAACCGTGCCACAGAAACTGTCCGTTGTATAGAGGTGTCAGTTGTGGGAAGTGAACAAATGAAATACCAATGTAATTTTATTTAAAAAAATATTTTATTTTTAAGTAAAAAATTAATATGCTTAGTACAAATTATTAATACAATTGTTACTACCTATACACCAACATCTTTTACATACATATTTGCATACATTAAAAATGTACTACCTAATATAAAATATCATACTACCTACATATACGGTTTGATACAGTTCTACTTTATAAAATGTTTCTATTTAAAAAAATTATCAAGTGTTGTTTGTCTTAAACTAGTTTATTTTTAATAATTTGAGATTCTATTTTAGATGCAACTTCTGAGATTTTTTTCTCTAAAACAGAATCTCCAGATAACATATAAAAGTTTTCAATAACACTAAACATTTTATATGCTTCCTTAATGTTCTTAATATTGGAAGAAATAATTTCTTGATCATCACTGTCAGATGAAATCTGACCGTTCTCACTATTTTGAAATTCACTGATGCAATCACGTACACTTATGTTAGGATTTTCCGTTTATAAGCTTTCATCAATTTCTGAATATGAAGTTATGTCGGAAGAGAATACATTGATCATTCTACGTAATTCCGATAATGGCACATCACCTTCACTATCGTAGTCAACGTTTCTCTCGAGAATTTCGTCGAATCCAGCTTTGTGGGAGCAGTTATTGATGGTCTTGGATTCGACTTTTTTCTATGAAGCAGCAATCAAATTCAAGGCACTTAAAACATTTATGGATTTCTCCAATTGTTTGGTAGATTCAAAATACTCCATGGATAACAAAAGTCGCTTGATCAAAAACTTTCTGTAGGGATTTTTAAACTTATAAATCACGCTCTGGTCCAATGGCTGGCAATGTGATGTCGTATTTGGCCGTAAAAGAATTATTTTTAACTCCAGTTTTGAGTGAGATGCAGCATTATCCAAAATAAAATTACATTTCGGTTTTGCCTTTGCATTTTTCGGTCAAATTTCATCAACCAATCCGACACTATATCCCTTGTCATCCATGCTTTCTTGTTATAGTACCATTCAAGTGGCAATTTTTCCACGCTTGATTCTTTAAAACAACGAGATTTTTTACTTTTTCCAATCACCAGTGCATTTTTTTTCTCCAGTCATAGCGGAGCAAAGTAAAATAGTGAGTCTCTGCTTTCCCGCCGGCACATGTTTCGCCTTTTAAAAAAAAAACGTTTTATTTGGCAAGGCGCGGAAAAAGAATCCCGTTTCATCGGCCTTATAAATATTCAAATTCAAATTCAAATTGTTTATTTCCTTGGACATGGTTACATGTATTGGAATTGTCATATAAAAAAAAAACATAAGTAAAAATATATAGTTAATGGGTAATTACAGTACAATGTCAAGAATATAAAACCTAAGTAATTTAAATAGAGACAAACTTAAAGTTAAAAAATTCATCCAGTGAATAAAACGGATGGTCAGCCAGTATGGTCTTTAGTTTATACTTGAAAACCTTGGAATCATTAACACTAGTGATGTTAAAAGGCAAATGATTAAAAATCCTCAAGGAACAAATTTCAGGACCCCCCTGCACCTGGGTCAGTCTAGAGTTGGGAATATAGAGTCTTTCAGAGCCCCTCGTCTTATAGAGATTCAGGTCACTCCGTTTTAGAAATTTGTCAACATGCTGATGCACATGGCAAGCACATTGTAATATATATATAGATTAATGACCGTTAATATTTTTTGAGACCTAAAGATCTCCCGACAAGATGCTCTAAAAGCAAATCCAGACATACTTCTTATTAAACGTTTTTGGCTAATTAGGACCGTTGAAATGCTACTAGAGTTGCCCCACAACATTAGTCCATATGACATGATTGACTGGACTGCAGCATAATCAAATGTTTTAATGGTGTTTAAATCAGTAAAGTTCCTTAAATGTAGTATAGCATAGTTATTTGAAGAAAGTTTATTACATACATATTCTATGTGACTATTCCATGAAAGGTGTTGGTCAATAGTAATACCTAAAAAATTTACGGTCTCTAGTTGCTTAATGTTCGTAAGTTTATCTCTTATCAGCAGAGATCTATCCAGATGTACTCCAATAGGTGTAAAAATCATAGTGCTGGTCTTAGTACCATTTAGACACAGACCATTCCTGTCACACCACAGGGAAACATCACGTACACATTGATTAGCTCTAAGATAGAGCAAATCATAATCATTTGCACCAACTATTGCAGATGTATCATCCGCGAATAGGGTTATATAACTGTTATTTACAAAAAGAGGTAAGTCATTTATAAATATTAAAAATAGAATATGTCCTAAAACGCTGCCCTGCGGTACACCCGCTGGAGTATCAAGCCAACTAGAGATAGTCACATCATTACTAGAGCTTAGCTTGACCGCCTGGGTTCTATTTGACAAATAAGACTCGATCCAGCCAAATGCCAACCCTCTTATACCATAATGTTCTAGCTTATTAAGTAATATTTGATGATTAATAGTATCAAATGCTTTGGTAAAGTCAAAAAAAATGCCCATAGATTTTATTTTGGTATTAAAATTATTAAGTAGTTTTAAGTAGACTGATAATACCGCGTCAACAGTGGATCGCCCAATTGTAAAACCAAATTGTCTACGTGATAGAATTTTAAATGAAGACAGAAATGTAATTAGTTTTTTCTTAAAGGACTTCTCAAATATTTTTGAAAACATGGACAAGAGAGCAATGGGTCTATAGTTATTGATACAAACTGTGTCACCCTTTTTGTGAATAGATACAACCATCGCTTGTTTTAACTCATTCGGAAAGTAATCCTGCTCAAATGAGAGATTAATTAGATATGTAAGAGGTGCTACAATTTCTAATGCGTATATATACACCAGGTTACACGGAACATCATCAAATCCACAGGATGTTTTGCTAGACACAGATTTTAGTATTTCTAACACTTCATATTCGCACAAAGGGCTCAAAAATATTACATGAGTATTGATATCAGAAGGTATGCTACCACTTACATCAAGCCGATCGCTATCAATAAGTAGGTCCACAGATTCAACAAAAAAAGTATTAAATGTGTTAGCTATTGCGTTATCATCAGTTAGCTCCACGTTATCCAGTACTAGTTGTATAGTGCAGTACTTTGCTTTAAATCTGAAGTTAGTATGAGAATTTATAATTTCCCAAGCACATTTAGTTATGTTGTTACTTGATTTCAACTTTTCTGAATTCCATTGTTTTTTCACTAGAGTAATATTATTCTTGTGCATTTTTAACCTATTTTTATAACTTTGTAACAGAATCGGGTTCTTACTGGTTTTGCACTGTCGATTTAGAATTCTCAAAACATTACCCTCTTTGATTAAAGCTGATGTAATCCACGGGCTGTTTTTGTGATGTATTCTTTTTGGTTTAAACTGAATGGGAAAAGACATATTAAAACAACTGTAGAAGGTAGAAAGAAAACATGAAAATTTTTGTTTTATATCCAGTCGATCTAGTGATGACATCCAATTTTCTTTCGAAAGTAAATGTTTAAAATAGGCAATGTTTTCTTGTGAAAATGATCTTTTCATGACTATTGCAGGTGGAGGACTGTCATATTTTCCAGAATGAATATATACAAACTGAGCTCTATGGTCTGAGAAGGTGATATCCATAGTTTTTGTTTGGAATATGGGAGCATTTGTGAAGATGTGTCTATTAGGGTGTGAGAATTGCCTTGAAATCTAGATGAATTAAAAAATGTTTGAGATAGACCATACGAGCTAAAAATATCCAAGATATTTAAAACTTCCTTAGTTTTAAGGTTAAAATAATAATTAAAATCACTACACAAAAGGACAAGCACATTACGTAAACTTAAATAATACAACAGTCTCTCCAAAGAATCACAAAAACATTATAGTCCCCTCCTGGTGGGTGGTAGAAGCAGCACACTGCGATGCGTATAGTGTTTTGGATTTCAATTAGTGTTGTGGCAATTTCAAAGGTCCTCTCAGTACTTGGGACAGCATCCAGAGTCATGGTATTTACAGATGCCAAAGTTATTACGTAGAAACACAGAAACCCCACCAGCCCGAGAATTTTTTCGACAGAAGTATGCTGCTGTATTATAGTTATTCAGCCGAAAACGAAGTGCCTCATATCTCTCCGTGCGTAGTTTTTGACAATAGCACACAATTTCGTCAGCCAATCAGCAACCTGAATCAAGTCTACAGCCGCTGCTTCGCCACAGGTGGATTTGAAAGAGATATGATGACGTTGACAGAACTTCTCCAACCATCCATTTGATCCTATAAAACCATCAACTTCTAGATTTTTCGCAATTTCTTGTGCTTTTTCCTTTATTATTTTACCAAATATTGGAATGTTTTTGGAGCGTACTTTACAAAACCAGTCGTAGACAATTTGCTCTATGGCAGCACCCTCAGTTTTCGCAAATTTCTTTTTCTCTTTCATGTTCCCGGTGTGGCGAATCGCTTGTTAAGATCGCTCTTGTTTCTCAAAATATCACTAATTTGAGATTTTTCTACACAGATTTTTTCAGCTAATACTCTAACACTAAGTTTGTTTTTTTTCCGCATACTGGATAATTTCAACCTTTTCTTGAAGACTCAAAGACTTTATTTTGTTTGAAGACATATTGATCGCACCAGAGTAACATTAAAACTAAGATATTCTATTGATAAAGACCACATTTTATAAAAATAAGGTGATCTATTTATTATGCAATTCACCGAAATTTACCTACAAGCGAGACAGCATAAGCCAGCCTATTGTTAAACCAGTGCTATTAACAATAGGTAGGAGCCGCGCCGCTTATTAGCATAGATCTAAATATTGCCCATAATGTGCAATAAAAATACCGACATTAAATGTGGGTTTTTCAAAAATTGAACATCTGTCCATTCTGAGGAGGTAAATTTTACTGTTTTTATTAAAAATGTTCCAAATTTTACTGTCCGTGTCCATTGTCAAGAGGGTTTAATACACAGGAATACATATACTGACGGTCGGTGACTTCAAAATGGTCCGTTCAAAGGTGTCCATTGTTCGGAGGTGTCCGTTAAGGGAGGTTTCTGTGTATATATATATATATATATATATATATATATATATATATATAAATAGCTTATTAATAATTTACAATACAAAAACGTATAAAATTTGCCGTAAAATACCGTAAAGACGCAACAGCCACTAATGTCACATCAATAAACTTCTAAATCGACTTTATATACCCCCCATTATCTATTTTGCGGGATCTTATTGGCTATGCCTATTTGCAATTATTTTCTGGGAATTCTTATTTTAAAGCAAAACAGATATTTAGGTTTAAAATAAAAGGTCTAAGTATAATAAAACCCTGCACAGAAATGTAATGATGTCGCATTATTTTACTTTTAGATTACTTTTAATCAAATGCGAATAAGGGAGTTTATATTTGCCCCTATTTCTACCCATCAGCTCAACAATAAAATATATAATGTAAAATTTCCATAACTTGAAATAAACCAAAGTTTATTGTCATGGGTATTTTAAAAAAATATATTTTCATCACGCTTCTAGATTTTGAATGGTGAAGAATTTCAATTTTTTTATAATATATGCCTATTATGGACATTAAATAATGTTTACATGTATCTCTGTCCACCAGACTCGCTATAACATTTCAAGCAAATTATTCCTAAATTACAAACCATTTTAATTTAATTTCCTAGGGTAGCATGCTACAAAGTTAATATTGTAGCGAAACAGTTAATGTAATGTAATATCAGTAAAGCCAAATTAGTACTGCAACTGTATTTTGTGCAACTTAATAGGTTGTTTACCTTAATTACTTTCAAAGTAACGAAACACAAGTTTGAATAGCAAACTAGTTTTCTTCTATAATAGAGTAAATTTAAACTAAAATTGTTTTTTCCTACAAAAGTATAATAATTAAACATAACAAGAACGGGAATGGAGCAAGCATTGATTTTATCATTATCAGCAGTTAATGACATCCCTTTCCTCACTTGAAATTAATAGCTTAGATAAGATCTTGCAATGAATCACACTGTCATATAAATGCTTTAACTTGAATTACAAATAATTTTACTTTGTTACGTTCACAGTACTAAGTAGTATTATTAAGGATTTTATTTATGACATCAAAGTGTTTGGTCAATTAATGTAATGGCTTTGTAGATTTACTCGTATTAATTACGTGTGTTGAAATTATTACTTCTGCAGCAAAAAGCGAATAAAAATATAGCTCTCTAATTAAAAAAAAATAATAAAAAATGCTGTCTGCCTGTATTCAAATTTTGGTAAAAAATTAAGGGTCATATGGAGATAATATATTACTAAAGAGCTACTAATCCAATTTTTCTTAAATTTTGCACATACATCAAGCATTATGTTGGAATCAACTGGTAACATTTTAGAACGAATCCAAGATTGCGGCTTAATAAAATATTTAAAAATTCATTCTAATATTCATAACACAATTGCGGCTAAATAAAATGTTTGTAATCGTGAAAAAATCACATTTTAGCGGCCCTAGATGCCAAAAAATATGTTTTGTAATAATAATAATATGTCTTTTATTTCAGCTATATAGAGTAGTACAAATTACGAATTCATTGAGGTGGCGAGATCCAGCAACGCTGTTCATCTAATCACCTAAAGGTTAAATTTAATTTTATAAAAACTAAACTAAATGCTAATCGAACAGTATTTTAACAATAATTATTAAACATTTTGAAATATGTAAATAAATGATACTTACACAATAAGCAAATCTACATACAAATTTACGCAACTATTTATATATCCTTGTAAATTATATGATACTAAAAATTTTGGGTTATATTGTACAAAAATGTATTATCTTTAAAAAATTAAAAAATAATAATAATTCAAAAATATATAAACGATGATAAAGAAATTAAAAGCTTAAATTTATTTTATTGCCTACGACCATTTAGGCAGCATTCTGAATTTAAATCTAGTTAGAGGGGAGCGTAATCTGATAAGGCCAGGTAAAGAGTTAAATAATTTAACAGCATTGTAAGTAAAGCATCTATTGAAAATAGCACTACTATGCCCGGGCAACTGAAACAGTTAACAATGACGCGTTCCCCGTTCATGCACTTGACTACCTCTAACGAGTTTTTCAGCTAGATATGCAAGTTCACCAAACAGCCTTACCTTGTATACCAATACAGCCAGATGAATTAAATATCTTTCTTCCAGTCGCAGCCATTTGCATCTCAAAAATGAGTCAGTTATGTGGTCAAACTTTCTCAAATTATACGAATATCTTACGCATGCGTTCTGTAGTTTTTTAAGACTATTTTTGTACCTGTCAAAGCAGGCCAATACAGAACGTCAACATAATTTAAATATGAAAGTATTAGACTGTCGCATAGACGTATTCTTATATATCTTAGTAAAAATTCAATATGACGAAACATAATGGCGACCTGGTGAAATGATAAAAAAAATATTATTAAAAAAGTACGTATCCAATTTATCTCAAATTTTGCACAAACATCAAAGTATTATGTTGGAATCAACTGGTGAAATCTTAGTATGAATCCAAGATGGCGAAACTAAATGGCGGCTTAATAAAATATTCAAAAATTCATCCTGAAAAACTACTTAATGGATTGATTTCAAATTGTTTATCATAACTTACCGTGATATAGGAGTCAATTAGTAAAATTGTAGTACTAATTCAAGATGACCGAACAAAATGGCGGCCAAATAAAATGTTCGTAATCATGACACAAATCAGCCTCTCAGGTTTTTACATATATTCGCGATTTAGCATCTCTAGATGCAAAAAAAATATGTTTTATCATTTCTGTCGGTCCATCTGTCGATCTATCTGTCTGTCATTTCGAGGCTTACCTTAACATTGAGGGTCATATGGGGATAATCTGGTATAATTTTGGTAATATTCCGATCTAGCGAAATAAAATCGCGGCCTAGTGAGCTGTTAAAAAAATTATTATTTAATAATCCACTTATCCAATTTATCTCAAATTTGGCAAAATCACTAAATATTATGTTGTAATCAAATGCCAAATATTTTTGTACGAGTCCAAGATAGCCCAAGAAAGTTTCACTATTTTTGTTTTCAACATGGTTGTATTGATTTATCCCTTGCAAGTTTAAAAAGTGTAAGAGACTGGTGACATAGTTATCTTGCTTTCTGAACAATATTCAGAATTACTCAGTTTATTAAAGTCACCCAATAGAAGTATGTCGGCTTTATATAAAATGTATAACGAAGATAAAAACTCAAAAACACAACATACTTTTCTGCGTTAAGGCGCGAAGGTATATAGACTAACAAAATAAAAAAAGAATTTCTGAGTCGTAATCTTACCCCCTATCATATATATATATATATATATATATATATATATATATCATCAAGGATCAAATCATTCAATCATCAAATATCAAGGATCATTTTCTTGTTATGACGTTGGTGTAAGTGGAATGAAAACATACTATCATTTAATACTCCCAACGAAAGCCAGGAGTCACAATGTAATTCAATGCCGGTCGTGGTATTAGCCAGCGGAGTAGTTGTTTTGTGATTCAATTTTGTGCCTTTGCCCTACACGGGGCTGGCTAGTCTATGGCGGCCTGATGAGCTCTAATAAGAGCGAAGTCGTGATCGTCGTTTGACTAAAATGGATCATTGTGTCTGCTGTGATGCAGAACATGTTCCAAACAAGGATCATTTTCTTGTTATGACGTTGGTGTAAATGGAATGAAAACATACTATCATATATATATATATATATATATATATATATATATATATATATATATATATATATATATATATATATATATATATATATATATATATATATATATATATATATATATATATATATATATATATATATATAGAAAACTAATATATGAACTTAAATATAGAAAACTACCATTTATAAGTAGCCTAACTAATAATATCGCAAAATTATTCAAAGATTTTCCATTTTTTAGCTGCACACCGTAGAATAGTTCACCTCGTACAATTTATTAACATCTAGATAAGGCTTGTGTAGCTAATGTGTTTTGTTCTCCTTTTTTGCAATTCAACTGCTGGGACATGAATATTATCATTAAAAACGCCACATTATTTGAGCTGTTGTAAAGTAGAAATGTTAAAATTTAAAAATTATTGACTCTACCATCTTGTAAGTAATTTTTAAGTATATATTGACTATGTATATCTAGACAAAATTTTATTCTTTTGATTGTCATTTTAATGTTATAATTCTAATTGGACCTATTCTTTTTAATTTTTGTAGTTGCTCCTGATGAAGCTAATAAACATTGGCTTAAGATAAAAAAAGTTTCTTCTTTTTTTTCCCACCGACCGCTAGACCCGAAATAAAACCTCTTTATATATATATATATATATATATATATATATATATATATATATATATATATATATATATATTTTATATATATATATATATATATATATATATATATATATATATAAAAGGTAATCTCTGGCATTATAATAATATGTAAACAAATAAAACATTCATAAACAAACTCCCTGCCACAGTATACGATATTTAGTACTGAAATATCACATACATTAAAATAATTTTTTTTAATGTATGTGATATTTCAAAACCAAATGTCGTATACTCTGCCAGAACATACCCGTTTATGAATGTTTTGTTCGATTGTATATTATTATAATGCCGGAGATTACCTTATTAGGTGATTGAAACACTAAATTAAATTTATAATTTTCTTTGACTTAGATTTATTATATATATTTATTATATAAAATTTGTAATATGTCAAATATATCTTCGTTTGCCAAATACAAAAATGTAGAACCATGAAGAAAACATGGATGGAAAATTGGATAATGTTATTATAATTTTTTTTTTGGAGAAAAAAACTTTAATTTGGAGAAATTTTTTTAAAATATCCAATTTAAACGGCAATTTTACTAATCGTCTTTTCAAAATGTAAATTAAAATGTAATCTCTCTATAATGATGCCGAAACATTTAAAGTATTTCACTATTTCTAAATTTGACCCTCTAATGAAATATACAAGTTACTAGTATTTTTTTTACCCCATTTGCTAAAAGATATGGCTTTTGCTATCCCGTTATGTAATCTTATATATACAGGGTGAGTATGTGCAAACACAAAATCTATTATTTCATTTGACATTTTCGAAAAATGACCATTCGGTGTGAAGAAAACGTTATTAACCGACTACCCTTACTATAATTTGTATGTATGTATACAGGTAGTGGTAAAAGAAACATGTGACAGTAATTTATATTAAATGACTATATAAAAATTAACTTATTAAACAGCTCTGATATTAATATTTAAATTATTTTATTTATTCTTCTAAAGTATTTATTATAAAATCAAATTTTAATAGTGTTGTTTACTTCTCTATTGGCCACTTGTATTATGTTATATACAATTAGATAGCAACTTATAATATTCTTAAAAATATAGCTTGTAAAAAAGCACTAAAAAGTGAGAAATAAAATATTAAAAAAAATAGAATTGACTTCAATAATAAAATTCGCTAAAAAGTAAAAAATAATATTTCATGTATTTCTTAAATATAAACATTTTGAAGTCGGCGCCCAAAAAATGACTAATCTGTAATAATATACAAGGTGTCCCACAGAAAAGTAACACATTTCGGAACTTAATAGCTCGAATACGAAAAATGATATCGAAATGCGGTTATCACCGAATTGCTTAGATTTGCCCAGAGTTCTTTCTTGTCAATGTTGCCAAATTTTCCCATTTATCCTAGGATCGCTGAAAAATACCTATATTTTGGGACTGAATTACTGTTTTATTTTAAATAGGACACACTATATATTTTTATGGTTTTGGATAGCCTAACACTTCTTTTTCTCAAAAATACATAGATTGGGGATATTTATTTTAAGTTCTTAGATTTTAAAATTAACTTTGTAAATTCTTGCTTTGAACCTAATTTCAAATTTCTTTATTGCTACAAATACAATTTAGTAAAATAACAAAAGGTAAAAAGTTTTATTTTCGTGAAGATAAATAAAAACTATAACAATTGTTGTATGTGACCTCCATCAACTTCCACACACTTAGTCAACATTTTTTATGTTAATTCTAAGTTCTTCCAAATTTCGTGGAAGAGGATTGGAGCCCTCTTCCTTCACATAATCCCACAGGAAAATGTCTGGGATCGTTAGATCTGGGGAATATGGAGCTCACGGTATAGGACCTCCACTGCCTATCCACCTGTTTGGAAGAACTCGATCCAATGAGTTTCTCGCAATGTTTGAATAGTGCGTTGGGGAGCCATCTTTTTGGAAATATATGTCATTAATTATCCCTTCTTCTTCAAGTTGCGGCTAAAAGAAAAGTTCAACATATCAATGTAGTTAGCTCCAAAGACGGTATTCTTCATAAAGAAAAAAGAATCCTACACTTTGGTGGACGACACCGCACACTAAACATTTACTTTTGGCGAATTCCTTTCACATTCGAGAAATTCTCGCGGATTTTCCTCTCCCCATGTTCGGCAATTATGTTTATTAACCTTTCCGTTTAAATGAAATGTTGCTTCGTCTGACATTATTATTTGCGCATTAGGAAATTGTCTCGTTAAATCTAGAATTGTTTTACATGTGTAGTATCTTTGTTCGGAAGCGTGGGGTATAATTCGTTGAAATGTTTGAATTTTGTAAGCATTAAATTGAATTACCTTTAAAAGTCTCTCTACTTTACTTTTCGACATCATCCATGTGCCGGCCATTTTACGAATAGATATTTTATAATTATTATTACTTAAAATTTCCCTTACAGCTAAGACTTCGTTCTGTAACACGTCTGCTCGATTGCCACGTCGCTTGATTCTCTCCAAACAGCTTGTATCTCTAAACCGTTGCACTCATAACAACATCGACTTACTAAATGGGGCATTTTTTGGTGTACTGTAAGAAATGTGCGTCTGGATTTCGTACAGTACACTGGAATATTTTAAAAATCGATGAAAATAAAAATCTGACAGCTGCATTTCACAACAAACTTATTTTTAATGGTCGACAGGACGACGTCTACATACTTTTGTTCCAAAGCATACTTAATAGTTATGGTGTCGCATAACTACGAAGAATGGATAGCGGTGGCTGACGTCGAAATTAGAGCGACTTTTAAAGATTATTATTAATTCTAAGGCATACAAAATTCAAGCATTTCAACGAATTATCCCCACGGTTATAAACAAAGATACTAGATACACATGTAAAACAATTCTAGATTTATTGAGATCATTTCCTAATGCGTAATTAATAATGTCAGACGAAGCAACATTTGATGTAAACAGAAAGGTTAATTCACTGGCACAGGTCAGCTCATTATTTTATGGAAATACCCTCCCAATAATAAAAAAAATATTCGGAAATATTGACAGGTAAACAATTTTATTGTGGGGCGGCTAAAATGGGTCCATTTTACAACAGAAAAATTACCTAGACTGGGTTGTTTACAACATTGGACATAAAATAAACGTTAAATATCACTCTTCTGTTGAGTTTCGAATTGAGTGGTTCTCTGTGTATCGATAAGCAAGTGTATGTGAAGAAGAGAATGTCGAGTCAAACGCGCCGAAGTTGCAAAATTTCTCCTGACAAATTTTGTTATATTTGTGGAGAATTTCTGGTGAAATCACAAGCCAGGCCACTTTCCGAGAATGTAAAAATATGTTGGTTTGTTAATTGGGCATCAAGAGAAGCGGTGGGCTCCCCATGTGTGCTGTGTTAGTTGTAGTGTATCATTAGTGCAGTGGATGAAGGGAAAGAGAAAAAGTATGGTATGGTATGCCTGACAAAGACTGAGGGTTATTCCAAAAAGGGAAAGCACAATATAGAATATCCAAATTTGCAATCTGCCATACGACCTGTTCCTCATAATGCAAATTTGCCAGTGCCCATTGCGTCTTTAAATTGGCAAGCTATTGATTTGGGAGATAATGGAGATAACGCATCATCAGGCAGCTCAGAAGAACAGTGCACCGATCCCACTTTTACCACAGTTCCCAGTTCAGGCGAGCCACATTTTGATTGTTCAAAGTGAATTAAATGATTTAGTACATAATTTGGGGTTATCCAAGCAACAGTCAGAACTTCTGGGTTCCCGTCTTAAGGAATGGAACCTATTGGCCAAAGAAACAAAAATTACGAATTTCAGAAAAAGAAATGGTATATTTTCTGAATTCTACAGTATGGAAAATTTGTTGTGCGCGTGTACTGATATAGACACTTTAATGCAGGAACTTGATATTGAACATTTTCTCCGTGAGTGGCGTTTATTCATAGACTCATCTAAATATAGCTTAAAAGCTGTGTTATTGCATATTGGAAATTTAAAACCCCCTATACCTGTTACCCATTCAGTTCCAACGAAAGAAAATTGTGAAAATATGCGCACGATTTTGGATAAAATAAACTACAATAGGTGTAAATAGCAGATATGTGGGGACTTAGAAGTTATAGCGATTTTAGTGGGACTTCAGGGGGGTTTTACAAAATATTGCTGTTTTCTTTGTTTATGGGACAGTCGTTCAATAAATCAGCATTATGTAACAAAAATTGGGCCAGAAAGAAGCGAATTTCAACCAGGATCTTAAAATATTAAATTTATAGCTCTTGTTGATCCCAAAAATGACCTTTTGTCTTCTCTTCACATTAAATTTGGGCTGATGAAAAACTTTGTGAAGGCTTTGAATAAAGATGGTGATGGATTTAAATACCTAGGACAAGTCTTTCCCTAGTTAAGTGATGCCAAATTAAAAGAAGGCATTTTTATTGGGCCACAAGTCAGAAAATTGCTGGACGATGTCAATTTCACGGAAAAGCTTTCCAGGCAGGAACTCAGAGCATGGAATTCATTTGTTAATGTAGTAAGAGGATTTTTAGGCAACAATATGGATGAAAATTATGAACAATTAGTTAATGAACTCTTAGATGCTTATAAAGCGTTTGGTGCCAGAATGTCATTAAAAATTCACTTCCTCCATTCCCATCTGTCATTTTTTCCTAAAAATTTGGGAGCTGTTAGTGGCGAGCAGGGAAATTCGGAACCAAGGACGATGGGATCCAGCCATGATGGGTGACTACTGTTGGTTTTTGAAGAGAGAAGATAGGACACCTCATAACGGAAAAAATAAAGTTTAATTAGTGTTTTAAGTTATTATTTTTCTCGTTTGCTTTTCTCTTAGATGTATGGTATGTTTAATAGGCGAAAACTGTAAACATAGTCAATAAACAGGGTTAAGAATTTTCTGAAATCATTTTTTCTATAGATATTAAGTATCGTAACATTCGATATGGTTCTACAACTCTAACAAGAAACACCTACGTGCTACAACTTTCTATTTGTCATTTTCGTATTTGGATAGGTCCATTCTATTAGATTATGTTATTCTGATTTGTGATAAAACAAAAACAAAATTATCGCCCCGTGTATTACGCAAGAGTTTACAAAGTCAATTTTAAAATCTAAGAACTTAAAATAAATATCCTCAAACTATGTATTTTTGAAAAGAAGAAGTGTCAGGCTATCCAAGATCATAAAAATATATAGGGTGTCGCATTTAAAATAAAACAGTAATTTAGTCCCAAAAAATAAGTATTTGTAGCAATAAAGAAATTTAAAATTAGGCTTAAAGAAAGAATTGACAAAGTGAACTTTAAAATCTAAGAACTTAAAATAAATATCCCCAAACTATGTATTTTTGAAAAGAGGAAGTGTCAGGCTATCCAAGACCATAAAAATATATAAGGTGTCCCAATTAAAATAAAAGAGTAATTTAATCCCAAAAAATAGATATTTCTCCGCGATTCTAGGATAAATTGCAAAATTTGGCAACATTGACTAGAAAAAACTCGGAACAAATTTAAGCCATTCAGTGAAAACCGCATTTTGATATCATTTTTCGTTTTCGAGCTATTAAGTCGCGAAATGTGTTTACTTTTTACTTGGGCCACCCTGTATATTAAAAAAATATACATACACGTATTACCTATACTCACTAGTAACCTTAAAATTACTAACTTAATTCAGATTTTAATAAGTTATTCACAGAGGGTCACGTCACTATTTTGAAGTCGAACTAGGAGGAAGTTTGGTCGCTGCTGAGTTTGGAGTTGTTTTATAGTTTACATTTTGTTTACCTAGGTATATCTTCTATAGCACGGCCGTCAATAAAATCTGCATGCAGTGATCTAGCCAACAGTTGCAAGGTCCCCAAAATATTCCAGCGCATGTCTCGAAATGCGAATTAGTTAATGGTCTGTTTGGATGTTTATAAATTTCCTATAGAAATTCAATATTGCCATTTGAGTTCGGGCTCAGTGATTGGATGGAAATAGCAGTTTGCGCTCGGGCAGTTCCACAAAAGGGCCCTGAGAGCAAGTTACTCTGGCATCAATTTTAAAAGATATAAGACTAGCTATATATTTGGTATATATGCAATGTAAAATAAAATACATCAACTATATTTTGTAATGCCTGGGTGAAGCTGCTTGGGCATCGACTTCAAAATGTCTATATTTAAGGAATAAATAAAATATTATATTTTACTTTTTAGCGATTTTTGTTTTTGAAATCGGTTCTATTTTTTTAAATTATTTTATCGAGGAATCCAGGAATTTTGCTACATCATGGTATAAAATCTATACATTTTTATGCTTGTATAATAAATATACAGGCGTTTATAGCACCAACTAAAGAGGAAATTAACATAACACCTTTTATTTAAGTTAGTTTAATGATACAGTTTCCTGCAGGCTGGGTCTTTATTTTCTATCGGGATTTTTTTCATTATTTCGTGTTTTATTGTGGAAATCCGACGTTTTATAAAAAACATGCTTTAATTCACACTATCGTTAAGGTTATTATTTCCACCAAAATTACCAAACAGATAAGAAACTTTACCGATTTTGGCCAGAAATAGCATGGGAATACCAACTAATTCTAGTTACACTTACGAGTTTATATTAATCTGTGTTTAATTCCGTTCAGATTATGTCAATTTTCTTTATATAATATTGAGAACAATATGTATATAGTAAAATGATAACTATATAAATTAGCTGACGTTATTACTTATTTGTTAGATTGATTAAATTATAGGTCGAACATTTAAATATCTATATGCGACTTTTAATTTTCAGTATTGTTTTAAAAAAATATACATAAATTGATTATTTTTATAGTATTAATAAAAAAGGGGGTTATCAAGAATGTTTTCTTACTGCCTCAGATATTTTTTCTTATTCATTTATTATCAATTTTCGTCTCCCCGGTGAAGGAAAAGTTGTGATATCCTAATGAAACCACCCTTCACTGTCAATTTTGTTTGCAGCTCTTGGCGTTTTAGAGTCTCTAGATACCAAAAAAAGATGTTTTCCCATTTCCCTCTGGCTGTCGTTCTGTTGGATTGTCGGTTTGCGGCATAGTTCGAAAGCAATTTCTTGATAGACTTCGATTTTTGATGAAAAATCAGAAGTCAGTTCAGATAGGCTTCATCAAAGGCTACATGAATTTGGAACTTTCGAAAAAAGAAGTTTTGATACTGGTCGACAACGCGAAGTTCGAACACCCGAATTCTAAGTTGCTGTCTTAAATATTATTGAAGCGTAACCTGAGAAAAGTACCATGAAAATTGCAGCGAAATTAAATACTGATTCATCAACTGTATGGAGGATATTAAAAGAACAACAATTCTTGCCATATACAGAGGGTTCAAGCTCTCTTGCCGAGAGATTTCGAATTGGTTAAAGAATTAATTAAATATAAATTAAAAAAAACTACTAATCTAAATCTTTTACAATAATCATGTGTGGTATAACGAAAAATTGGTAAAATTTTGGTATATATTATGACGAAATAAAATGATGATGATGCATTCTAATTTTACACATGAATCCAAATCGTAAAATGATGACCTAATAAAAGTAAAATAATGATGAAAAAAATAAAAATAAAAATAAAACATACTAAGTAAGTGAGTGTGTGTGTATTGTGGAAATAAAAAATTTATATTTCATCTAATCTAAATAATTGTTAGATATAATTATTTTCATAAATTCTTATTTACCTTTGCGTTGACTACTAAAGTGAAAAGTACCCTTCTATGTCAATTTGAACATAGTATAAATTTAAGCAATAAGATTAAGAAATCGATAAATTTCCTTTGCCTGGAACTTCCCTCATTATAAATATTTCCTTTTATTGGGAATAGTGAAGTGTGAACCAATTTAGTTTAGTACATAGTTATTTAGGAACACGTATATAGTGTCTTCTCAAACATTTCTATTGGACGCCATTTTGATCCAATATATTGGATCTCTACCAATATTTTACCAGTTTCTACCTATGCCACGCTTGATTTTGGGCATAAATTAAAATAAATTTAATAAGTAGTTTTTGCTTTGACACACACCGTGATTTTGTTACGTCATGTTGAATTCACACCAAATAACTTGGCTAAAAAGCGCCTTATTTCACACAAGCGTTAAAAATATTTTCAACACGTGTTGAAATAGTACATTGCACGTGTTGAAATAGTATACTGTGCAAGAAATGTCGAAACACGCACATTTTATACGATTCTGGATTTTTGTTGTCAGGAGCCGAAGACGAACGAGTGCACTATAAACATGAATTTGAAATTACTTTTCGCACGTATTTCCTACTATAGGCTGGGGTTAATCGGAACGGATTTTCTTATGTTCATTTTATTTCGCGATATTTTCGTGGAATTAGAGAAATTTACTGTTGCACCATTATCTTGTTTGAAATGTTCTATAATCGACCTACATTTACAAAGGAGTTAATTTAAATGTTTATTATTTTAAAATAACATTTTTTTAAATGATGAAATGTATTCCGGTTTACCCCAGATAAGAGGTAAATACGAACGTATACATCAAGTTGTTATACGAGCAGCATTAATAGTTATAGGGTACTAAGGAACATTATATATCAAATTCAAAACTAAATTTTAATTTATTCTAAAAAATAAAAAAAAATATATGATAATGAATTTAGAGACCCACAGATAAAACGCAGACCATACTTATGAATAACTTTATTTCAAAAATACAAACTTACCTTTAAATTTAATTTTTTTTTTTAAATTCCTTGAACAGGGAACTTGCATATTTTTTTATTACATTAATGTATTCTCTTACATACAAAAAGTAAATATTTAAAATATAACGCCCTAAAAATCAATACTTATTTTGTAATAAAATTCTCAAAATTTCGCAGGCAAACGGATCATTTTAAACGACAGCATTTGGCGCCGTCTACGGTTTGACGTCACATTGTACCAGTATAGCAATATCAGCTGTCATGGTTGATGGCAGTATTGGCAGATTCCTTTGTTTTAATTTTGTTGTTTAATTTTTATGTTTATTTAAAAGAAAAGGGTGTATTACTGGTAAATTAATATAATTCACGTAAACAACAAACTGAACAAAATAAACTCGAGACTAATAAAACTGAAATCACAAAACGCTGTCGATGTCGTCGACTAACCACAAAAAAGACAAATGTCGTCTAGCTGGCGCGGGCGGCTTGACGAATGACGCTTGTTGTTGTTGAACGTTGCCAGATTTCGCGTATACGCAATGACGTCACGTCCCGTTTTTGGTCGGTATTTGCAAGAAAATATTGTGGTCAGGCGAGAGCCGATTTTGTAATAATGGGTGGTTTAACCATAATATTCGTGACCGCTGGACACAAGGAAACCAACTTTTTTTAGAGAGACGGCGCGCGTTTCAAGAAAAGGATTAACGTTTGGTTGGGAATTTTGGATTCTAAAGTTGTGGGTCCCTACTTCTTTGAGGCATTTAACTGGTGACATGTACTTGATTTTTTGACAAACGACTTCCAAGAAATGTTAGATAACCTGTCCTTGGCTGTGCATAGAAATTTTGAGTTTTTTCAACAAGATAGTGCTCCAGCGCATCTTTACCGTCGCTGTACCCGATTCCTTAATATTTTTAAACCTAACCACTGTATTGGTAATAACGGTCCTATTAATTGGCCACCTCGTTCCCCGGACTTAACTCCAATGGGGATACGTAAAGGACTTGGTATATTTAACGACTCCTGCAAATAATATCACATTTTAATTTTTCTCCAAAATTTGGTTAGTTGAACACGTAAATTTTTTTAACATGTTATTTGGCCGCCATTTTGTTCAGCTATCTTGAATTCGCAACACAAATTAATCTCTATATCACACTTATTGTTTGCACAAAATTTAAAATTAATCTAACAAGTAGTTTTTTCAGACTGATTTCTTAAATATTTTATTAGGCCTCCATTTTGTTTTGCTATTTTATATTCATACCAAAATGTTACCAGTTCATTCTTATGTAATTGATTATGATTTTTTTTGCAAAATTTGAGGTAAATTAGTTTTTTTAGTAATAATTTTTAAGATTTCACTAGGCCGCCATCTTGTTCCGACATATTGGATTTTTACCAAAATATTACCAGGTCTTCCCCATTTGAGCCTTAATTTTTGTCCAAAATCTGTCAATCTGATGAGTAGTTTTTAAGCTATACCGCGAAATGACAGACAAATCGACAGGTGGACCAACGAAATTGATAAAACATATTTTTTGGCATCTAGGGACGCTAAAACGCGGAGATATGTACAACCTGCGAGGGTGACTTTTTGAGATTACAAAAATTTTATTTGGCCAAGATGGCTATTTAATTCCGCCATCTTGAGTTAGTTTTACTAGTTCATCTCTATACTAAAATTAGTTATTGCACACATTTTAAAACCAGTTCATTAAGAAGTTTTTTTAGGCTGAATGTTTGAAATATTTCATTAAACCGCCATTTTGTTCCGCCATCTTGAATTCATACCAAAATTTTACCAGTTTATTCCTACATAATACCTGATTTTTATACAAAATTTGAGATAAATTGGATAATCAGTTTTTTAGTAATAATTCCTTTAACTTTTCACTAGGCCGCCATCTTTTTCCAGCATATTGCATTTTAATAAAAATATTACCAAGGCATCACCATATGAGTCTTAATTTTTGATTAAAATGACTAATAAGTGGTTTTTAAGCTATGCCGCGAAATGACAGACAGAGAGACGAACCGACGAACTTGATAAAATATATTTTTGCCGAAGATATATAAAATCTGAGAGAGTGATTTTTTCACATTACAAACATTTTATTTGACCGCCATTTTGTTCCGTCATCTTGCACTAGTAACACACTTTTACTAGTTCATCTCTATACTACAATTAGTTATGGCACATAATTTGAAAACAGTTCATTAAGTAGTTTTTTCAGGCTGAATTTTAAAATAATTTATTAAGCCGCCATCTTGGATTCATACCAAAATTGTACCAGTTGATTCCTATATAATATCTAATTGGTGTGTAAAATTTGAGATAAATAGGTTAAGCGCTTTCTAAGTAATACTGTTTTTAACATTTCACTAGGCCGCCATTTTGTTTTGCCATACTGAATTTTTACCAGAATGTGACCAGGTCATCCTAATATGACCCTTAATTTTTGGCCAAAATTAGTAGTCAATCGGGTAAGTACTTTTTCAGCTAAGCCGCGAAAAGACAGACCGACAGACAGACAGACCGACGGAATCGAGAAAACATGTTTTCGGTCATCTAGGAACCCTGAAATGTAAAGATCTGAAAAAATCTCGTAGGGTGATTTTTTGACTATTACAATACTTCCCTTTTATGACGGAAGTAAAAATCGGTAAATTTTCTTTACCCGGAACTTACTTCGTCATGAATCTTTTCTTTAATTAGGAATAGTGAAGTGTGACCCAATTTAGTTCAGTACATAGTCATTTAGTAATACATATCTAGAGTCTTAATTATTTTTATTGGGTACCATTTTGTTCCATCGTATTGGTTCCTACCAATGTTTTACCACTTTCTCTATAAGCATTGTTTAACTTTTGGGCAGTAGTAGTTTTTAAATTGACAAACATCGCCATTTTTTTCTTTCATTCCTGCAAAATTTAAACTCAGTTGAATAGGATTGATTTTTAAAAAAATGTTTGGCCGCCATGTTTGTTTCGCCATCTTGAAGTCGTAAAAATTTATCTCTATATCACAATTAATGCTTGCATAAAATTTAAAATTAATCTATTAAGAAGTTTTTTCAAGCTGATTTTTTAAATACTTTACTAGTCTGCCATTTTGTTTTGCTATATTGGATTCATAACAATGTTGTCAGTTCATTCTCATGTAATAAATGATTTTTGTACAAAACTCGAGCTAAAATGGAAAATTAGTTTCTTAGATATAATTTCTTTAACGTCTCACTAAGTCATCATCTTCTTCCGGCATATTGGATTATTACCAAAATATTAACAGGTCATCTCCATATGATCCTTAATTTTTGACTAAAATTTGAAGTCAATCTGGTAAGTTGTTTTTAAGCTATACCGCGAACTGGGGACGCTAAAACGTGAAGAAACATAAAACATGAGAGGGTGGTTTTTTTCACCCTTTTGAATTTGTACCATAATTTTACTAGTTCAACTCTACACCACAATTAGTTATAGCACATATGGTAATTTAAAATTATTCCAATAAGTAAATGTGTCAGGGTGAGTTTTTAAATATTTTATTAAGCCGCCATTGCCTTCGGTCATATTGAATTTGTACCAAAATTTTATCAGTAAATTCTTACGTAATACTTGTTTTTTGTTCAAAATTTGAGGTAAATTGGATTAATAATTTTAGGCCGCCATTTATCTCAGAGGGTGAGTTTTTTGCGATTACTATACTTCTCATTTACGAGGGAACTAAAAACTCTTATAAACATCATTAGAAAGGGGAGTGTTACTTAGTTTTTTCTGTGAAGATATATTTTTAGCTGATCCTATCCACTTTACTTATCAACAACCAAATAATTTCTGTTTGCAACAAATCATCAAGTTTTGTACAACATTTTGATTTAAATCATCACTAACAAGATCAACTTATTAAATTCAACGTGTTATTAAAAAAATTGGTTTGTAATTTTAAACAAATTTGACACATGCATATAACATTGTAGGGCCCATTTATAAAAATATACGAAGGGCTAGTCAGAATGTGATAATATGCTGTCTGACAAAACTCACCCAGTAAATATAAAATGTTTCCTTTTATTATTTTTCATTAAAAGCTTTTGCATATCTAAAACTTGAGTAATTTTAAATTATAAAATTACCTGCAGGACCGTAAACAATGGTCACAAACATTATAATCATAAAGAATACTCATTTAAATAGCCTTGTTTATTCGGCTTGTCCCGAGCCAGAAAACAGTTTAAAATTCTCATAAACTTCTGTTACTTGTAGGGTACATGTTTACGAACACATTATTTTGCAGTGCCGTCAAAAGAAGATATTCAGTTTTTTTTTTAATTCATGTTTTAACCATTGAAGCAATAATGATTTTAATTTCTGTTTTTAAACAGTAATACTTATTTAATGTAAAATAATGATCATTGTTGCCACAAATATTATACCTATAGTGTGCAGCATCCGCTAACTACAAAATACAACCTAATCAGGTCAGAAACATTATATGCATAGCGACCTATATCGGTTATTTTTGAATCGCTGTCTCCGGTTTCATTAGCGTTTATTGTCGGCTAGTCCAAAACAAACAGAAAATATAAAATTGTGCGAATGTTGGATCTCGTAGAATTCTTGCAATTCTATAGGTCAGGGGTGCTCAAACTTGAACTGCTGGTGATCTACCCCAATATTTTTAGACTACTTACGATCGACTCTGAGAGGCTGCAAGTATGTGTGATGCAGGGTTGTCGTACATACACGATACATACACCCTACCTACTTAGGTAGGTGTACCGTAGCATATATAGATATTAGCTTTAGTTTGGGTTAGGTTTAGTTAGGTTCGTCTCTACAATATCAATGAAAAAACTCATAGTTATTCAAAATTGCGAGTTTATTGGTTGTTACAAAACAAAAGAGTTACATATGGTGTTAAACTTAACTAAGGAGTGACTTTGGATGTTGAAGCGTGTCACTGCATGTCCTCAGCATACTTTTCATAAGATCGTACGTAACCACTGAGTGCTAATCGCAAGCATGATGATATATGATCGTCAGTTAGTCGATTGCAATATTTTGATTTAATTATCTTCATTTCAGAAAATGCAGACTCGCACAAGTAAGTTGACCCAAACATTGCTGTCAGTTGAAGGGCGATTTGCCTTAGATTTGGATATTTATCTTCAGATATAAAACACCAGAAATTTGTATCAGATGCTGTAGCTTTGAGATGTATATCAGATACAATCTGCACCAACTCATTTTCAACAGAACATAAGTTCATATTAAACTGACTTGCTATTTCAGTAGCTAATTCCTCAATGTTTTTACATGAAAAAGGATAACTCATAAATGATGCTACATTTGCTAATTTACTACAATCAGAAAAACGCATTTCGAATTGTCCCAAAATATTTGATAATTCAGCCTCATACGTATCATAATTCAACTGAGGAACTCTTGCTTTCAAAGATGGAAAATGGTTCAGATCCTTTCTTTTCAGTTGATCTATCATAAGTTGCAATTTACTTTTGAATGCGTATTCTACGCTAATCATCTCAATAACAGTTTTTCCTTTACCTTGAAGCTCCAAGTTAATGGTGTTTAAGTGCATTGTGATGTCAGTCAAAAATGCCAAATCAGTCAGCCATTTTTCGTTTTTCAACATCTGAGTGTCATCACCTCTTTCGTCTAGAAAAGCTGTTATTTCGGGCATTAATTCTTGAAACCTTTCTAGGAATTTTCCGCGACTCAACCACCTGACGTCCGTGTGAAGAACTAAATCAGTGTGTTCAGCTGACTCCCTATCATCCAACTGCAACTTAAAGAGTCGCCGTTGCAAGCTACGTGCACGAATAGAATTCACAATTTTTGTTGCAATGCTCATAATTTCCTCCGTGTTTAAAACTTTTGAACAAAAAACTTGTTGATGTATAACGCAATGGATTGAAAAAAATGAAGGGAAATCTTCATTAGCTCGACACAATGCCACAAAACCGTTTTTGTTTCCAGTCATTGCTGGTGCTTCATCGGTTGTAATGCACACTAATTTATATATTGGTAGCTTGTAGTTTTTTACAAAATTGAAGAAAACTTCATATATATCTTCGCCACGGGTCTTCCCCTTCAGAGGAATGATTGTCAAAAATTCTTCCTTAGCCAACATGTCATTGAATACCATCCCAATAAAAATACACAGCTGGGCAGTGTCTGTCATATCGGTGGATTCGTCGAACTGTAAAGAAAAGTATGTACGTTCCATGATATCATTTTTTAGTTTATCTGCCATGTCCTGACTCATGACTTCAATACGCCTTGTGATAGTCGGACGAGATAACTGAAGTTCTCTAATAGCAGACATGATTTCTGTTTTATTTTTAAAATCTCCAAATAAAGTCTCACCCGCTTCAATAAATGCTTCCTTCACAACCGATCCATCTTCGAATGGTTTCTTGTGTTTCGCCAATATATGAGATATTTTAAAGGACGCGATCGTAGCAGCTTTTGATTGTTTGGCTGGTCTTGTGAACATGGTTTGTTTTTTTTTCAAACAAGATATCAAATCACGTACTTTTCGTTTTCTTAATTCACTCTGTGGCGGAAAATCCTTTTCATAGTTTTTGTGAACCGATTTATAATGCCTCTCTAAGTTACCACGCTTAGGTATTGCAACTGACGCACGACAAATAAGACAAATGCACTTATCCTTCACCATACAAAACAAAAATTCTTCCTCCCAATCGTTATTAAAATGATACGTTTTAGATTTCTTCGCTTCACTCATTTTGTACTATTTAATAATAAACTTTGTATGGACGTAGTATTGCCTTCAAGTTGCAATCCAGAATGACTTCAATTCCTGCAGGCGCAACATTTATATCGGCGTGAACGAAAGTCTCGAATGTTCCCGTCAATTTCTAGAAAAGCGGCAAGAATAAAAAACGCGGCTTTTCTTTGACTAGTACCGCGCGTTCCTTTGATAAAGCCGCCTTTTGCCGCTAGCAGAGTGTTATTTTATTACGTAATAAATTTTTGTAGTTTAGTTAAGTACCTACTTATTAAAAAAATTTTTCTTTTCGAGATCTACTCAAAAAGCACTCCCGATCGACCGTTTGAGCACCCCTGCTATAGGTGGTACCCTAGATAAAAGGTCAAACTGCAGTGCTTGATGGTTGAGTATCCAATATTCAGTGTAATATCTGTTTGAATTTAAAGCTTTAGTCAGTTTTTCTGTTTCGTTTTGCGTCACATATTGATAAAGCCGTAAAGGCTAATGAATTGATGACAGATTGTTTTTGAGATGGTGAGAACTAAAACTTAAATATCTATTCGTATGGGTCGGTTTTCAGCAAAGAGTATGATCTAGGGTGCCGTTCTCTTTCTTTTGTACACATTTTGACTCAATTTTTAGAGTGAATTTTATGAGAGAGAAAGTTGGTAATTTAGATAATTTGAAAATATAGTTAAATTTCCTTCTCCATGAGGCCATATCGCAAAAGTATCATCGACATGTCTAAACCAACATTTAAATTGTAAAGGAGCAGAGTTTAAAGCAATTTCCTCGAGAGCCTCTATGAAGATGCTCGCTACTACTTCACTTGAAAAATTAAATATGTGGACGATAAGCATTCCCTTATCAATTCTGTTACGATTGGGGGTTAAGGTTTTTATGTTGAAATATGTTAGAAATTATAGAAATTGAATCATCAATAGGCAATTTTAGGCAGTAAAACTGACTAAAATATCACTGAAGTCTAATGTAAGATATTTAAGCCTTTCTACGAAATGTTTAGAGTTTTTGATAAATGAATTAGATCATCCTGTAAATGGGTTTATTGTATTAGCTAAGTATTTACCAATTTCTTAAGATGACGAACCTATTGCTTTAACGATGAGACGTAACGGTACACTGGCTTTATATATTTTTGGGAGTCGGTAAAATCGAGGAATTTTCGAATTGCTTCGCTTCGATTTCTTCTTCTCTAGGACATGCAAATTCAAGGCACTAACAAGGCTGCAAATTCTCCCTTCAATTTTTTTAGTTCATGTAGTCTTATAAATGTTATTTTCTATTTTTTAAAGTAGTTGTTCTTGTCCATGACCACCGTTGCCTTTCCTGCAAGAAATTGTCGTTGAAGCTCTTTATAGCTGCTCTTTCTGCTGTTGATATGTTGGATTTTGATGGTTTAGAGCTGGAAAGTATTTTTGCTATTTCATAACGAACTATCCGTTCTTGTGGTAGTTTTCGGATGCTATTCTCTAAACTTGCTATTATTTTCTCTACTGGAATGGTTCTAGGAGCAATTGAGAAGTTACGTCCTTTAAAGAGAATCGGTTTCTCTGATTTTGTTAATGAAATAGATGATAAATTAATTACCCATTCTTTAGTGACTGATATTCAATTCAAACTGCTGCTGGAAGGTGATTTTGTTCAATGTGGTAATGAAGCTAATTTTAGATCTATCTGTAGAATTTTACGGGCGTTTATCTCCAAACCACGGCGAGTAGACCTGATTTTCCCCCTTATGGGAGTCATGCTGCCGCGTCTTCTCTCTCTCTCTCTATTTCATCATAACGACATATTAGGAGGAAGACCAAGTGGCAGAGCATGTTATTCTGGCTGGTGAGAAGATCGCCAAGATGTTTTGGCATCTTTTTTGTTGTCCTGCCCATGTGAGTTTCCTAACATAGTATGAAACCTTTCACGGCTGGAGTCAATTAAGAAATCATGGTTCTTGGATTTAGAATTAGTCAAATTCGAATTATTTTCCGACGTTTGCGGTGGTACAAGGCATCTTCGTGCTGCACAACATCAAAACATAAATGAGCTCCAATGAGCAAAGTTCATGGTCTCAATAGATTATGTTGCTGTTATTTGCTGTTAGCTGCTGAAGTTAACGGAAGTTAAAAAAAGGTAAGGAACAACTTTTTTGCCTTATTTACTTTTAGTTGACAATGTAACTAAATATCATAAAACATATTTATAAAAATTATTAGTAGGAGTAGAATACATTGGTGAAGCCAAATCTGACCTTAAAATAATCTTTGCGCCAAATAGTTAATAGATAGGGTCAAACTTTTATTTTTTGTACTTTCAGAGGTAACTTGGAACATTACAAACATGCCTTGGAAAGCTCGCAAAGTGACAGAATCGAGAACATATGCGGATTGTTCTAAAGAAAGTTTGCAGGAAGTATTGAACAGAATTAAAACCGGGAATCTTTCATATTGAAAAGCGTCAGATAAATTTGATATGTATACCCCTAGGAACACCAAGTCGCAAAATACACAACCGTAACATGAAAAGCCCAGGTCATCCAACGCTCCTTTCTGAAGCTGAAAACCACTAATTGTAAAATCCTATTTGGATAGAACTAGAAAACGAACCCTTCAGTTTCGATACCATACATCAGGCGATGATTGGAAAAACATAAACATGAAAGAGTATGCGACGACATAAAAAGAGAAAGGGCTTCTGTAAGTCGAGAAAGCATAGGAATATATTTTGACAACATAGAAAATGATTTTCGTAATCGTCTCCTAGTCCAGAAAAATAAATGGCTCTAAAGTTGTAATCGGTGATAACCCAGCTTTGGTTAGGTGGCTTTTTCATTTAAAACTTTACAGACTTGTCAATAAATGCGAATCAAATACATATTGCTTTCCCCAAACATCACCCACATGATACAACCCTTAGATGTAAGTTGCTTTGGCCCCTTGAAAGGGGCATGTCAAAAAGTTCTAAAGGCATGGAGAAGAAGAAACAAAGGAGCCCTACTTAAAGATTTTTCTATATATCAAATCTGAATTTTCGGTTTACATGCAATTAACCGAAATAAAAGTAAAAGAGTAGCCCCATAGTACAACAGAAATAGCGACCACCATCTGCAAATTTAGCATCTGAAAGAAGCTAAATTCGAAAATCCTGACAAGCCAAAAATTAGGGAAAAAATAGATATTTTCCAGGACCCAGCGTCACAACATAAACGATGGCTTTTGGAAGTCATTTGAGACCTGAGCGTCTTGAAAATGAAGAAAATTACAATGATGACCTAATGGCTGAAGAATAAGGACTAGAAAGAGACAGCGATTCTTCAAGAGAACAATCGTACTTACAAATGCAGACTCAATAATTGCTAATACAAGTAATATAACAGAGAATGATTTTCTGTTACTAAAATATTTATGAGATAATGAATAATATTTTGTAATTTAATTGAATGAAGTTTCACAGCTTTTTTTAGACAATTTATTGAAACATTCGAATCAAACGCCTAGGTTTCGATACTGATTAGTGCCATCTTTAGGGCTAGATTATTTGGAGTATTAATTTGAGTTTGTAATGATATTGTTTATCCGCTTATTACAATAATATTCTGGTATGCAGGGAATAAAAACTTTCCAGTCATAATAATATAGCACTGAAGATGACACTAATTAGTCAAAACCTAGGCATTCGATTCAATCGTTTCAATAAATTATCCCAAAAAGCTGTAAAACTTCTTTCGATTGAATTACATTGTGGACGTAAACTAAGAAAATTCTAAATATTTTATAGGTAAAGTTTTTATTGGGTGTTGGTTATACAGAAAAAATAGTTTCTTTTTCGTAAAATTGCTTTGTTTCTTGTTTTAAGAATAGGTATTCAGTTTAGTTTAGATTGGTAATTTTTATTTAATAAACCAATGTGATTTTTAAAATGTACGTTTCTTATTTTACGTCCCCTTTTTATGCATATCGTTTCCCCTTATCATTTCGCTTCGTATGGTATTTAAAAAAGCAAATTACTTTTGCCCGTTTGAAAGTTGGAAATCGTCCCAAGTAACCCCAAATGATAGTACCTCCAAATTTTGACAACAGTCAATGAATAGCTAAAATTAAACCAACCACCCAATGTTTTGACATGCGCGAACATTGTTATCACCATTTCACAGTTTTCTAATATGATGTCGAGAATCATCATGCTCTAACAAAACTATTGCACTTATTTCTTCTTTGAGTTGTACAGGGTTTTTCCTTATAATTTGCTTTTAATGGTATTGTTTGAAGAAATACAAAAAAGGTTTATATAAAAGTTTTTAGATTTTTTACTATTATATTTTTTCTAAGTTTGAATAGGAGCATTTAATTATTGTTTTTCAAAGTTTAAATTTTATTACTATTTTTGACAAATTATTGTCAAATTTAAATTTTCTGTTCCTACTTTAATCTTCCATAGCTCTGATACCTTTTATCTGCCCCCTTGTAGGACAAACATTTACAAGCTTTCACCAATTTAATAAAAATTCTTACCACTAGCTTTTTATTCGTATTTTTTTTTGTATTTGTTTACTGTTTATCTTTATGAATTAAATTCTATTTTGTACATCTTATTATGTAAGTTTTTGATATTGGTTTATAAGTATTTTAATTCATCATATTTACTATTTATACTATTTTGCAACTGGGTTATAGTCCTGTAAGACATTGTATACATAAATAAAAATATTTGAATAAGTACAGTTAAATGAATAAAATTTAATTTTATTAAACATGTTTGTTAAATAGTGTGATTAAATTCAGGGATGTTGATGTCAAACCCTCTGTCAAAGTTAACCTGTTGCCGGCACTGAACTGTTCATACCGTTTAAGTTTTATATTGAACAAAACCTGCCTCTATAATACAATTTGAGTGGCCGGCCCATTATCTAATTGAGCTGGATTTATATAAAAAGGACTAGTACCGGGAACAGTTATCCAATTTTGTTATTTTATTACTTTGAATCTACACAGAGTCAGTAAATACTCAATATGAAAGTGTTATTCGCAGCCGTTTTCGTTATTGCTCTAATGCAGGTATGTATTAAATTCGAAATTAATCCGAATATTTCAAAACAAAAATATCATATATATATATATATATATATATATATATATATATATATATATATATATATATATATATATATATATATAGTTAGAGAGTGATATATTTAATATTATAAAAAATGTCCACATTTTGAAAATGTTAATAACTTTATTATTTATTATTATTATTTAAAAAGAATTCTGAGATATATTCACAAATTTATAGATTATAGATCAACATATTTAAAATGAATGATACTCAATTTTTGTATGATACAGGGCGACGTAAAAGACGAAGAATTTTTTTAAAAAGGCTCGCAAAATATATTTTTCATATTTTGTGGATAAGCATAAGTAACATTTTAAAGCCCTATATATTGGCAACGAAACTGCTATTTTCCTTTTTCTAAATATTTCAATTAATATTTTTTTTATTGCACATTTAGTGACATAATACGTGTATCTTATATACCACAAACTTGGATAACAATATGATTTTTTTTTAATATAAGCTGTTATAGCTAATTAGCAACTTTAAGGTATGCAAAGTTAAATATTATAATTTGTGGGCAAAAACGTCAGAACTTTTCAAAAACAGACAATTGGACCTGATTAAATTTCTGAAGGTTTTTCTATTATAATATATATATATATATATATATATATATATATATATATATATATATATATATATATATACGATTATTAAATCTATCAATTAATTAATAACGTTTCTAAAGTACCAATTTATGGCTAACTAACAAAATTATTGCCGCAAGAATCGATGAATTAGGATTTCATCGCATAGTTAACTAAGAACTCGTTGAAAGTTATAAAAATGGCATATTTCAAATCGGTGTGTATAAAACCAGAAATTTCATTTAGAGTCATGATTTTAATAAAGTGGGTAAAGCTTCTAAAGAAATTTGCATGGATTTAATTTGAGGTTCTCGGTCATATTATTAATTTAAATTCATCCGGGAAGAAAATGGAGGAATCTTAAATTTGTCCTAAAGTATCCTATATCCTAAGGCATCTTTAATCTCCTTTTTTTCAGGAAATTTAATATAGTTTGCACTAATGAAAAACCTTTCCGAAAGTTGCTAAAATATGTAAAATAAACAGATTTACGTACATATCTTCAAATGAGTAAAAACTTTTAATGAATGCAATAAATTAACGCAACCGAAAGCGAAACGGCGAATATTATTTCCAATTTGACACAGTCTAATCCTAAGAATGATTTCTTAATTGATCAAAGCCTTGAAAGCTTCCGTTCGACGTTTAACTTATATTATTTAACTCATATTTCCATTAAGTCACTAGCCGTTACGTTATTAAAATCCATTTTAAATAAGTAAACGAAAACATTTGTTGAAAATGTCCACTTAATTTATTTTACAAATAATGAAACACATGACAATTGTTTCGCAAACACTATGGCTTTATCAGATGTTACATCTTACTAAAATACCTGAACCCTTTTTGCAAATATTATATAGGTAATATGCTCAAGATTTTCTGTTATAGCCTAATAAAGAATTAACATGGGGAGCTATTTAGGTCCATTTGATCGTTTACTAATGTGTTGTTATTTTTATGTTGTTTATTTCGATACTTTTTAGTAAATTATTCCTGAATTAAATATTTTGAGTAAATGGAATTACCTTTATGTTTTCTGTAAATAAATTTATGCTCATGTTCATTAATACTGTTTCAAACGTTCTGCCTGTTTGTCCAGTACAAAATTTTGAGCAGGTTCCACAATTTATCCTGTAAACACCGGATTTATTATGTTTTTTAATTTTCGTCTTATTGTTTTTGATATATACAAAGGCTATTTGTCCTAAAGCAATAGTTGCACCTATATTTTTAAAAAACTTAGCAACCTTTGATCTTATTTTTCCTATATAAATGAACGTTTAATATTGAGTATTTTTTCTCAACTTATTTGTAGGATAAACTAACTGTAACGCTTTTTTATGTTGTTTGTGTTTACTATTTTGTTCATGAGGTTTTTATGATAACTGTTATTAACCAATTTTTGTTTTATTATATTTAACTCTTTAGTATAACTTTCATTGATTTAGTTGGGTGAGTACCAGTAAAACATGCTAATATATCATCATCACAAAAATATAAATTTTACAGTTGAATTAGAAACTAATAAAGAATTTAATTTCTTGAACTTAACCATAACTATTAGGAATAACAAACAATAATTTCAAAGTTTCCACAAACCATTTCATACAGACATTACAATACTTCTAATTACCCTGTTGCACATAAAACATCAGCATATAATAGTTTTTTTAATTTAATAATTGAATTTAAAGGTTAATGAACCTAGCTCTAAGCAATGTAAGTTATACTAAAGAGTATATATATATATAGTAAATATAATAAAACAAATAGCAGTTTGTAACGGTTATCATGAAAATCTCATAGACAAAATTGTAAAAAAAACAATATAAAAAAGCGTCATAGTTAGTTTATCCTAATAATAAGTACAAAGAAAATACTCAGTTTCCTACTTCCACTTATACAAAAAAATAATATCAAAAGTTTTTTTCTAAAATAAAGGTAAAACTTTTGCTTTTTGGACTAACAGCCTTGGTAGCTATACCTATTAAAAACAATAAGACGAAAACCAAAAAAAACAGAATAAATCTGCTGTTTCGAAATTTAATTGTGGAACCTATTCAAAATTTTATATTGAACAAACAGACAGAACATTTAAAAAATTATTAAATGAGCATAAATTTCGATAAAGAAAATATAAAGAGCATATAACCTGTCTAATATCCACGAAACGGGTTCATATATTTAATACCTTCAGTTTGTGTTAGTTATACTTTTATTTAAAATCTATCTTCATTTTTTGTAAAATAAATTATGAGTGGAAATTTTAAACAACTGTTTTCGTTTACTTAGAATAAATTTCTATCAAGTAAGGGCTAGTTCTGTTCTACCTATCAAATTAAGTTCAACAGTAAAGTCAAAAGTGTTCAAGGGATAAACTGATAAAGCTTTCATGTAAATGCATTTTGACGAAACGAAATGGAGGCTTAATCAAATTATTTTTTAGTTTCAAAAATATCATTTTGAAATTTGAGACATACGTCAAGGGAGGCAAATTTTTAATATATATTTTTATTTGTTAATAATTTTACTTTCATAAATAATAATAAAATAAGCAATATAATTAATTTTTTGTCCTTCAAAAGAAAGGCTGATTCAAGAAATGGAATTTTACCGACTTTTGTAACATTTCATTAGACCGCGATTTTGTTTCACCATTTAGGATTCACCTCAAAATTTTGCCAGTTTATCCGTTATGTTGCAATTGATTTTTTTTACAATTTATAAGGCTGCCACTTTTCGTTTGACTATATTTTATTGTTATAAATAATCTTTCCTCCACTCGTGGGACTTGATTTTGAAGTATAGTTTAAAGTAAATCGGATTGGTTTTGACCTGTGCCGGCAACAGGCAGACTAGGGACCCTATAGCGCAAATATCGGAGAGTGATTTTCTTTTATTACAGTACTTCTATCTTACAACTAAACTAGACAAGGACATACCTTACTATCGCGAGATAAAAGAATGATTCACATCGAGGATAACTTCGGGTAACCAAGTTTAATCCATTCTCAATATCAAGATGCTTATCTATTTCTCATTCCGTTGATATATTCCTAGAATGTTTTTGTAGCTAGCAAAACCTAAAAACAAAGAAGATATTAATCAAAGAAGGGAAGCTTTCGCGGGTCCCAAGGCAGGGTCTTTTTAATCTGTATTAAAAATAGAATCTAAAGTTTCTTTTTTGATTGCATGAAACGCAATCAAGGATTATAACTTCAAGAGAACAAATATTGTTTGACCATGGTTGTTAAGTTATAAATTTTTTTTATTAAATTCAGTGTTTCATATTTAAATATATATTTTCCTGTAGTTTAAGACAAATTTAGTGTATCTGTCTTTTAGGCTACTTAAAATAGATAAAAATCCGGAAAAATTATTCCTATTAACTGTTTAGTTAAAGAAAGTTATTTTAATAACAAAACATAATTATACAGAAAATACATTAAAGTAATAATAATAAGCAAAACAAACAATTGTTAAACAAGCGTTTTTTTTTGTTTTAAAAGTATTCTTGGCATTGGAGATTAAAACAGGTTTGAATAAAAAAAATTGTCCTAGACAAAATAAAAACAGATATTTTGTTTAAAAATAAATCAATATATATATTCAATATAATTTTAAATATTTAATTTTTAAAATAAAAAATGTTTGATTTAGAAAGCGTTTTGTTTAGTTTCATTAAATCTACTACGACTATTTATTTTTGAATGTAGAAATGATTTTTTTATTTAATATTCTAAATAAAAAATTGCTATTCATGCATTTTATCGTTTAAAATAATTTCATTTTATTTCTTTAGGTTAAGTCCCTCACTGACAAACAAAAGGAACTTCTAGCTCAACACTATAAAGAATGCGTGGAAAAATCTAAAGTTGATCAGGCTGTCCTACAAAAAGCCCGCTCAGGAGACTTCGTAGATGATCCTAAGCTCAAAGAACACATTCTCTGCGTTACCCAAAAGATTGGGTTCCAAAATCAGGATGGAGTTCTCCAGAAAGAAATAATCGAAAACAAATTGAAGGAAGCGCTGAAGGGCGATGAGAAAAAGGCCAAAGAACTGATTAATGCATGCGCCATTACCAATCCTGATCCCAAATTGCAAGCTTTCAATGCGTTCAAATGTGTTTACCAAAAGGGAAATATCAACTTACTATAACCTGATATTAGTTAAATATGTGTTTTTTAAGATTTAATGTAATAAGAGTTATATACGAAAAAATAAATTATACCAGGTAACACTGAGGTTTTATTCATTATCTCCCAAAAACAGAGGAAAAAAGTTATTGGCCAGTCAAGCGAAATTTACTATAATAAATATATTATAACTCTACAAGGTGATCTAGAATATATTCGAAAAAACAAAAGAAGAAAATAAATTTAAAATAAAAGGTCATACACAATATATTCAAAAATATTGAATTTTTAAATATACGGTATATAAATTGTCTACTATTTGTTGGCTGTAATTTAAGTTTACAACCGAGATGTTGCTAATGCTTCTATTAAACCAAATAAAACACACCGATTAAAAAAGTCGCACTTATTTGTATTGTTATATTAGCCAATTTTGTACAATACATAAATAAAAACCATCTCTGTGTTCGTTAGACTCCGAAATGTATTCCTTGGTCCGTGAAAAAATCTAAACATTAACATCATAACGCTATTGTATACTCCTTAATATGTATTCAAAGCTAATTGTAGACCATCGTGAGTAGTACTTAAAACAGGGATTTCAGTATTTTAGTTTAAAATGATTTTCCAAAAATGAATCTTAACCACTCTGCATCTCACAAGCTAAGCGTTAGCAGAAATATTTATTTATGTGACTTCTTTCTTACTTTTTAAGTGTGCCATCTATCCGTTAGGTTTAAAATTATAATAGGCATTATACAGATTATGACATTTTTTATTCGAGTCATTTATCACTAAAAAACACTTTCGTCTAAAACACTAATTTTAATTTATGTTATTTGTGCTTTACATGTTTTTTTTTCTTTTTTACATTTTTTATTATGTCTGTTAATATATATTCTTATGTGTTTCCATTTTTGTCGATATATATATATATATATATATATATATATATATATATATATATATATATATACATTTTCGGTGAAAATGAAAACTACGCTATCTTCTTGACTTTTCGCCCGTCCTAGCAGGCTTTTTTAAAAGTTTTTTATTTTTCGTGGCAACCTACACAAGTATTTAAAAAATGTAATGTTTTAAATATAAAGATTGTTAGAATATTTAGTAGAACATGTACATTAATATATTCTCAGTTAAACATTAAAATTTAACTATATACAAGTAAAAACAAACACAAAAATAAAAAAAGGCAAACAGGAAAATTGTACGTACCTCGGAAAGTGTTATTACATTATGCATATATATGTTTAGGTTTATACTTGTGTGCTCTCTCGGCGACTAATTTTTTAAATAACCATACTCCTAAGAAGTAAGTTTTTTGTTCCTTTTTTATTAATTTAATCAATAAGTAGAATCAGTAATTCAAGATAACGGTTTGGAATATGTTGGGAAATTAATAATATATTTGTGATACCATAACAGTATACATTTTCTTATTTTTCATGTATAAAATAAATTTGACTTAAATAAAGATATACACAGTCATGATATCACAAATATTTTATTAATTTCACAATACATTCCAAACCGTTATCTTGAATTCATTGCACCGAAAAAAACCTATACCCAAGAAATATAAGCATTATCGATAATATTTATGGTTTAAGAAAACACAAACAAATTTTATATATATATATATATATATATATATATATATATATATATATATATATATATATATATATATATATATATATATATATGTATGTATATGGGATGTAGTCAAAATTTTGTTTGGGACCTTGATTAAAAAACTTTGTTGATTTGCCAAGTTTTCGGCAAATATTTATTGCCTTTCTAAAGTTGGTAGAATACAACGTATTATAGAACATAAGAAAAATTAATAAGGCTTACTACTTGATGTTTATTCCTGAAGAAACATCACTGTGAAACATAGAATAGAATAATAATTTTATGTGTATTACTTCACTAATGGTATTATACTTATTTCTACATAATTATTTCTTATTGAATACAGGATTATTTATTTTTTTAAAATGTTAGTTGTTCGAAGCTAACGTTCAGAGTTTGTCAACCATTTTATAGAACTGTGCAACAATTTCGTTGTAAGAGTATTTTTATTAATTTTTTTTATATGCAAAATAGTTTTATAACTGCGTTCTTTAAATAGTTGGATGTTGTCGTCAGCGGTCGGGTTGAGCCGACTACGCGGTTATTTTAAATGTTTAAATAAAACGGCGTCGCAACATGACGCCATAAGTACTGCAGGTCAAGTAGAACAGGATAAGACCTACAGTACAGGTACCTTCGAACATTTATACCAAAATGTGGTGAACCCCATCTTGTTGAAACCATATTCTTTCGAGGGCAATATCTAGATCCTTCGTTAGAAAACCTTACTGCTGATGCAGGTATTTCTTTAAAGAAATATGGTTCTAAAATTCGGTTATTTATTATGCCAGCCTACACAATTGCTTTTTGGGGATGTTGTGTATGTCCCTCACGTATCCACTGTGGATTTTAATCAGACCAGAATCGATAATTACGTGTTTTGAAAAATCTTCCCATCATTTATTCACAGAATTGTACTCACCTATTGTAATAATCTTTGAGACGTTCATGTACAGCATGCTATTTAGCAGTGGCGGCTCGTGGTGAATTATATTGGGAGGTCAATAACAAATTTAAAAATAGGCATACTTAAAATGAAAATAAATGTCTTATCTTTAAATTGAGCTTTAAATTCTCTTAAAGTTCAGGTTTACTCTTCGTTCTTCAGATTTGGAAAAATGCTGAATGACACGTTCTTTAAAATTGCACGCACATTCCTTTTATAAACGATTTCTCAATACTTAACATCGCTAAAGCGGATAGTCTATCTTGGTCCAACTCCTCAACAAAATTTATAAACCCTCGAAAAACCCCTGGATTTTCAGACAACGCCGTTTCATCATGACCAAGTAGTGCCAACTCGAATGCCCCACAAAATTTTACACAATTCATAATTTTGTTTCAAATATAACGATTTTTGGATACATTTTCAATAAAATCTGTAAGGGATTTTCTATAAGCTGTGTTTAGCTGAGTTACCCTTCCGACCGTAACATAGTTCACCGAACATTTCATGTGATCTGCAGAAAACGCATGTTTTTTTATTTTTTCTTTTAAGTGATTTAAGTTTCTAAGACCGGTTTTAGAAAAAAACAAACAAACATAACAGGAAAATGAGTTAGAAACTTCACAACCACATATCCACTTAGCTAAATCGTACTTAATTCTGCGAAAGTTTCGATGAACCTCTTTATTTTTGTCTTTACTAGTTTGTCGTACACTAAGTTCTGGCAAATTGCGACCACTTACCTTGAATTCGGTTATTTTCTCAAAGTTAAGTTCGTTAGCACTCTTTAGTTGTTTAATTTTTTGCACTACCGACATTTTATTTCATCTACATTCACAACTCAAACATAGACTACCTTGAAATTGGTTATTTTTGCAAAATTAAGTTCGTAAGCACTTTTTAGTTGTTTATTTTTTGCACTAGTCATTACCAACATTTTATTTCCTGTATACTTCCGACCCACACATGGATCATAAAAATAAAAAAAATATATATTACAAAAAACAGTATATAAATCAATCTTCATCGAATAAAAACGTCCGAAACAATATCGAGTTAGAATATCCATCGCGCGAACTGAACTTCCGCATGCCGACGTGATGCCGTAACCGATTAATCGAACTATGAGAAGAGACTGACTGATGACCCAAATCGAGATTTCATATTCCATTTGCTATCACGTTCGGCTGCCGCTCGGTAGCTGTGAAATCTTCGGGTACTTTCGTTAAGCTTTAAGGTAATCAGGGCATTTCGGACTGCCCAGCTTAGCTTAGTATAGCGTAGTTTATTACGCCTAAAGAACGCAACGAGATCATTCGAACCGTGCCGCGCGCGGCTAATAGTGTAGCGTATTTAACTTTTCCCAAGGTTCGCGTCTTATTACAACTATTAGGAGGGCCGGTCAAACGAATAATTTATTTTCTGAAATATTTTTGTGGGGTCGTTGACCAAATGCCCCGCCACTGCTATTTAGCGCTGAGGTATTAGTTGACGAATGTGGACTCTCTTGTATTGATAAGAGTATATCAAATGTTTTGTCTTCAGTTAAAACGGGTGGTCGGCCTGTTTTAGTTAAAGCCCTATGCTATGTCCTCAAATTTGTGAAATATCCTACTCACACTTGACCACGTAATTATATTCTCAGGATAAGATGTGCAAATATTACAAAAAAGACGAAAAAACCATTTCAACCACTTCACGTATTCCTGCGTTTTTATGAATAATTATTTATACAGAAGATATTCATTTTGTGCGTTTCTTTTGAACCACCCTGTATTATTATTGTATTAAATTACAAAGGGTTAAAGATAACTAGGTAATAGGCACAGCCGGAATAAGCACTTAAGCGGACACAGTCCCTGCTACCATATATGACAATGATAAAACTTATTTGATAGTTGCGCGGAAAGGGGAGGATGAAACGCCCTGCAGAAATAAACCGAAGAGCAAAGGTTCTTTCTCTCAGATCAAAGTATCAAATAGCAAAAAAACTGCATCTGTGCGGTGATCTGTCATTGATTAAGGGCTCCATACATCGAAAGGCGCCTAGGGCAGTGCCTACTGTGCCTAATGGCTAATCTGGCACTGGTAATGGGCAATAAGGGCTAGTGTAGGAGCGTTGAACTTTATTACATTTTAGAAATTGTTCACCATCTGAACTATTGTTCATTTAACACGCAACCGCTAATTTTTAAAGTATCATGACTTATTAACTAAATATGCTGCTAGAACATGAACAGCTTTTAGAAAATACAATGATTTTTACAAAACTTTCTTGAGGCCGAGGCTTATCAAATATTTGAATTGGTATGAACTACGAAAGAAAGTAATTTGTTAATATTTTAATATCGATCCTATTTAAAGTAATATCAGTTCGTTTCGAAAAACATTCAGTCTTTCCAGATATCCTTCTCTAGGTCTAACGGTCTCTTACAAGGATGCAAGTCACTAGCTGTTTTTTACTTCTTATAGATATCCCTTTAAAAATGTCTTATAATTTATTTCGAATTATATTCAGCCAAGCTTCAAGGGCGTTCCAAATGCAGTGTTCCCCACTTACCCAGACTCGGATTTACCTCTTGTCTTCCTCCACCTATGTACAAAACTCGTATCATTTCAAAGAGATTTAGGGTTTTCCTCGAAACCGTTTTTTGGTTTTTTAGGAACTATAAGGCAAACATATAATTCTTTTAGACATCTCTTCATCTTTAAATTGAAAGTCTCAAAACATAAAAACTGGTATGGCAATCAAAGATAAATAAAGGGAATCCCTGTAGAATTAAACATAATACTGAAATATACAAGGTGGCTTAAAAATATGTGTTACCAAAGGTGATGTTAAAATTTTATTCTTAAAGGCTTTCCAGAAATAAATCATAAAGCCTGTGATAAATAATATATAAAAAATTAAAATATATTATTAAATAACTATGTGCGTATAATATTGGGTCGCAATTCAATAGAATGAAACTTTTAAATTGGACCGTTGCATACTAATTAATGTTTAGGTTAACGGATAAGGTAAAAGTAAACGTGTCTCCCATTTAGTGGCGTTCAAATGGCAGATTTGTTGAGAAAATAGAAATATAGAATAGATAATGGTGGAATAACACTCGCTGTCAGTGGCGATATTTGGAGGAATGAGTTGTAACGTTACACTTTTACGGTAACAAGATAAGATCAATTTATAAGTCTAATTATGATATTGCTGTGGTGCTATATTTATATTTTGTCATTCACCAAGATGCCAGGGACTAAATTTTGGGAGTTATCTAGATTGTTTGATTTGAAATATTATTTTACAAGTTCATTCATTACTATTTAAAATAAGTACTTAATATTGTTCGTAACCGACAACTTGGTGAGTCATATACGTATGTTTTAATTTTACAGATGCTGAGGGTCTGGTTGTTGAAGATTTCTTTAATACCCACCATATAAAAGGACCATATTTTTATAAGAATTTCATATTAGATGTTCATTAACACATGATTTTCCAATTATCTTACCTTAATATATTTTTGTTCAGAAACAAGTCCATTATAAAAAACGTAGTTGGGCATGAGTTGATTTATTACAAACTAAACCAGATATTTCCACATATCTCCATTATAGCCTGGTAACGCTAAATAAATTAGAAATATTTTATATACCACCAATTTGGTTTAATAATACGTTATTGCCTTTCAAAATCACGTTCAGTTCATTAAATACTTGCCTTTTTATAAAATATAGTTTAAAAAATGTCACCTATATTTTTGATTTCCTGTAAACACATGTCAGAGATTCATTAAACAAGGGTTTGTGTTATTTAAGTAATCCTTCTAATGTTTGGTTTAAAAAGCATATTGTTTATTTTCGTTTTACAATTTTTTCAAAAGGGAGTCGGCTGCCACTTTTTTGCTTTCAGCGCCATTCTCCAGCCCAATAGGTAGGATGTCCGGATGGCGAGCTCTAAGCTCCCGAACACCCCGAATCTTTCAAATAACTTTTTAATTTTTGAAATGCATCTTGGCTTCCACTAGATGCCCCTTGAAAGTACTACTGGTCTCACGAGATAACGTTTTCTTTCAAGCTATTCCCTTATCCCTCCCACTCCCGCCCCATAGCGGCTATTACGCTAATATTCTATGTAGAACTGCGGCAGACGAACGGGATAGAATGCAGGAACAACTAGGCCTCACACGTTCACAGCGTATGCTCCCTTTCTTGCGGGGTCGTTAGTTTACACTCTGAGCGGTTGAGTCTCTCGTTTCCCCCCGAAATAAGACAGCAAAACCGAAAACGTGGAACCACTTATGTTAATAACACAAAGGTCTGCTTTCGACGAGACGAACCGGAAGACTCCTACAATTTGGGTTAACTCAAATGACAACAAGGCGGTCCAACAAAACAGCTGATCGGTGACGTTCAACTGACAGATCGTTGGAGTGCCCAGTGAAGTTTGACGTTTTACTGCGACGAGTTTAACATCTCTTTTTCATGTACGCCTAAAACCCAAATAATTCCGTCCGACCACTTCAGTTTCGTTATTAATTAAGAACCTAAAATTTTAAAGTTAATTATTAAGAGCGAGGCTTACGTAAAGATATAAAAAATGTCCAACATAAATTATTCGAAAATAAATATTTAAATTCAAAATATCCAGATTTATTGAAATGTTTGCTGTATTCTGAGTTGCCTATCCTTTAAAAAATCGTTTATTTTTATCAAATCAATAAGGGGGAAAGAGACAAAATATAGGAACATTAAGATCAAGTTTTGCGTAGAGCACTTCCAACTTGTTATTTTTTTTAGCCAAATTCCTACATTTTTTTAAACATTTTTTCTTTGATAAACCTCTTGGCTAAAATCGTTAAAATCATTTTGGAACGAGTTCATTCTATTTAGTTTTGACTGTGACCGTGAGAATTCAATTAAACGGCTGCTCCTGTTCAAAGGTTGTTTTAAAATTTGTCTTGAACAGTGATCGAATAACAGCCAGGTAATTAACAATTTTAATTTATTTTGGTAAGATTTATTTATTTTAATTTTTACAAATTTTACAATTAGGCTACAATGGATTTTTTCTCTTCTTTACAGCTCAGCGGTCATTTTACCACCTGGCATTTTACCACCTTGCATTTTACCATTTTGCAATTTATCACTATTATATTTTCATTGAAATGTGAAAGCCTATATTTCACTTTTGTGGTAGTTTTGAACCCAATAGTTTTCACATTAAGAACTTTTGGGTGAAGCCAAAAAAAAAACAAAACCTTTTTGCCACCGCAAGGGTTGTGGTTCCGACAGGATCTGTTTAAAAGGTTTTTGAAAACTGAAGTAGTACTCTACTCACCGAAAGTTGGCACATACAAGATCCACTTTTACCGAAGAGGTTTTGAAGTATTTGGCCTCTAGTATGCAGCCCAACAACCAGGCCCAAGTTTGAGTTATCGCCTCCTGCTTAACTGCTACCTACTTGGTGAGATTTTTAACTTAAATCTATAAATTCGTTGTACGTTTTATTTTTAAATTTCATTTTCGAATTCTTATACTTATTTCTATCTATAAATATAATTTATATCACATTCTTGCATTTCCTTTAAACACTGGTAAATATTCACAAGTATAATCTGAAATAAAGGGAAATAATAATTGTATATCGTGTTTTACTGTTTGTCTCAGCATTTTTACCCACGGGTAAAGGGTGTATGAAAGACGTAATGTAGATTCTCTTTTTTTACGTGTGTTGGCGCCCTTCCATTTTATATACATTTTTTGACTTTCCTTCTTCATACGCTAAATGAAACGGGTTGAAGAGTTTTGAACCCCCAAAGCCGAACCACCGTACAAGCTAGCCTACGGGTCGTAATTGCAAACTCTTAAAATTGCAGTTATGTAGCAAATCTTTATAACGTGACTTATAACACCGGAGTTTAAATATAATTTAAATATATTGCCTTTTATTATTATATTATATATATTATTTATAAACGTAGTGGTCAGCTCATTCTTATAAATGGTAACGCTAGAGAACACTACATAAATTATTACTAAAGTACTAGAATAATTTCTGCGTTAACCCAAAATTGGGATATAATTAAAAACAGTTTTTGCCATGTTTTTTTTTAAATCCCCCTGTATGCTTTTAGTTCATTATATTATATCTCTTAATTGGATCTCTCCAATTTTAATTTTTTAAAATTTGAGAAATAAAAATGCATATGTCATGCATATGGATAAATCCAAATCTGTGTATGTATAAGAGTTTAACTAAAGGGATACATACAAGAATTAAAAAACACCTATTCAATTTCGTAGTCTGTGGGGGGCCGTTACACCTAAAGAGAAATGTATCCAAGAATTGACACATGTTTAAAGGAATTTTATAAGAATTAAAAAATACTCCATCACTTTCGTCCTTGTGAAGGGCCATTACACCTAATTAGAGACATATCGAAAAATTGAAATTGAAACAAATAGTATTTTTCCTGGTATGGAGAATGAATTTTTCCACACGAGACTGAAGTTGCAGCTGAGTTCGAAAAAAGGCATTTTCCACAAACCTTAGGAACAATTGTTTTTCTACAAGCGTGCGAAAATAACCAGTCCAAGTCCAATAGTTAGATTCTAATTTTTATTTAAAATGTTGCATTTTATTACTGTGGTAATTTGTGATACAAGTACAATTAGTTGCAACTGATCAAGTTTTCAACTATATTCATTTTTTTTGTGAAATGAACTATAAACTTGACGAGAAAACTCGAACTCAAATTGAACTTTTACACCTAGTAAAAGTTTGGTGTCGTCATTTTTGATAATCGACTAAAATAACACGACTGATGATTCATACGATATTAATTATATAAGTAAGTTTTATAAGCTAATTAATAAATCAATTGAATATAATTATAATATGTAGTCTGAGGCGCGTTTACGGAGAATGAATGTAAATGCACAGGTCGATTAAGCTATCTTCCGTTCACGGTTGCTGTGGGTTGGGTGTATTTTCAGATAGTTGTTAATCACAACAAACATAACATGGCCTTGAACTTTTAAAGAAACTTATAGAGAAATCCATCTTATACAACCGCCACTTGTCTTAATATTCTTCGACTATAAAAAGGCTTTCGACACCATTGACCAACACCAGACGCTAAAATCACTGTCAGACCGCAGAATAGATCACCAATATACTTTAATATTGAAATCTATATATGAGAAAGCTGCAGATAACGTAAGATTGCAGGAGAGTACTAACAAATTCAAAATAAACAAAGGAATATATGTTCAAAACCATAAACCTAGATAATCTGGGAATCAACATAGATGGCGAAAGCCTTACATATTTGTCATTTGCAGATGACATAGTTCTTATAACAGACTGTTTCGAACGTGCTAAGATCATCCTACATAGACTAAATTCTTCTAAATAAAAGGGGAAAGTATTGTTCGTGAAAAAAATCATCCCTTGAGATTTTTTCAGACCTTTACTTTTCAGAGCTCTAGACGCTGAAAACCATGTTTTGTTAATTCTCTGGTCTGTCGGCTTGTCAATATGTCTGACTGTTCGCCACACAGTTGTTAAAACTACCTATTCTATTGGCTTCAAATTTTAGCCAAAAATTAAGAGTCATATGTGTATAACACTGAAACAAATCAGTATTCATATCTCGTGGAGTAAAGATCCCTGAAGATGTCTCGTGCAATCGAAGACAAAATTCAGTAAGGACCTAAAGACCGTCGCCCCCTCTCTAACTTTTGAACCGTTCAGCATAGGGTGACGAAATTTGAAACGATAATATATGAGCAAGTTCTGCATTTTTTGGCATAACAATGGCAGCCGTAAATCTCAAAACGACAGTTTCGCTTTCGTAACATTTTTTTAAATGGAAGTGGATGTCGAGTGCTACCTTATTTTTGAAGACATTTTTATGCTTAAATCTTTCCACAAGTAAGAAAACATTTGGTTCAGTTATTTTCAAAAGAGAACCAATAATATCGGGTTTTACGGTATCGGTACCTCGATTTATAACTTACACGTTTTACCTATTAGGTGTAATAATTAATTGTTTTCCCAAAAAAAAAATACACATAACTAAAAATTATTTAATTTTATAAAATTAAAAAATAAACATAATTTAACATTAAACAAATAGCAATAAACTAACCTAAACTGGAGTATTTAGAAACAATAGAAAGCTGAACGCACAAACAGATTTAGAAATGTCAGTGGTTACTTCAAAAGGTACTAAAAATGTTCACCATGGACCTCCTGGCAGATAAATAATCTGTGGATAAATTCTTCTCTGACATTATAAAGCATGTGTGGGGTGATTTCTTCTTTCATATGTAATTCGTTGTCGAAGTTCATGCAAAGAGCCGTGAGCTGCTTTGTAAACCTCAGACTAACGTATACCCAAAGAAAAAAATCAAGAGGCGTGAGGTCTGGCGACCGAGTTGACCATTCCGTAGGCCCTCGACAACCCTACCTTGAAATAGTCTCATCCAGGTAATTTCTGACTTGCCTAAAACAGTGTGTGTTCTTCACGAGACGAACGTGGGAGATCCAGTAACTACAGTTTTGGGTGTTAACTCTTCTATGTAGAATGAAAGTACTACTACTATTAAAATAGCTTTTCTGCAAACAGTAAGGATTTGCTGTTAATCTTAATAATTTAATCATCTTCAGTTAATTCATGTTTAATTTTCATTTTATATAGGTGCTAGGCCTATCAACGGGTATTAAAGTAATAATAATGGCACACATTTGAAGAGAAGAGTAATTTTTAGAAAAAGGTTTGCTAACTTTTCAATCGTACCGGACGGGAGATTACCATGAGGACATGAATCTGGAAGTCTATTTTGGTGAAATGAAGAAATATCTTCCGGCTAATTCAGTAGTGGTTATGGATAACGTAAGATATAGCAGAAAAATATAATGTAACTGTGCTGCGCTTACCGCTATATCATTACGAACTAAATCCTATAGAACTTATATGGGCGCAAGTGAAAGGATTTGTAGAAAGAAAAACACGACATTTAAAATGAAAGATGTTAAGCTACTGTTTGATCAATTAAGGAAGTGACACCAGAGAACTGGCGAAAAGCAGTGCAGCATGATTAAAAAAGAGGAGAAAATGTGGGATCTTGACAACCTGATCGATCAGACGGTCGACCCATTAATTATAATGTAAAAAAGTGGTGACAGATGCTCAGTACTTGATGAAAGGAAAGAATTTTACAATGAGATCAATGCCAAACCACAGATTAACAACCAATCAGATATCCCACTTCTGGAATTTTCATTCATAAACGTGTTTACTCTAAATTTTCAAAAGTTAAAATCAATCAAATTGTATTATTATCCGAATTAGATATAGTTACAAAATTTCAAATCCATACAGTAGGTTAAAATCGATCGGTACCATTTGTTAACATCGATCAGCCCGATTAACTATTACATTATCATATAATTTATGTAAGCTTGAAAATGTTCAAATCTTCACAACATTTAGAAGTAGGTTAAAATCGATTGGTAACATTTGGGACCATCGATCAGCCCGATGGTAGCAAATTATTATATTATCATCCAAATTATGTACGCTTACAAAATTTCAAATCGATATAACAATAAAATCAGAAGTAGGTTAAAATCGACTTCTTATATTTTTTATATACATAGATACTTGCATACAAGTGAATCTAATAAAAGTTGATTAAAAGAAAAATTTAAACCAGGGAATGAAAATTTTTCAATACGTATTTATATGACATACAAATAATAATTAAAAAATCGATAAATTTCCTTCTATCTTGATAACATTTTAATGTCAATAAGTTTTTTACTTTTTAACGTACGGGAATGAACCGAAAACCAAGTTATAGGATTACACAGGAAGTTCTTTTCTAGTTATTAGAGAAACAAAATACTATCCGTTTTACAAGATATCGCCATAAGTTGTGTTTTTAAACATTCATAAAATGGGTTTCTTATTGCTGATATAAATATACCAGATTTGATAACTTTATCTTCAAAAACACCCGAAAAATTTGAGAAAAACTGGATAAAAGGGAGTGTACCTTCTCTCTCTCTAACCCACTACCTCTTATGGTAGGTTTTTTCTTAAATTACTCGAATGTGTTTAAAGATAGAGTTACCAAACTCATTACTCAAGTTCATTCCGATAAGTTAAAAAGTAAAAAAGTTATTAACCTTTAAAATGCTATCAAGATAGATTAATCGCACTAAAAAGAAAAACTGTATTCCATTCAAACAAAAATTGCTATTGTCAATTGCAGATAGGCAGGATGTTTTTCGTGAGTAGGTAAATTGGTGATGAATTATCTAGTGACTCTTGTTGATATGTTTCAATACTATATTTTCTAAATATAATTTGAGGATACTTTTTGCCTACCCTACTAATATTTTTTTGAACATCCGTGATATGTTGTCAAAACTAATTTTTAACTCCTTTTTTCTTTTCAGAGTGAAAAACTTGATAAAGAGATTCTGTAAAGAAACCAACAAGGTATGTATTTTTAATAGTCTATAGCTAATTGTAAAACACATTATAATGTTACGTTATGAAAAAGAATATATGAAGGTGTAAAACATCGTGCAAAAAAGGCACGAGTTCAAGTTTGTTTTATATTAAATAAAAAAATAAATTTTAATTATCTTTGCGCAACATTTTCAAGTAAAAAAAGGGTTACTACATTTTAAAAGCCATCGTCCGGATTAAAAGGTAAATTAAAATACTAAATTTGAATACACAAAGGGAGAAAAGCATTTATTTGAACCAAGTCTAAAAAATACAAGTACAGATCGTTTAATCAAATTTTCATATTTTAGAAAAGAGTAATTTGATTTGGAGATTTTGAATTAACACATTTAAATTGTTCAAAAGCAGCATCGCGATCGGTCGATTTCCCAGAGAAACATTCTTCAATAATTTTATTGGCAGCATCATCATCAAGAGCGTCTTTCAAGATGTTTCTAGCAACTTCAATCTGAATTTCATCAGCTTCATTCCAGATGCCAGTTTTTTTTCCCAAACAAAAGGTAAAGTCCTTGAATTTGTCGTCATCCGGGATGGTTCCTTCGCGTGCCTTCTTGATGAGCTCTTGGTCGACCTCAGTTTCAGTTATGCACTCGTTACTATATCCCCTGAATTTCTGTTTTTGTTCCTCGCTCAATTCGGCCTGAAAGTTCGAATTTATTCATTAGGGTCTTTGAATAAAGAACTATTTAATTTTGTGTTGCTCACACATTCTAACGTTATTCATATTTTTTTAATTACAATCCGGGTTATGTGATACATAGTATACTGAAAACTTTTTAAATTATGTTCTGAAATTTTGATAATATTCTGACAAATTCGAAGCCTACGATTTTTATTTTCGTTTTTTGTTTTTGTAAAAAAGTAAAAGTATTGTCATCGTTAAATTTAGAGAAATGACATGTGGAAACATATTTATAAATAAATAAAAATTAAGAACATTTTTTTAATTTGTTAATATAGCAATTTTTAATAATATAGAATGTTCACCATTTTGAAACTGACCTACCAAAATTATAAACATAATGTTTATATGAAAAGCTTCTAAAAAAAATCATTTTTTCGCACATAAAGATAAGCAAATGAGGATAAAAATTAACTGACCACTAAGAATGAATAAAGTTATTATAGTAATATAACATTATCCCTAATAAAAAAATTAAACAAAAAACGATTTAAAACAGAATAAAGTAGCAATAAGAATAATAGTAAACGTCTATTAAAATGACAAACAATCCTTATATTATGAGTGACCAATTATGATTTTTTAATGTCATATGGTTAGGTAAACCTTTGATCTATAGGTTTCTGTCCTAGCAAAATTATATTATTCCTCCATTTATGAGATATCGTGATTACCTTAAGACATTTTTATGTAAGCCTTTAATAAATCGAGTAAAGATTTTATTAGTAATCGTGCAAATTAAGTTTAATTGGAAAATATTCAGAGTATTTACATTAAATAGTGTATAGATATTTTTAAAAAAATCAAACACATCAAAAGAACATTTGGTAACCACAAATGTCAATTGTGCTCCTGTTGGTGACTGGGTTGTTTTGTGTGTTAAGTTTGGCGCTGGTTGTCCTCGTTTCTAAACTAGTTAAGTATACTAATGAGGATTTTAAGTCAGAAACATGTGTCTACGATTGGCGAAATTTAATTGTGCTTTATCGTTAATCCTTAGGTAAGATTTCTTTCTCTGTTATATTATAGTTTGTGCGGCATTAACCTTTTTATATTTGTGTCGATAGTATGTATGGAAACGGACAATAATTTCCAAAAGTTTGGACCTATAAAAAGCTAGTCAAGTTAAGAAAAACTAGTTATACAGGATTGTTCATAAAGTCGCGGAAGAACGATGTCGCGTTGTTTTAAATGGGATATCCTGTATATTATATGTGCATCAAAGGGGTACTTGCTGATTATAAATATACCTAGTTTGCTACCTTCATAATCAAAGTCACCCGTGAGAAAAACCTGAGAGAGAGAGACGGAGAGCGATCTATTACATTGGAGTCGCAGTCGATGCGAATACATTGCCTCTTACGGCAGTTTTTTCTCAAATTTCTCGGATGTCTATAAATATGAAGGTATCAAAGTAGGTATAATCAGCAAGAAAATACCCATTTAATGGATATAAATTATACAGGGTGTTCCATTTAAAAATTTAAACTTTATTTTGTCACAACTTTATGAACAATCCCGTATGATTAGTTTTTCTTTGCCCCAATAGCTTTTTAAAAACTCTAAAACGTTTGCATTTGACATTTCTCTCCTCTTACTTTTGGAAATTTGCGATATGTCCTTATTGGCTTTAATCGAAACTTTTAGAAAGAATTACTAATAAAGTTCATAAAATATAGTTTATGCTTAAATAAGATTAACTGATTATACAATGAAAGTTGTTTATAATTATTTAATATAAGAATATGATTATCATGCGGTCCTGTTTTGTCTAGCTAGAAATTTAGTTCAATAAAAATCTCACCATCATTTAAAAATAATTTAAAAAAATTTACATAGTTCTCTTCATGTTTTTTGATAGGGGAGTATTAATATTATGTTATCACAGTTAAAACAAAAAATGTTAGTGGTTACATTTAATTTTAAAATTTTAAAATTTAATAATAATTTAATAATTTAAAAATAATTTAAAAAAATTTACATAGTTCTCTTCATGTTTTTTGATAGGGGAGTATTAATATTATGTTATCACAGTTAAAACAAAAAATGTTAGTGGTTACAGTAGTTTTAGTTATTTTCCTATCAAGTGTGCGAAGTGATACTTTCTCGCACGCAAAAGCAGTTAGACAAACAATGCGAAGCCGAGTTCGGATAAGTTTTAAGTGCGGGAAAGATACTTTGCGCAAGTGCTAGGAATATTATTTTTTCTCCGAGTGTTAAAATTAAATTTACAAACTTTTTAGTTATTTATATAGGTAGGTTCTAAGCGCTGGTAAAAACAATATTTCTTATACGTCATAAAATTGTAAAAAAACCTTAAATAAATTAGAAATACTTTTTAGTTTAACTTAAAACAGAAATAACATTACTTATTATTATTAACAATATTAATATTGAAAGTTCTTGGGAAAGCTGATGAAGATCCGTTATCCGACGTTAATGAATTTTCTCGCAAATTGACAAACTTGGTATTTCAACTGGATAATGTTTTGCACTGTCTCTTAAAATATTGTTGCATAACTCTTTGTTGTATGTAGATGAGTCGTTAATATATCCCTCGGCTACTGTTAATGACTTCCAGCCTTCTAAACGCTTTAATCGGCCAGCAAAGTTGCAGAGGAGCGGGGAAAACTATGCCCCGTGTAGAGTTCAGGAGTGGGCAATTTCAGAAATGCCGCAATTTCTGAGGGTATCTTCCCAAAACCGTTAATTCCGACACACTGTGTTGTGCTCTTCCCTCTTTTAAAATTTATAAAAAAACGTTGATTCGTTGTTGATGCTGTATATTTTCTATAAAATAGTAAATACTTTCCATTGTTAATTTCTTCGGACGTAATAAAAGAGCGTGAAGTGTAATTTTTTGAATTATGAATTTTGACCACAATTAAATTTCACTTGTCTTCAACGTCAACTGTTGTTAGTTTTGCTAATTCCTTTCTTCTGCAGGCGCCTGCAAAACCAAAAATAGTCGCAACTTTCGACAAAAGATCTATATCATCTGGCGACTTACTCATGAAATCCCATATGTTTTCTTTTCTAAGAATATTTGCTTTCTTTGGTTTGAAGCCAATATTTCGTTTTTTAATAAAAGCAGTTAATTTGTAGAATTTGCTTATATCTATATTTTCTTTAACTTTTTAAACGCTCTTAAGTATTGAGTATTTAGCCCACAAAGTATTTGGTATACATTTTTTGCTTAATTCAAGACAATAAGCTACTAGAGGTACTATTACTTCTTTAAACCTCTTCACACCTTTTCTTTTCGAGCACGTCCCGAACAAGTCATACTTCTTTTCATACTTGTATTTTGATTTTACTGGAAGTAGCTCCAAATTTGCTGATTCTGCGGCTTTTAGTACCTCTTCTGGTATTTCTTCATCCGGGCTATCCATTTTAAGCAGGATTACTTTTTTGAGACTTTTTTCAAATGATTGTATATTTGTATTTTGGTTGACATAGCAAAAAGACTGAAATTGTCAAAATTGCAAGGTTGCAAAGAGAACTTATTGTTGTCTTATTTGACACTGACAAGTAATGATACAGATCGTTTAATTAGTTAGTTTAGTTAGTTATGGTAATCTAATATGCAGTAAATTTGGATAAATTATCTACAAGCGTAACAAAAACCACGATAAATCTTTATTTTTTGAATATGATTTTATTCTGAAAACATTAAAATATCTAAAAGTCCTGTTTAAAGACGATATTTCTGCGAATAAAAAAGTATGCGCAAAGACTTTCCGTGCGCGAAGTTCAACTTGGCGCACGCAAATGAGTGCGCAAAGTAGAAAAAAGTATTTACTGGCCTACGTGGCCTAACTAACACTCATACTAAAATGATTATTTAAAAATTCTTAAACACTATAAAAAGCGAGACTTAACAGATAATTTTTATTACATTGGTAAATTACTTTTCTTCTAGATTCGTGACATGTTTAGGAATATGCGAATTATCATTAGTATTCCTAAATCAGTAAAAGCCTGACCTCATAATTGCACTCAGATTAGAGCAGTGCATCCTAGGCCATTGGTAAAACACTCTTTTTTATAAGCAAAATAGATTTTTATAACTTTTTGGCAAAACGAGTATTATCGAGATATACACCCAAAATCCGAACAGAGTCATTTATAGATCTGTCCATCACTACCTCCCGGTGAATCTCCCTGAGCCTAAAAATTATTTGTTTGGCTGTTACATTTTGACTATCACTGGTCGAAGACATTTATCCTATAAAAGAGCCGATTGTTTCATTACCAAAGGCAACCAACTAACTGCTCGTGGAAATTTCGCAGAGGATTCAGAATGGGTCCTTGCGGTACTCCTGATTTGATGTTTAGGGATCCTAAAAGTTTACCACTTGAGAAAGTTTGCTGCAATCTACCGGTAAAATATATCTCTATTCAATCTATAGCGCCCTAGTTTTAGAAGAAGGGTTGCGTGACACACAGAATCGAAACCTTTTGCGAGGTCACAAATAATTGCTCCGACATACTGACCCTCCTCAAATCCCTTGATTACATATTTTACCAATGAGTTTGTTGACTTAGACTTCTTGAACCAAAACTGGCTCTAAATAAAGGAGCTGTTAGCCTCGAAATATCTATATATCTGGACTTTTAACAAATATTCAAAGACCTTGAATAAAACAGGAACAAAACTAATAAGCCTGAAGTTATTAATACCTTTACAATTACAACAGAAATTATTTTTGACTTCTTAAACATGTGAGGATAGATACCCCCACGAATACAAGAAATAATAAGATATGTGAGTGGCACAACCAAAGTTTTTTTAAATAATTGTATTGAAGCCAAAAATATCCCTACTGCTTTAAGGTTTTAGAATGTTAATTGTGTCTCTTACCTGAGCAAAAATACCCTTCATCAAAAAGAAGCTAACAATAGAAATATTAAGGTTACTTAAGATACTATAAATAATCCTTAACTGGTTGAGGCAGCTTAGAACATTTTCTGCAATAGTGAAATAAAAATTATTTAAAAGTATTTGCATCAATTTAATTTAATCTAAACTCTTTCTTAGTTATTCCCAAGCAATCCTTTGTTGTCTGTCTATACTTGTTATCTGTTCTTTGAATAAATTCCGAGATTGCCTTTATCTTGGCAATATTTATTGCATTTCTATATCGAATGCTATAAAACTTGCGCAACTGAGCAAATTCAGCAAGCTTAAAAGTATTGTAGAGGTCGTTTAAAAAGCTCAAACGTGCTCCCATTTCACCCAACATTTCTATGTTGCCTCGAGACCATTTTTCTAAATGAAAAACAAATATTGAAGTAAAAAGTACAAATTAAGCGCACAAAAATATTGTGTTTTTCACCAGCATTCGAATTAGTTTTAAAAAATCTAGATTACTCATTACATTAAAAACGTTGTTTATACCTACTACTGTTATTGACGTACTATTGTTTTTGGAACAATGTTATGTTTAGTTTGAATATTCCGAATATTTATTTCAACATCTAAGTAGCTACTGCTGAGAATACTGCCGAGTGTAAATCTAAAATATTTTTGAAATTAACATTATCATTATCTAGGCAGGCACCCTATCTTGTATTAAAAAAGACTTGCTCATGAAAATTATACCGGTTTAACAGATCTACAAACTCACACTTCCTAGTACTATTTATGTTAAAATCTACATTAAAACGGACGGTACACTACAAGGACCACAAGGCTAACATTTTGGAGCTCGATAGCTCCCATCTCATAAGTAATTTCAATTGAATTTAAGCTCAGGTCAATTCACCGGACACATTTATGTTCCTCCTGTACAAATATTACTACTCCTTTATGTATGTCTTACTCTCTTGCATATTATATCATCCTGTATTCTTCCACATTTACAGTGTTATAAAGTGCTCATAAAAACACAATATATCATATGCCTTATAGAGCTTTTTATGAACACATTAACTTGTTCCAATTTGTTTTTTCTTTAATTAAAAAATATTTTGATGCATCAGCCTTAAATCTTTTTACTCTACACTAAATTTTCCATAATTTCAAGGCGGCGTCTGATATGGAGAAAATGTTTCACCAATATCCCCTTTTCCACATATTTTAAGGAATGTTTAACTTAAAAGAGAACTTAAATCTGTCATTCCTAGTCTTCATTGTGTATATGCAGTAGTCAATATTTAAGATCTTTTTCAGGTATTTTGTTATGTCTGTATAGTTGCCTTTATTTGAAAATCTAAATTTTCATCTGACATAGGTACTGGTCTAGTTTGTATGAGATGTTTTGTTGGCTATTTTCTACTCTTCATGAGGCCAATGTTTCTATTCAAAATAGCTTTAATGTAGATTTACGATGCACATAAATATATTTGATTTTTCAATAAATCTATTTGAGTGTTTTTTCTACCGAAGATATTTTCAAAAAGAATTTTATAATTAGAAAGTGAAGGTCAAGAAATGAAATAAATATCTAAAACTAACCTCTTGTTAGATTACTACATGCGTATTTTGACACTGTAGATGGCTTTTCTTACATCAAAAGTTTAGAAGTCAAAAAACATTAATTTCTTGTTGACTGTGAAATATTCAAAACTCTAATTTTTGTTGGCGTTTTTTAAATCCTATTGCTGCTCTTAAATTCTCTAAACTATATATTACCACCTTCAACCAATAATTACGTTAAATATTATGTTGAATATTTGAATCTAACTTGTCTTGATTTTTTTTTAAGCAGAGCAGTATTACGATTTCATAGTTAATTACTTAATTTGTTTTTCTGATCAAAACTTTGACTTTCAGTTTTAGTTTTTTGTAAATAACCTTATTTTCTTATTTTCCAGTTTTAATTAAAATGCATTGAAAAGGTTCCTTAAAAATAATTAATATTTGATATAAATATTTGTATAGTATTAAGACCTTAGTTTAGTATTTAATGTTTGTGTAACAACGGGTTCGCTGGTTATTTGAAAATCTTAAAAAAAATATACTCACATTTGTAAAAGTTAATGCTCCAAAAATAAAAAAAGCCACAAAGACAGATTTCATTTTAAAAATGTAAGATTATAAATTACTGACACTGTAGACAATATATCACAAAAAATCAGATAGTTCACGAAGCATCATTAAGATGGCTTTTATATGTTTTTCCTGCCAGTAGTCCCTCTCCAGGTCATGAGATTTTAATCAAAATAGAAAAAAATTGTTTGCTCTTGACCATGAATTTTTCCATTGTCTCACTTAAAATTAAATGACTCTTGTACACCAACTTAAAATTGCTTTCTGATATGTATATAATAACCATTTAATTGCATAATGAGAGTGTAGATATTATTATTTTTTTAATTACTGTGGATTTTCTTAATAGCAATACAACACCACCGAGCTGAAAAGATGCAAGTAAGATTTAAATGGGCTAGCTGTGGCTCATTTTAGGAATTGTTTATGTCTGTTACAACAACCAAATATACTATAGTAAAATTGCTTTACTTTTTAAAATGTCTTAATAGAGAATTTTGACGTGGAACTTATGTGACTATTTTTTAAATCATGGAGCTCCAATTTTTTTAAAAAGATATAATAAATGAAAGTAAAATACAGCATGACTAAAGTAATAGGTAAAATGAGTCTTGGGTAATTAATATATAATTGAAAGTGCAACCATTCTATAATTAGAAGTGTAGCAATTAGCTTTACCTAATTTTATAATTTAATATGTAAAAATAATGTTCTACCTTGAAACAAAGTACATAAATAATTATTTGCATCTTAGTAAATACATAATTAATCATAGATAACTCTTCTAAATTATCCGACGGAAATTAAGCTGTTAAAATTCGCTTTATAGATTTAAGGCTAAATATTATTGGTCATACTCGTAACGTGGGGTATTAGCTAATTTCTCTGGTAAAATTTAGAGCCGAATTGTTTCCAAAGAAAGGAGATATTAAAATAGAGCTGCTGGAGATCTTTCACATATTTTATTGGGAATTAACGAGTGTTAGCGTAAAGCTCACGTAGAACAAATTAATCTGGTATAGAAGGTGTAAATTACAACATTATAAAAAAATTATAAAATATTCAACGTTCCATCATTCGTAAAAGGGGCTTTTTACATCCCTCATAAAAGGGATGTATTATATCCGTGAAAAATTAACCTCTGAAATTTTTGTAGATCTTTGCGTTTTAAGGTCCCTGGACCCCAAAAAACATGTTCTCCCATTTTCGTCAGTCTGTCGGTCCGTCTCGGTCCGTCTAAACCAGTGGTCGCCAACCTTTTCGAGGTGTTGAGCTACTTTGATAATTTAGAAATAAACTATGAGCTACCTACTTGTAACCAGCGTTTAAGCCAGCCTAATTGAAATTATGCACAGTTGTATTTGACATAAGTACATGTTTATATGTAATTATTAAGTACTTACCTAATACTAATACATACCTAAAAAATAAACAAAATTTTCATATAGCCATAATGGCATGTCACATACGACTTAATAAACGTAAACAAAACATTATAATTAAAATTTTAAACAAGAACATGCGATAAAAAAACGCGTACATTCAATGAGACTCATCGATAATTTTTTTAATATTTTTAATGTAATTTGATACAGCCATTCAAACACAATTATCCAGATTTTCATCTGTAAGGCCAGTGCGGTATTTATTCTTAATAAACTTTATATCGGACAAAGAAGATTTGCACAAATATGAGGAAGTAAGTAACTCTTTTACTTTTAGAACTGAATATTTGTCTTTATTTATTATAACCCAGATACATTTTGTACTTGAAACTAACGATTTCAATGCTATAGAACTGAATATTTGTCTTTATTTATTATAACCCAGATACATTTTGTAGTTGAAACTAACGATTTCAATGCTAAATCACTTTGAAATGCAACAACTTCCATTACAGTTGCAGAGATGTCTTCGCCAAAGTTCTGCATAACACAAGTTGCAAACTGTTGGATATCAATTTCCATGAAGCGTGAAACAATTGAGCCAGCAATGTCATTTTGTTGAAATCCTTAAACCGATTTTTGAAGATATCCTTCAAGTTAGAAACTATTTCTACATGAGATATACTGTCATAGGTTTCTTTTGGATTTTGAGATATCTTCTCTGAAAGAACAGAAAAATGCTTGACATCACGGTTGACTAAGGTTTGTTCCGAAAACTCAAGTTTTTTTATGAATACACTTATATCAGAAAACATTTCCGTCAGTTCTTTACCTCTTCCCTGAAGTTGCAAATTGAGTTCATTAAACTTGTCTGGCCACAAAAAATCCAAAACCTCTAAGCCAAATTGAATTTTCCAGTTCCTGAATCAGTTCGTCTCGTTGTTTGAAAATTTGAACTATGACAGGTGAACTATGGCTTCATTAAAACGTGTCCTCAACTTAACTATCGCACTTCAGAGTGAAGAAGTAGATACCCGTACTGACAATCAATTTCGTCGGCTAAGATTTTGAATAATCTTCTTTGTAATTCGAGAACTCTAATCTTGTTTACAATTTTTAATACCAATTTCATAACGTTGTTTAGTTTTAAAACATTTCCACATAATGCTTGCGGATGAATAATACAATGGTAATACATAAATTGTGGAAGGCGTTCATCTTTACCACAAAATACTACCAGATCCTTATCACAACCCACCATAGCTGGAGCCCCATCAGTTGTCAAACCTACCGATTTTGTAATTGGAACTTTCTCAAAAGATAAAAAATTGTTTAAATGAGAAAACAATTCCTGTCCAGTGGTATATCCTTTTAGTGGAATAAACTTAACACTAAAACCATCGTGACGAACAGGGCCATCTGGGAGGTGTCAACCACATCTGTTGATTCGTCCATTTGAAGAGAGAAATAAACACAGTTATCTAAATCAGTTTTCAACTGTGAAAAATATCCTGGCTCATTACTTCCACTCGTCTCATCACTGTATTAGCAGAAAGTTGAATAGATTTTATTGCTGACACTATCTCGTCTTTATTTTTAAAGTTGGAAATAAGAAATTTGCAGCTTCTAAGAACGCCTATTTTATCAATTGATTGTTATCCAATTAACTGGTTCTTTAATTGTTCCAATTTTTCTTTTCTGTTGTCAGCATGTAACGGGAAATATTTTTCAAAATTTGGATATACACTTTTATGATGCCTCTCATCATTTCCTTTTTTACCAATCGAAACACAGACAATACATAACAAACATAAATTTTTACCTTTAACTTCTGTAAAAAAATACTGTTCTTCCCATTCCGAATGAATATTGTATGTCTTTACTTTCTTACTACTGCTTTCCATTATCATTTTTATTGCTCACTCTGTGTACTAAATCATCTAATGCCGTTTAGTTTTAAACTGAACGCGTTCTATGCCCGACATGCACATTTATCGCATTCAAGGCAATTTAGATCGTACTTGTATTCTCAATTATTCACGCGATGCTGGCGCTCTGGTCAATTTTAGCAGCTGTCCAGAGCACTCAACAATGTGTTGCCGCTGCTTGTTTTTATATTGTGTTTTTTTTTTTCAACATTTATGGACGCTTCTATGATTTGTACAAGATATGTTGTGAGCTACCACAAATGTCTTCGCGAGCTACCGGTAGCTCGCTAGCGACGGGTTGGCGACCATTGGTCTAAATAGTGATGCCGTCCGGTCTAAAAGCGGTCACAAATCACTGACTATTGAACATAAACTTTTACAATTTTTTGCGGGTTGAAAAATTAATATTTGGGTAAAGCATTTTTTTTATGTTTTTTATTTTTTATATCTATTATACAGGGTGAACAAAAATATACATAATTATGTCGATCAAGAATTTTTTGGACTGCCTTTAAAAACAGATAACTATTTTATTTTCTAGTGTTGGTTAATAGTCTAAAGGCTTGTTGAAATTCCTAAAATGAGAAAAAAAACGTTGGGTCAAAATTTGACGTACTGTTATACGGTGCTTACCAAAAAGTCCACAGTGCATGGGAATTTTCTGTATCTGAATCTACCAGATGTCGTAATTACATTTTTGATCTGAAGTTTCGTTTCTTTACAACTATCGTCACCTCGCATAGATAATGGTTTTTTAGTTCAAAACGTTTGACAAATGTGAAGTGAGATATATCGTTAGAATCGTCATAAAATTCTCTATTTGATAGGATAAAAACGTAATATGGTTTCCATTAAAAAAAAATAAATATATATGATATGTCAAATATGACGGCTGTTACATAAAAATACTTTTTGTCATTTCATTTAGAAAAAAATGAAAGGTGAATTTTTTTTCTTATGTTATTCGTTTCGGAGCTATGATCGTAGTGACTTGACTTGACTTGTTTGTGTTATGGCTTTGCTGCAAGGCAATCCCCTGATTGCTCTCCGTCCGGGGCTTATTCAGAGCTGAGGCAACCCTCCCAAATGATTTACACCTTATTCCAGTTTGGAGACGTTATCGGTAGGACGTCTGGATGGCGAGCTCTAAGCTCCCGGACACCCCGAATCTTTCAAATACTTCTTAATTTCTCCTCTTTTAATTTTTGAAATGCATCTTGACTTCCACTAGGTTCCCCTTGAGAGTTCTACTGGTATCACGAGATGACCCTTTCTTTCATACAGGATAGCCCCTTATTCCTCCCACTCACGCCACATAGCGGCCATTACGCTAATATTCTATGTAGAACTGCGGCAGACGAACGGGATAGAATGCAGGAACAACTAGGCCTCACACGTTCACAGCGTCTGCTCCCTTTCTAGCGGGGTCGTTAGTTTCCACACTGAGCGGTTGAGTCTCCCGCTTCTCCCCGAAATAAAGCAGCAAAACCGAACACGTGGAACCACTTATGTTAATAACACAGAGGTCTGCTTTCGACGAGATGAACCAGAAGACTCCGATGATAGTAGTGATTTAAAAAATCGACAAAAATAGTTTTTAAAAATATCTATTGGCAGCTGTCAAATTTTGGAACACCAAGATAGGTTTTAAACAGAGCTTACAAAACTACAAAGGTTTTGTAATTTGAACTTTTTTCTGTCTGCTATAGCTTCCGAGATCTAATCATCCAAAAAAATTCAATTTGCATAAGTCAGTCCCAGCAGAGGAACGACGCAAAAAAAAATAGTTACACTTACAGGGCAAACCTCACAGGATTCTTTTTTATTCTGGCTTGATCACTGTAACTCCTTGTTCTTTAGAATAACCCCTTTTTAGATTTCTTATTTTTTAAGAGGGATTTACATAATTTTTTGATATTACTGTGAAATCTGACGATTTTTTGTTGTAAATGTTAGCACTATATGTTTGCTATATCTACATACATTTAGCTTTTTCTAAAAGTATTTTTTAGCGAAGACCGACAAATATTACTTAATGATACTTAATGCTTGCCAAGCACATTTCTTAAGGCGCAAAATAGTGCTGTTTGAAATGTTGGATTAATAAAAAATTATATACAATTATCTTTAAATGAATACCTGGGATCGTTTGGAAATCTAAATAGTATATTTTGGTCCTTCACTGCATCACTGTGCGTCGGTCTGTTTGTCTGTCTGGCTCAAAAACTCCTTGACTTTTGTAATCTATCTCAATATCTCACCCTATTGTCCAACATGACCTTTCTTCTGATCATCTTGCAACCTCTGCTTGGTACAGAGATCCCCAAACAAAAGGTCACGGGTTTGTAACAAAAACCTATAATGTTTGGAAGACATTTCAGGACATGATGCATAACACTGACCTCATCTTCCCATAAATGGTGTTGAATGTGTGGAAACCACCGTTGTTAAGATGACGGAGGGTACCTACTGAGTTAGTAATAGCCAAGTCCTTTATTGTGAAAACGATAAGGTATTCCAAATAAGGAGAACTTTTCGTATAGAACTGGCGATCCTAATGCCAAAGGACGTTCAAGCAGGGCATAACACATAAATTAAATTATATCAATATTCAAAAATGGGACATCAAGGTACAATCCTTGAGTTTGAAGATAATGGTATTCATAAATTAGCTAAATTCCTGACAAAAGATACATCAAACAATTTCTCTTGCATGGGGTCACCGTTACCGACCCCAGAATTGTTCACAGATTCTCTGCAAGAGCAATTCACTGAGAACCCAGATACCGACAAAGAAAATAATAGCTTACGCTTAGCGTAGCTTTTGTTTTCTTTGATAGCGGTAAGAGTAATGATATTGAATTAGCCAGGAATATTCAGGTTTATATAATTATGATGTTCCCACTCATCTCTCAAATAAACTTTGAGCTTTTCCAGGATCGTGTCTTGCCTGAAAGTCAAAAAGGCATCGAATTTTGATGCAATGCCCAATATCGCTCTAAAAAACTTGGCTAACTGATATATCACTTCGTCTTGTAATAAACATCTGTCAAGCGGCCTTTATTTTAGTTGTTTAAGTAAGTTTAAGAAACTGCAGCTTGCTTTATATTTTTTGTGAAATTTGAGAAAATAAAGAATAATTTTCTAGAATTGCATCAAGCAAATTTTTACTTAGATTATATAGGGCAAATACCAATTTTTTGTCCTTTTTTCAATGTTCGGACTCAAAATGTTCTGAATCCAGGATATTTTTTGCTCATCTGGAACAAAAATACCTTTGCTACAAACAAGTTTAGGACCACAAAACTAGAGCGAATTATTAAGTGTTTCATAAAGAAATAAAGCTCGAGATATAATGTCAGTGGGATATGATTTTGAGTCAATATAATACCATAATGAAGGTGAGACTTTCCTTTGAGAAAACTGTTTTCCACCGATGGGGAGGCGTAAATAAATTTATATAATAAACGGGGAATAATAATGTTTTTAATGGGGCTATTTTAGTTCTGGAACTCTAAAAATGGGTGGTTATCTTCGACTCATTAGAAATACATCGAATGTTTACAACCTAACCTTTAGAAAACGAATAAGTGGTCATGTAATCCATTCACAGTGTTTTCACAATCTTGCGAAATTCGTCTGGGAACCTCTAAACTTGACAAAATAGGAGTGTCTAACTTATATTGATTTCAAAGGCGAACTATCTGATCAGGCTGTGATTGATCCCATGACAGTCCAAGTGACCATAAGTATTAAATAAATCATTTTGTTAAGAGAGTGACGGGTGCCAAAAACCCAATAGGATCAAAACAGCTAGCCAACTCAAAGCTCGTTTTGTGTAAGAACGATCCAGCGCAGAGATGAAAAAAAAAGATAACCTTTTTTGCCTTCCAATGCAACCTTAAGATCTTTATAAACTTTTCAGAATCTTCTGATTGAAGAGAGATATGATTTTTATTTAAATGTTCTTGAGGTAGGTCCTTAAGCATTAAACAATTATTACTCGACCGCTTTCTAAGCTTAAAGTAGCCTCTTTTCACTAAAGAAAAAAGTTATTTTTTAAGCAACATAGCTTCTGAGAGGTCTCATCATGCACAAAGGTTTGTTTTTAAGATTGCTTTAATCGCTTAAGGAAAGGATTTGCCTTTATTAAAAACTAATTGCCGAAGGGTACGAAAGGCAACAAAAAGCGAAGGTCTTAACCATAACGACCACAACAATTTAGATTTTTGCAACGGTTCGTGTTGTGAAAATCGTCAAATATTCCTTTAGTAGTTATATTGGATTAGTTCAACATGAATCATGACATGAATGCTTGCCAGGCAGATTATTTAAGGCGCAGGATAATGCTATTTCAAATGCTGAATTAATAAAAAATTGTATACATATCGATCTAATTATCTTCAAATAAATACCTGGGATAATATAGACTAGGCCAAACACACCATACCGAAAAGAAAATTGGATGATATTTGGATTTAATTGTTTTTTTTGCTAAAGGTTACTACCAATGAACCAACAAGGATCTCGTCAGTTTAGTGTTAGTACGATTGATTATGTAACAACTAACTTCACAGACCAATTCTGGAATTGCAGGGTTCCTAAGCCTCATATTAGTGATCATTTTGCGCATAAATTTTCATTCAAGCTCGAATTTGGCAGAGATATGGATAACCTGGATTTCCGCAGAGCTAGTATAAGAGACTTATCTGGCAATAATATTGCTTTGTTTTGTAACATGTTTCAACAACAGGAGTAAACAGATATTGTTGACCCTTATGTTTCGTTGGAAGAAGCATGGTATAATTATATAGGTTCTATTGTGCACTGCTTAAACTGCTGCTGTCCATACAAAACTCAACATTTAAGTAATAAAAATAACAAACAGTCATTTAGATGGTATTATGATAGTCTTTATAAAATAAAAACAGAATTAGATAGGCTACATTATTTGCAAAAACGTACCAAAGCCGACAATTTAACAATACAAGACAAAGATCTTAAAAAACAATATAGGCAGCAAATTAGATTAAGAAAAGAAACGTTCTATCGTAAAGTAAAAGAAGTCTGGAAAATCGTTAATAAGAAATTAAATAGAGGTAAAAGTAATTCACAACTATAAAATTAAACCTAAACAATAACGTTATTTCTGAACCTAACCGAATAGCAACTGAATTTGTAAATCATTTTAGTTCAATTTCGGCTAATAAATTAAAAAATAAGTATGGCAATGTAAAAGTGGACACAATTAAATCTCTGACTTCTCTTACTAACTCAATTGTACTTGAACCTGTCTCTGTGGACCAAGAAATAAAAGTAATTTCGAATTTGAAAAACACAAATACTACTGGTTCTAAGGATATAAATGTAAAACTTGTTAAGGCTAGGGACTACATTAGTTATCCACTTACGTATTTGGTAAATGTAAGTTTACGCAAAGGATTTTTTCCAAAAATCCTAAAAACTGCAAATGTGATACCACTACACAAAGATCGACCGTAACGACATAGAAAATTATCGTCAAATTTCAACTCTTAGAATATTTTCTAAAATTTTAGAGAAAATAATTTATGAGAAAATACTTAATTTTGTTAAAAAATACAATACTTTAAGTGAGCATGGTTTTTTTACCTAATAAGTCAATCGAAACAGCCTCCTATTGTTTCTTAAACTACGTATATTCTATGCTTGACCAGGGAAAATATGTTGTAGCTCTCTTCTTGGACCTTTCAATAGCATTTGATCCTATTTATCTGGGCGTGAGATGACAGTAAGGTATGGAGGCGTGTGTACTGAGCCTAGATCTGTAAATATTGGAGTTACTCAAGGCTCAGTACTGGGACCATTACTTTTTTTTGCAATATGCCAACAATGATTTGCCAGAAAATATTGGTACTGGATACTTTACAACGTATGCCGATGATATCACGGTGGTCTTAGCAGCAAATACCTCGGAAGAGCTTTCCAGTAGTTTAAAAAACGTTTGTAGCGATATGGAGATTTGGTGCCGTAATAACCATCTAATACTCAACTCCGATAAAACTGTATGTATGAATATGTTTGTTCCTAAACCCTTGCCTTTAAATTTTGATAGCCTTAACAACATTAAATTTTCAAATTCTAGCAAATTTCTGGGAACTATAATAGACTCATCCCTAAACTTTAATAGTCACGTCGAGCATGTCTGTACTAAGCTTAACTCTGCCTACTTTGCTGTTCTGAACCTAAAGAATACACTTAACACGTCTGGCTTGCTTAGTGTTTATTATTCTTTGGCTTACAGCTACTTATCTAATATAATTACATGGGGAGGTAGAGCAGTATGGACAAAAAAGGATTTTAAGACCAATGGATAGTTGTAACCCTATATTTACTCAAAAGCGAATTTTAACATTGCCCTGTATATATATTTTTAAATGTCTAATTTATACAAACAATAACCTTAACGCGCAATGGTGGCGAGTGCAGTCGTGTGCGCTCGTTGCTCCGACAATTTTATTGTTTCTACAAAGACAGTTCAATGTAAATTTTGCAATGAATGTTGTCATCCGCAGTGTGTGCAGTTAAAAGACTCAGTATATAAATTAATTAACGAAAGTAAAAATGTGTTCTGTTATTGCGATAAGTGTGTCGCTTTAGTTCAAGATCGTTTAAGTATCGCGAAAAGGTTGGAAAATCTCGAACGACATACAGCAGCTAATAATACAAGTGCAATTGAAATACTAATGAAATTGGAAAATAAATCAAATTTACAGGACAGTGAAAGTCAGTATTCAAGTGTTGTAAAAAGGAATACATTTCCTCCACTTATTATTAAACCAAAAAAGCCTGGGCAGGATAGTGCAACGACAAAAAATCTTTAGTAAACAATAATAGGGAATCTGTAAAAAACTACAACATAAGGTAGAATCTGAACTTTCAGATGACTATTCAGTTGAAATTCCAAAGATAGCTAATCCTAAAGTTGTTATTGTAGGTATACAAGGGAGATTTGTAAACAACGAAGAACAGTTTATTCAAAGAATAAAAGAGCAAAGTTGTCTATCGCATGTAACGCAGATGGATATAAAAATCATTAAGAAATATATCCCGAGAAATAAGACACTAAATAATGTAGTTTTGGAAGTTACACCTGAAATTTTTAATTGTTTGCTTAAGAATAAAAGAGTATTTATGGAATGGGAAAGCTTTTCAGTATACGAGTATATTGGGGTATTACGTTGCTCTCAATGTTGGAGATATGGTCACAAAGCCATACATTGTCAGCAAAAAAATATTGTGTGTCCATTGTGTATTGGCAACCATAAAAGCGATGAATGTAACTCAAATTTTAAGCAATGTACAAATTACAAACATGCACATGAATTATTAAAAATCCCTGATATTGCATACAAACACAGCGTTTTTGATAGAGAATGTATCTGCTTCAAAAGAGCACAAGAGAAGGTTAGAAGCCGAACCCAGTATATATAGCAACTAGCGAATTCCCCTGAGACTTCCATAAGGAATGTGGTCATGCTGCATGTCAACGGTCAAGGATTACTGTCACATATGGAAGAAATAAGACAACTGTTGTGCGAGAGAAAGCCAGAAATTGTTTGTATTAGTGAGACACACATAACGCAGGATATTGACGACAAGGAAATATTTGTAGTGAACTATAATGCAGCTATTTGTTACTCAAATAGCCGACACACTGGCGGTACTGTGATTTATATGAAAAGCTCTCTAAACTATTCGCGGTTGTTCAGCGATTCCGTGGATTATAATTATTGGGCGTTTTGGATAAGGGTACAATTACAGAAAGAAGTGTTTGTAGTGGCAGCCATTTATAGATCACCAAACTATGGGTATACAGAGTTTCTAAAGTACTTAGAAGAAAAACTTAATGACTCTTTTAATAATCAAAAAAGTGTTATTTTGGGCGACTTAAACATTAATTTATCAAAAGATTATAGTGATGCTAAAAAACTGCCTAGGATATTAAAAGCCGGGGGTGTCAAACAAATTGTGGAAAAAGCAACAAGAATTACAAACACATCCTCTACATTGAATGATCACGTTATTACTAATGATTTTAATGCAAAGCAAGTTCCAAGAGATTTTTCTGCGATAACGGACCATGAAATTATCGGCACGACATTGCAATGTAGACATATTTTGGAGAAAGACAATGTATATTACAAAAGACATTTTAATGAGAGAGCGGTTTTGAAACTGATTCAAGAACTGAATGGGGCAAGTTGGAACTATACCTCAACAGATGTAAATATAGTGTTCTCAGATTTCGTAAATAATATTGAAAAAGCTGTGGATAAAGAAGCACCAAAACAAAAATGTTGTGTAAACAAATACCCCTGGATAACCAAAACTATAAAACAAGCTCAGTGCGAAAGAGACAGAATGTGTAAAAAATTTCGTTTAACAGGAAACAATGAACAACAAATGAATGGAAAAATTACCAAATTATGAGAAATAGAGTAATCTCACTAATCAGGAACGAAAAAAACAAATATTATGACCAAAACATTGACAGATGTAAAGGAGATAGTAAAAAAATGTCGGCAATACTAAAAGAACTAATAGGCAAGAAAAATCAGAGCACAGACTACACAGAAATTGACTTTGGAAGTTATGTTGGAGCGACAGAAGAGAACTTTAATAATTAATACTTAGATAGTAAAAGAGAAATTTCAGATAATAGTGAAGTAAAACAATGGAATATTCCTAATCACCAATATAACCAGGGAAGTCACTTAACAGAATTTAAGCAGGTTAGCTTTGCGGAACTGAAAAAAACTGTCTTTGGTCTAAAAATAAAGGTACTAGTGATGAATACTTAAATGTAAAATTGGTAAAAGACTTATTTTGTGTAATAGGTTATGACCTTTTATATCTTATTATATCTCCCTTGCTACTGGTAAAATTCCGAGTGTATTAAAAACCAGCATCATGATCCCTATACCTAAAGTGTTCAAAGCTAGGTTTCCTCTGGAGTTTAGGCCTATAAATTTACTTCATGTTGTCGACAAAATAATTGAAGTTATTGTATGTAAGCAGTTAAGAAATTATTTTGAAAGCAATCAATTATTGTTTGTTGGACAATCTGGATTTCGAGGCAACCATTCCTGTGAGTCAGCGCTACAGTATGTGTGTGCCAAGTGGAGAAATGATATATATGAAGAAAAAATGGTTCTTAGTGTTTTTGTTGACTTACAAAGAGCTTTCGAAATGATCAATCGTAACATTTTAATGGAAAAGCTAAAATTGTGTGGTGTAAATGGTAGTGCGTGGAGGTATATACAGAACTATTTGTGTGACAGGCATCAGAAAACTAAAATACATAATAATATATCAAATGGAATTGTAAGCGAATTGGGCGTTCCCCAAGGAAGTGTTCTGGGGCCGTTATTGTTCCTTATTTATGTTAATGATTGATATACGGTTCTAAAAAGGTCATTTGTAAATTTATTTGCGGATGATACGATTGTATGTGTATCTGGGAAAAATGTTGAGGATGTTGTTAGTGTTATGAATGATGAATTAGATTTACTATATAGCTGGCTTTGTAAAAATAGGTTAAAGTTGAATGCCTCAAAGACTAAATGTTTAGTCATAGGCTCAAAAACAAACTGTAGAAAATTTAGAGAATTAGGTTTATCTGTTTGTATTAACAACTATCCCATTGAGTATGTATCAGAAATCAAATATTTAAGAGTAATTTTGGATCCACAGCTTTCTCCAGACAGGTGGATTATTTTTGTAAAAAATTAGGCAAAAAAATTTGATTCTTTCGAGGTATTTCTGGCAACTTGTCACAATGGGCTAGAATGTTGGTGTATAACACCATTATATTGCCTCACTTTAGGTACTGCTGCTCATTGTTAATTTCTTGTACCCAGGAGGAAATGGATAGGCTGCAGATTCAGCAAAATAAAGTCATGAGAGTCATTACAGATTCTAGTAAATATACCCCAATAAAAAATATGTTAGAATTGCTGAATTGGCTTCCTGTTCGGCAAATAGTGCGGCAGGCTAATCTAGTGTTAATATATAAAATAGAACATGGGCAAATGCCAGCATATTTAAATAAGTTTTTAGAGAAAAGGTAACATTTTTTTGATTATAATATTCGAGATCAAGACTAAACTATAACATTCAATATGTCACAAAAACGTCTCTACAGAAAGCGTTATTTTATGAAGGCATATGTTTATTTAACTCTTTGCCTGATGAAATAAAAAAGCACCTAGTTTAAGAGTCTTTAATAAGAGGATATTCGAGTATCTGAAAGAACGAACTAACTATAATATGTAAATGCTATTGTGATTTTTTTTTGTGATAATTAGCCAACTGCTAAATAAAGTATTTATTTATTATTTTATTATTATTTAAAATTATTTCTCCAACTGGGAGAGACTAATACGTACAAGACTAGAAATGAGAATGTCATTAGGGTACCATTTCATAAAAATTCATTCTTTCAGAGATCTCCATATTACAGTTGTCTAACCTTTTATAATAAACTGCCCAAACACTATAAAGTTCTTAGTGGCAACAACTTTAGGAACAAAATAAGACAATTTCTTATTGATAAAGCTTTTTATTCGGTACAAGAATTTTTGCAATCATGAGCGTTTCGTTACTGCTTGACACATGATAGTAATTATTCTAATAGGTTGTCTTGTTTTTCTTATGCCATGTTCTTGTGCGAATTGTTCAGATTTTATATTTTAATTGCACGTTAAGTGTATTTATTTTTCTAAATAACATTTTTTTTAGATGTTTTACATGTACGTTTTTTATTTGTGTTTGTTTTTTTAAATGTGTATTATAAGTTTATATTTATATTTTATACTTTTTCTTTTGTTTATATATATATATATATATATATATATATATATATATATATATATATTTGACGACCATTTATACAACAATGTATTTTATGGTAATATAAACTGTTTTATTTTATTCTCTTCTATTGGGAAATATAAAAGTACAAGAAACTACTTATCAATAGTCAAAAATGGGACGTCAAAGTATAATCTCTCAGTTTGGAGGATAATAGTATTCATAGATGACAAAAGATACATCAAACAATTCTCTTGCTTCCTACAAGACCATGGGCTCACCGTTACCCGACCCCCAGAGAGAAAGAAAAAAAAGCTGTCTTTAATTTCAGTTATTTTCCTAGTAGTTCTAGGAAACATGCTAAAATAATCCTACTGAGAAAAAAAGGAAAGGATCCTTCTTCACCTAAAAGCTGTAGGCCTATTAGTTTACTCTCAAATGTAGGAAAAATAATTGAAAAAATAATTTTGAATTACATTATATAATATTTGTGGAAGATCACAACATTCTTCTTATAGAGCAATTTTTGTTTTAATAAAGGACTAGGTACAACACAACAAACGTGTAGACTGGCAACGGGCTTCAAATTTTGATCAAAAATATGGCAGAACAAAATGGCTGAATGGTCTCTGAAAATAGAAAAAATCTATATTAAGAAACTATAGCTTGCTTTATATTGTTTGTGAAACGTAAAACATATTCTGCAATACGTTTAAATTGAGAAAATATAGAATAAGTTTCTAGAATTGCATCAAGAACATTTTTTCTAAGATATACAGGACAAATACGAATTGTTTATCCTCTTTTCAATGTTCGGACTCTAAATGTTCTGAATCATGCAAATACCTTTGTTACAAAAAAGTTTAGGACCATAAAACTACAACGAATTATAAAGTGATTCATAAAGAAATAAAGCTCGAGATGCAATGTCAGTGGGTTTTGATTTTGGGTCAATATAATACCATAATCAAGGTGAGACTTTCCTCGTTATTTAATTTGAGACAAATGTTTTCTAGCGATCAACTTAACACAATTTGAGAAGCAAACCAGCCGTCAATAAGTACAAATATTAGCCTATTTGTATAGACGTCAAAAACATAATTTAATAATTTAGTTAAAAGAGCAGCTGCATATAATTCCAAACTGGAAATAGTGACATTTTTACTTAAGCTATTTTAATTTTGTAAATCTATGTCTACAATCGCAGTATAACCTTTAGAAGACAAATAAGTGATCTGGGAACGTCTATAAACCTGACAAAATAGGAGAGTCTAACTTATATTAGTTTCAAAGGCGAACTATCTGATCAGACGGTGATTGATCCCAGGACAGTCCAAGTGACCATAGTATTAAATTAAGCAACATAGCTTCTTTAAAAGAGGCCCCATTATCCACAAAGGTTTGTTTTTAAGATTGCTTTTGTCGCTTGAGGGAAGGATTTACCTTTATCAAAAACTAATTGCCGAAGGGCAAGAAAAAGCGAAAGTCTTAAACCGTAAACTATCAAAACAATTTAAATTTTTGCAATGGTTCGTGTTATGAAAATCATCAAATATTCCTTTGGTAATTATAGTTCAACGTAAATCAGGCGCAACATTTCCTCAATATCAGCACAGAGAACATATATTCATTATATCTGGCTGAAGTTTAGGACCGGTCATAAGGTAGTGACTTATTCCCATATTCCTTAAAAAGGTTTAAAAGTTGGACCAGTTCTAGTTGCCATACTAATACTTAAAACTCTTAGTTCTCCAGTGGTTTCGCTTATGTCACTGTCATTTGGTAATTGTGACGTTTAGAGAAATTATTTATTCAATTGTTAAAAATGTCGTCTTGAACCTATAACTGCCAAATTAGACCTGGTGTAAATTTAAACCTCTTTAGTGAATACGGGTGTGAAAGACTTTTAGCCAGATACCTTGGCAGAACCATCAAATACTACGCTGACCTTGGTGGTCGGACTATCAGGTCATAAAACGCAATGATGCGTTAGAGACAATCGGATTTAAAAGTAATTCCGTTTACGCTAATTTCAAATATTCTTTCATGAAATCACAATATTGAGAATATAAAAAGCTACTTAAGAAGTTGATGAAACTTGAAAGGAACCGACTAACTGCCAACTCTTTACTGCCAAAAAAAGTTGGAACGAAATGTTCTTCAAAGGAAGATGTACAATATATCGGCCATCAGGGAAACCCTGACCTGGGAATTTGCGTGTAATAAAAATGTCCTTCAATCGTTTAATCTTCTGGGGACAAAATAGTCACAGAAAGGACAGATTCAACTTTCTACAAGTAAACAAAAGTTGTAAATCAATAACAAAAAAAATAGAATAGAAAAGAATAGACCTAAATTTGTTAATAACGTCAGGCTTGTTTTTAAATCCTAGAATTTGCCGTCAAAGCAAAATTTCAGAAAAATGTCCGCTCGAAGAAGACAAAAAAACTACGATCAGCCAATAAGTTTTTTCCTTAGTTAATTACACCTTAGGTAGTGTGTAAGGTTTGGTCCGATAATAAAACATCTAATTATTTAATTATTTATTTAGTTATTTATTTAGTTTACCAATGAGTACTATCTATTTTCTAACGCTCATATTCCATAACTAAGGAAATTTGATTTACAAAAACTTGAGTAGAATAAATAGAATGTACTAATTAGCGTAGACAGTCTAATTCTCTAAATAAATCAATTAAACGACCAATAATGTTGAGAATGTTTGCATTTAATTTTATTCGCCATTGTGTCAAGACACATTTGATCACGGATATTGTCAGAGGAATACATTTTTTTCTTCGTACTTGTCTAAAAACATATTTTCTTGTGCTAACTGAATAAAAAATATATTAATTATTAGTAGAATGAAGCCAGAAGACCCCGAACGATTCTTATGGAAAATATCTGCTCGTGTAATTGGCAGAATTATAATTTAGGACATCTTCATCCAATGTTACCACCAAAATGACATTATCGCGTTGTTTGAGGTCTTACCTAAATGACCTTTTGAGGCTTTAGTGCGTATAATAAAAATATAATTTAATTCAAAATACGACGTATATCTAAAAACGCAATAGATGCAACCCTATGAATTCCAGACACTGACACAACTTCTATAAATATGTAATACATATGGTCGTAGTTAAGCTTTGAGAAAATTAAAGAGTATTAATAATAATTTGATTTCTTTTTAAGATAAAATGATTAAATTTACAAAATGTAACAAACATAAAATGGTTGTTACACTATCACAAAAGAAAACGTCATAATTATTGGTAAAAAAGTTTAGTGGATAACACTCCCGTCCTCAAACATGTTTCTGTTAGACAAACAATATCAAAATCGGTAGATACTAAATTATAAGAAAATGTTAATGCTTTTATTCGCAAGCCCCGCGCGTTCTAATAAAACACGTGATAGGTCTGTAATCAATCTTCGATAAAAGTTAAAGGGGAAAGGAACCCATTTATAATGAGACGCCTGATACCTGTATTTCATTCCTTTGTCAATAAATATACCGTCTTTTTTATATACATACCAATGTCTATATACGTAAGTATATATTTTATTTCAATCAATAGCCATGTCCGAGTTTAATAATAAAATAACGTGCCTAAGAGACAGGCGTATTCCGAAATGTTTCGCTCCTAAAGGGGATTTTTAAAATGATCCATTACCGAGGCGTCCGAAACAATAGGTACTTTTTCTGTATCAACCAAAGTCCGGAATCCTGGCGAATCAGGTCAATATCAGAATGATGTCATAAGAAAGGGATTAGCTGACATTTTCAATAGCCTAGGAAGTCGACCGGCTTCCGAGAATCGCCATGAATCAGGATAATCCACTTAATACCTCGTTTAAAGGATTGGAATTTTTTTTACTTCAATTACAGCTAAGTAAAAATAACTTAACTAACTAACTTTGAAGATGATAAAATCTGAAACTTTAAGAATTGTGTAAAATATTTAAATTAAAGTGCTTTGTGTCAACACGCTGTTATCGCGTGGTCATTTTAATTTATCATCATTTTAAACTGCTGTCACTATTTTTAAGGTATCTAAGTGATTTCAAAAGCAAGATCTATTGCCAGTATATAATATAAAAATAGGCAAAATGTTTAAAGTGTAAATAATATTTACTGTTTTTACTTTTAATCGGGACACCCTTTCAGTAAATGGGAGTATCTTCCTTTATTTTAAATACACCGGGTTTAAAACCATTTTCTTTGAGAATAAAAGAGTAAATGAAGAAAAGCTAGGCCATTAGTTCAATTTGTACGACAAAGTTTCTCTTTATCTCTTCATCACATTGGCCTTTTGACGAAGTTCTTTCTTCTGTCGTTTATATTTAAAGATAAAATATCAAACACGGTTCACTTGGAATCAGGTAAAATATATCTATCTACTGAATGGAAAGTCTACAGGGTGTCCCACATACAAAAAATGCAAATTATTTTTATATCTTTGAAAATTCACACTATTTTATGTCTTGCTGAGATTACAAAAGCCTTGGGAATTAGCCACGGAATTTGTTTTTGGATTAATTTGGTGTCTTGACACATAAGAAAATGCAACACTGTGCTCGATTTTTGTGAAACTAAAGATGCCGATGCCGTAAACAAAAACTTTCCAGCCCACTTCGTTTCTGAGATACAGGGTGATTTTGAAAATACTGCATTTTGGGACCAAAAATCAAAGTGGCCATGGATAAACAAATAAATAAACAATTATATATGAATTGTTTACTACCTGTCAAGTTTTGATAAGTAATACCTAATTGTTGAGTTTTTACCTCGTTATCTTACATTTTTTAATATTTATTTACCCATTTATTCATTTCCCATTTATATTTTCTTTATTGCTAAAAATTGCTGAAAGGCCAAGTTATGAAAATTTTGAAAAGTATGATTTGTTAGTTTGTTACATACAGTCAAATGAAAAGAATTTTGATACTGCCGCCCTTTATTATAACAGGTATGTAGGTATCTAGTTAACTAGTAGTTAGTAAAATCTATTATAAAGCGTGGTAGGTATATTTATTCGAAGGGGTAGGTGTTTTACCTCTGGGTATTTAAATTAATTTTCCATGGATGCCATTGTCCTAACTATCGTTTTTCTGATAATAATTAAGAGAACAATTAAGATCTAAAAGGTGAAAATAATTTTAGGTATTCTGAGCGACGACAGCCCTTTGCCACAATATTTTCAAGACTGAAAAAAAGTGATTATGGAGCGTTTATTCAGCCACGACCAAAATCATATAATAAAGAAAATCACGAAAATGATGAAATCAACGTCGTGGCCTATGTCGAGGCGAATCCTTCAGTTTCATGTAGAGCTATTGAAGCTGGAATTGGTGTTATTAAGTCTAGAGCACAGACAATATTAAAGAAATACAAAGTTTTTCTGTACAAAGTCAACATAGTGCAGCACTTGCACCCTGGCGATGCCGAACGTCGATTAAATTTTTGCAATTGGTTCCCACTAAAAGTTAGAGGAAATGTAAATTTTGCAAGGATGGTTATATGGTCTGATGAAGCACACTTCTCAAGTGCTGGTATTTTCATTGGACAAAATACCAGATGCTGGCATCAGGAAAGTAAACATTTAGTATTTGAGCGGCATCAACAAGGTCTATTTGGCTTTAGTGCTGCATGCTACATTTTGAGCACACAACTCATTTATCGAATATATGAAGGAGGTCTCTCAGGGGTTCGTTACCTAGAAATATTGCAGGAGGTAATACCGGAGTTGTTGGATAACGTTCCTCTGGCGCATATCTTCTTTCAGCAAGATGGCGCACCTGCACATAATTCTAATTTAGTACGCCTGTTTTTGGAAAATCAATTTCCTCAAAAGTGGATAGCCACTAATGGACCAATAAGGTGGCCAGCGCAGTCTCCCGATGTTTCGGTGCTGGATTTTTTCGTATGGGGCTATATACAAGATAAGGTCTATAAAACCCGCCACCGAACAATGGACATATTATTGAATGCTCTTAATCGAATATCAAAACTGGCTGAATTATGTGTTAGAGAAAACGGAAATCATTTTCAGCAATTCTTATAAATAATAAATAAGAAGTAAACTAAACCATTAAGTATTTGTTTTGCTAAAGCTAAATTTTAAAAAGTTTATGTTGAATTGTTAAATTGTTGAGTTGTTATGCTTAAATTGTTCAATTTAAATTGTTGAAATGTTATGTCGAAATTGTTAAATTTAAATGGTTGAAATGTTGAATTGAAAATTGTTATATACTTGTTACTTGTTTTTGATGTTTTCTTAAAATTGTTATTGATGTTTGGTAATACATTTATATAACTTAAAAATTTAGTATAAAATCTTAATTGAGACTCCAATTTAAGGTATCTATCTAAGTAGATCTAGGTAGTGGAATAGATACAGCAAATGTTTTTAATGGCTATCTGAGATATTTTAGAAAAAAATATTTAAAAATGTAAATTTCAGGCCAACATATACAGATAAACACCACAAATTATATATTTGAAAAGCTAAAAAAAACCCTATCGAACTGTCAACCAATATATAAGGTGCCCCATTTAAAAAAAACATAATATTGGTAAATAACTCAAAAATGGTAGCTGATAAAAAACATCTGACTACGCCACTGGATTCTACGTAAAAAACTGCGTAATAAGCAGTTTTTACCTTTTTGATATCTCAAACGGTAAGTGAGGTACGAGAGGGGTCTCAAAATGCAGTATTTTCAAAATCACCCTGTATCTCAGAAACGAAGCAAGCTGGGAATTTTTTGTTTGTGACATGTTTAGTTTTACAAAAATACAGCACAGTGTTGCGAAAACCGCAAGTCTCTATCTTTTCAAATAGCCGAGATACCCCATAAAAGCATCGAAATTTGGTCACCCTGTACAATTATAGAAGAAGTTTCGGTTTCTCTTTCTTTTTGTTTTCTTTGTCTTTGAAGATATAATCAACCTAGAAGGTTCGTCTGTTTGTTTGTATCCCTCAGAAACATCAAAATGGTCCCTTTCTGACACTTGGCCTTCAACTTCTGGTTCTCGTTCCTCAACTTCCGATATCCCTTCTTCATCATCTTTGTTTTAATTATCTTTTAGAAGAACATGAATGTATCTTCATTTGTTACTTCTGCCGTGACATGAGCATGTGTCTGGTTCACAAGTTTTTTGATAAACACCATATCCTTGGATTTAATCAGTTTATGAGTAATGAGATCAAAGTCTATTACCTTTACTATCTTCACAGTACCCAACAAAAAGTAACTACTTTTTGGTTCCAACTTATTTGTTTTTCCATAGGAATATGAATGACCGCATCAAAACCAAATATTCACAAATGATTTTTTGACCATCTCTTGGAATTTCTTCTAGAAGATTCTGGGTATGGGGAACGATGTATTAAATAAACACCTGTATTAGCTGCTTCGGCCTCATTTTCTGATCATATTCACATGGACCAAAACTTTTCAAATATGTTCTGTTTAATGCTCCATAGAGATGAGTAAAAATTCACTACCTGTGAGTTAATCTCTGGTATTTAAAAATCACGGGAAGGCGATACGGTATGCATATTTACACATCCTCCTTTACGACGGCATCAGGGTGCTGAAATCTATTATCCTCTGTGGCCCTACACTACAACGTAAATGAAAGTAAAATAATATAAACACGTTTTAAAATCGATATTTATTTACTGCAATGCAATGATTTCGTATCCTTTGTGATTTTACGTATCTTCACAACAAGTGTAGATTTACAGTTAAAATTTCCATTACGGGGTCGACTAGTACTTCGAGATTTGTTTTTACTGGAATGTTGACACACGAAGTCTCTGCGAAAGTCAAGCCTTCTCAAATTTAGATATGTATATGATATATGTTATATATTAGTATATTTGTCTTTATTTATAACTGTACTTAGCACTACATTACACACTGGATCAACACGCTAGAAAAAAACTCTACATTTTTAGCGCGAAATTTTTCTCCATTACTATGAATAACATACAAACAGGTGCATTTGACTCTAATACTAACAGTTATAATTTATAGGTTAGGATAGTGCCAAAGTCCTGTAGGATATGTTTATGCTACATATACTCAGTGACTTTAACACTCGCAGGCGCTTCATGAATTGATACCTATATCAATGAGCATTTGAGCATTTGTAGCGTATTGTAGGGCCACCGCCAGGCTAATAGACCCTTGTGCCGTCGTACAGGAGGATGTATAAATATGCACACGGGATCGTTAAAAGCGCCTGATAGAGGTATTAGGAAATATTAAAAAGATATTTTAATTTTTGGAAAATATTAATCCTAACACTAAAATTAAAGTCGATTTATCAGATTCACTTGAATTCATCTGAATCCATACAATTTATACATACGACTAATGACTAATGCTTATATGTTAAAACTAATATTAAATTTTGTTTAAAAACACATATTTAGACTATTTAAAATACGTTCTCTCACTAGTCTGAGGTACGTGCCCTTACTAGAGTTGTAAAATTCTGTAGAATTTGTAAACATGAAATATTCTCTAGCAATGTATCGGAAAACTTTAAAATTTTTAGTAGTTTTTGGGAAAATATGAAATAAAATTTTAAGAATATTACAAATTTAGGAAATGTATGAAGTATGCAGGTACAGTTGCAATCATTGAAATTGGGGCAAACGTTTAAGACCTTATGTCACTTTTTATTAATTTGATAAATTACCTTTAAAATAGCATCCACTATTTTTTAAATCTGCAAATTACTTGCTAATATGAAATCCAAAAGTAACATTTAAATTATTTCAGGAATGTTTTATATTTTCATAGCTTCTCTAGTTTCGGTAAACATGCCAATCATAATATGACACATTCTATATTTAAAGAGTGCATGCGGAGGATAAAAGAGGAATTCACGCCATAAAAATGTTCTTAGTTTTTTTTAATGAAAACCTATAATTTTATATAGTTGTGTTTTAAATATTAGACGCTTTTGATTATCACTGGTAACGCCTTTTGTTTGGATTGATGTAAAAATGTCTATCTATATCAGGGTGTTTCCTAACTACGGTACCGAACTCCAGAAGGTGATTTCTTAGGTAAATTTAAGAAAAAAAGTTCGTATGAACGTGTGTCCGGAGTTGTTTTCGATTCTGTTAAAGTTTAAAAAAAAAACGGTTTTTTATAAACATCATAAATATCCTCAAGCAGCTTTGGTTGAAATTTGGCAGTGTAATTTTTTTTAAGGCGCTAATTCAGCCCTAACTAGATTGAAGTTATTAAGTCCAGTGGCGTCTCAAGGGGCACCGCAACCATTATTATTGAGGAAAAAAGTACGCCACAGACTTTGCAGTTTTCATATCTTTTCAGTTTAAGTAACTAAAAATAGAACTTGTTGATCTGTTTTGTTTTGTCCGTATCTAGGCCCGTTTTTGAAAAAAAAATAAAAATCACTTTAAAAAACTTTAAACATTATCCATAGACCACATAAAAAATAAAAACTATGTATTAATTATTACAGAAAAATCTAAAATAAACAATTTCGACCTTAAAGTAGATGAACAAAATGACTACCATGATTGATTATCTGACACGTTTCAAAAATCCCTGGATTATTCCTTATGACATTGCAATTGTCATTCGATTTTTTCAGAACCTTCAGATGACCCCATAAAAATAAATCTAGAGGATTCATATCAGAACTACGAGCAGGCCAACTTTGAGGTCCAGCACGTCCGATTCAGCGATTATGGTAAATAATGTCGAGATGCTGACGAGCAAGGACACTAAAATAAGCTGGGGCCCCGTGGTGCATAAATCATATATTCGCTCTTACATGTAGGGTTACATCTTTTAACAAATTGGGTATCTAGATGTTCTCGCAAAAAATCTGTATAGGATTCACATGTTAATCTTGCTGGTAAAGAAACAGGCCAATTAATTAATCATCAATAATTCCTACCCATACGTTCAGCGAAAATTGTTGCTGAAAATGACTTTCTTTAATAACGTGGGGATTTTGGACGGCCTAAAAATGGTTGTTTTTTGCCTCGTCCGTAAATAAAATATTTGGTAAAAAATTTTTATTGTGTGCCACCGATGAAGCAACCACCTACAAAACGTTAATGTTGGATGAAAATCCCGAGACAGTAAAGCTTAAACCCGCTGTATGTGATATGGGTACAGTAGATTCCTTTTTGAAACTTTCCAAACTAATTTGAAGCTGCAGTGCAATCTTTTTGATACTATATGAAGGATCTTCTTCGACCGCATTAAGTATAGCTTCTTCTAGTTAAGGCGTTGTTACAGTTTCTGGTCTTTCACCAACTGTATTTTTATTAAAACTACCAATTTCACTTAATCTTGCATGGATCGTTTTAAATGTTTTAGCACGTGGAATTACTCTGTTAGGATATCTGTCTTGCTAAATTCTCTGTGCCTCCTCGGAATTTCTATTTGCTAATCCATAAATAAAGTGCATGTCAGTTATATCAGAATTACTTAAATTATTCATAATGGAATCATTGCCTAATAACAACTTTAAAATTTACTGATATGACAGTGACAGTACTACAATATCACACTGTATGCTGATACCAGCAAGGTAAACTCTCCCAGGTAGGTGTAAAGACATTTGGAGTGGTTTAAAGTGTTTTTTTATCGAAAACGAAGCTAGATACGAACAAAACACAAGAGATCAAAAATTTGTATTTTTAGTTGCTTAAATTGAAAAAGCTATAAATACTGCAACAAGGTTCTGTGGCGTACTTTTTTTTCTCAATATTGATGGTTGCGGTGCCCCTTGAGACACCACTGGATCCAATAACATCAATCTAGTTAGGGCTAAATTAGTGCGTTAGTACTGCAAATAATTCTGCCAAATTTCAACCAAATCGGCTTAAGGATGTTTATAAAAAACCGATTTTTTTTTCAATTTAACAGCCCGTATCTCAGAATCGCGGCAACTCCAGACATATGGTCATAGGAACTTTTTTTCTTCAATTGACCTAAAGAATCACCTCCTGAAGTTACGTACCGTAGCTAGAAAACACCGTGTCATATTAAAACAAAAAAAATATTAAGGTTACATTTTTGATTTTGCATCAAAGACAAACTTTATTCCTCTGTTCGTTCGTCTGCGACCAGTGCGACCGTTGTCGTTTACAATTTTTTACAATTAATGCAATTTCGGGTTTTTTTGTATATTAACTTATATTTATTTAATTAAGAAACAAGTCAAAAGATATTTTTATGAACCGGTTACTGGTTAACAAGCAAATATTGTGTCTGTATGTAGAGTTATGACAGTTATAATATTCTAAATGTTTGTTTATAACTCTTATATACTCAATATATACCTATTCATAATTCAACATGAATTTTTAATTTTGAAAATATATTTTTAGTTAAAATATGTTCGTCACATTCACACCTAAAAACAGCGATTTTGTGAATAACCAAAGACGATATTGTCAAAACAACTAAAACTGTGATCACGTGACGTCTTAGCATCACTGATACTAAAAAAATCACGGGATCGCTCACCTCTTATCCACCGCTACGTCATTTTGTTATGAACGTTTGTTATGTTGCAGTAAGAAAGGACGACAGCTTCGTAACGTACTTTTTTTTCAACAGCTGGCACAAAGTAAGCTGGCCATTCGTCCTATATTTTACAAGATTGTTTTTTCTTTTTATATGCTTTCCATTATTATGGGCGTCCTGTAAAATGTTCTGTATTTTGTCCTTGATGATAAAATATTAATGTAGTATTGTTGCTTTATCGCTTTGATTGCCAAAGTAACCAAATGTATTTTGGTTGCGGCATACCGACGGGACGTTGCTAAATAATTTGTTTGATTACACACATTCACCCACTCCACCGCCTACCCCATTTTTTGTCTAGCCATGCGCCATACCATGTATCTGGCTTAAGTTTGTACACAACCAGGCTTCCCTTTTCTCTGTTTCTATTACTGTGATAGAAGTAAATAAAATTAAAGTTCTAGAAGTTGCTAATGAGATTGATAATTTAAAAATAAAATTTAAAGAATTCATTCAAATCATTTAAAAATACTGGAATAAAATGGAGAAATAATGTCAAAATGTTTTACAGAAATGCTTATGACTATCTGGATATATGGTCTGTTCAAGTTTTATCTTTTAAAGGTTTAAACTGATTATGATAAGTAAACAAATCAGTTGGGATGAATTTCAAGACCGATTAACTTATTGAATTTAAATATTTTAAGAGTGATTCTATTATTGAAAATGAGCTTTTTGATGAAGTGAGTTACGTCCTAACACTGGAACCTGTGGTGGAAGATAGATGAAAATACAAGAGTTCTAACCACACTACACCACAACTTGTTACTTTCTGGATGCGCGTTTCGCTAACCAAGTTAGCATTATCAGCAGATGATATAAACTAAAGGAACTTATCCTAACCGAGGCTATTTGTAAGTAAATGTAGTCATACCTGGTTGCACCCGACTGCACCGTTGTCAAGTAAACAATAGAGGGGACTATACGGAATAGGCCGTCTGTCTTTATTTAGTGCTTTCTTACCACATCTAACTATTTCTATACTCTCAAATGCATCCAATAATTTATTATTAAATACATTTTTAATCAACTTAAGATTATTTATTCCTAGTCAGTGATTGTTTTCCAAAGCATGTTGGGCAACGCTTGACTTTTCTGTTCTTCCGTATCTCAAATGTGCCATGTGTTCTTTAAAACGAATGTTCATGGAGCGTTTAGTTTGCCCAACATATTTTAAATCGCAGTCATTACACCTAATTTCATAGATGCCACTCCTCTCCTTCAAGTCGACTTTGTCTTTAGGGTTTCCAAGGAGATTTTTTAAACTGTTCTCCGTTTTGTAGGCTACTCTAAAACCTACGTTTTCAAATACTTTTTCTAGACCTCTCGTATATCTGGGATCATATGAGATTAGTATGAACTTATTATGTACAAAATTATCATTATATCCACTACTGAAGAAAAAAGAATGTTATAATTTAAAAGCTGACAAAGGAAATAAGGTTGTTATGCTAGACAAACTAGATTATTTTGAAAGAGTAGACAATTTGATTCTTACGATTTAATTGAGGTCCTTACGATTTAATTGAGAAAAACCCGTTATATAAAACGATAACAGAAGTAAAAAGTACCTTAAAACAGTGTAAAAACCTTGTGCCCGATAAATTAAAATTCAAACTAACACATAGTAACCCACAGTTATCTAAACTGTATTGCCAAAATCCATAAACCTGAGAAGTCCGTGAGACCTATTGTTTCAGCTGTTGGATCACCAACGTACAATATTTCAAAATGGTTAGTAGAAGAATTCAGCAAATTAAATATTTCGTTAGAATGCTTAAATTAAATTAAGAATGTTCACTTAAAAGAAAGTGAAATTTTAATATCTTTTGATGTTAGCTCAATGTTTTTTAGTATACCCATACCACTAGCTTTAGAGTACCTAAACGAACTACTTGAAATCAATAATTTCAAGAAAGAAATTATTGATGAATATTTGCTTCTCACAAAATTATGTATGAACCAAATTTTTTTTTAGTTCAGCAATAAATATTATAAACAACTTGAGGGAACTGCGATGGGCAATTGATGATCTAAGTTCCTTGCAAATTTGTTTATAAACAGATTAGAAACCCATTTCAAAAAAGAACTCAAGTATTTGCAAGGAACGATATATTTGCTATTTTTGATACTAAAACAGAAAATTTGGACACTTTCTTGGAAACATTAAACAATAAATATCCTTTCATTCATTTTACGTACGAAAAGGAGAACAACGGGCAATTATCTTTTCTCGACACGTTAGTTATTAGATATAACGATAAATTAGAATTTGATATTTATAGGAAATTTACTAATACTGATAGGTATATAACATCCGACTCATTTCATTGCCGTCAACACAAAATGGCAGCATTTCATTTCTTAATCCACAGGTTAGTCAATTTTCCAAAAGTAAAAAACGTTTTAACAGTGAAATGACCGAATTAAAAATATAGCTAAAAGTAATGGATATAATGCCAATTTTGTACATAAATTAGTAAATAGACATAAGCATAATAAAATGTTTAAAGATGCCACTACTCTTCAAGCACCTGAGGCTCCCAATAAGTTCATAGTAGTCCCATATGATCCCAGATATAGGAGAGGTCTAGAAAAAGTATTTAAAAAGGTAGGTTTTAGAGCAGCCTACAAAACGGAGAACACTTTGAAAAATCTCCTTGGAAACGCTAAAGACAAAGTCGACTTAAAAGAGAGGAGCGGCAACTATGAAATTAGCTGTAATGACTGCGATCTAAAATATGTTGGGCAAACTACTAAACGCTCCATAAGCATTGGTTTTAAAGGACACATGGCACATTTAAGATACGGAAGAACAGAAAAGTCGAGCGTTGCCCAACATGCTTTAGAAAACAATCACCGAATAGAAATAAATAATTGATTGATGATTAAAAATGTATCTAATAGTAGATTATTGGATGCGTTTAAAATAAATAAATAAAGACAGAGGGCCTATTCCCTATAGTCCCCTCTATTGTTTATCTGGCAACGGTGCAATCGGGTGCAACCAAGTGTGACCACATTTGCCTATAAATAGTCTCGGTTAGGATAAGTTACTTTAGTTTATATCATCTGCTGGATATGGACAAGTGAAAAATCTCAATTGTCTATAGAATCAATTAAATCTATGTTGATTTTAACTTATAATGTAGTGAGTAGTAAAGTTTTTATGGAGAAATCTCCAAAAACGTTGAGGTATTAAAAAAAAGTCCATAGCTCAGAAAAATATTTATAAATGTATATGTTTTAGACATTTTTATTTTATATTAAGGCACCACTGAATTCCGGAACGGCATGGTAAGCAACCATTTCGAGCCTGTATAATTCCCTGTGAATTTTGAAAAATACTTGATGTGTCCTGTGTTGACTCACAAAAAATATGTTCACCTTAGCACAAAGAATTCTTTTGTTCCACTGGTATTTGAAGAATACCATTATTAACAAATTTATTACCTAACAACCAAATAGATCTTTACAATTCTTTTTTACTAAACATTTTCTGAAATTCCAAATACTGTTACTAGGGCATGGGCAAAGTTAGGGGGGGCTTGGGGTAGGTAAGACCCCCAAATCCCGAATTAGCCCTCCGCAAAATATTCTTGATACATACACTAAAAAGTTAATAAAATATATATACGTCTTTTCAAATTAGGGTCGGCCCCCCCAGATCTGATGTCATAACTCCGCCCATGTACTAGGTTAGGTTTAGGGACCGTAGGCTAGACAGACATTGTCAATATCAAATGTAGAATTATTTTTAAAATTAGTATGTAGTATACACCAGACGAAGTTACAGTGGTAGCAAAACGCGTCGTATAAAAATTAATTATATAATCATCAATTAACAGCCACTAACGTTCAACATCATATATTTATTTTTTTTATATTTTTGCTCCAAAAAATTACTTTGTACCAACATATGTTAAGTGATTAGGTCAGATAATCAAAACAGGTTTTGCTATTTAAGTTTCGGAACTTAGACAATGTTTAAAATTTCCGTTTTTTTTGTTAAATTAAATTATGGAATAAAACACATAGGGTTGTATTGAGTAATTCGAAGTTAAAGATTGAAAGGAGTGATAGTATTTGAGTTGCTGAAGGAATATAAATAATTAACATTAAAAATACATTGTCGAGTTTTCGCTACGTATGATGGCTCAAAATTCTTTAATTTAAATAAGTGTACTTACTTGTAACACTTCTTATTCACATGGCGATATTTAATTTATTTGTCTATTTAATTATTTTTAGACAAAAGAGATACATATACAAACTGTATCAATTAGAGCATCCAAAAATTACAATGAGAACTTCAAAATTTAGATTAAACACTAACTAGATGGAGAAACCAACTGTTATTTACATCCATAATGTTACAAAAATTAGATGCGTTGATCCTACAATTTCTTTAAAATATGTTTCACCTGCCTAAATACATGAAGAAATAGTCGATGTCAGCACAATGCACGTTACTATGCCTTACTATTCTGCAGATGGGCGATTTTTGAGCTGAGTATATATGCCTGAAGACAAGTGAAGTATTTCATTCATCCTTAAAGTCTGTTGGGGGACATTAATATTAATGTATTTAAGAATATTGGAACAATCTTAAGTTGTTTAAAATTCTAAATATAAAAAGTTTATGGGAACTCTTCCGCCTACTATCCAGTGTCACCAGATGAAAGGGAATACGTGCCAGAGAAATATCGTTATTGTGTATAACAATTTTATGTTTATAAGACAAATATTTTATTAATCTATTTTGAATATTCTTCAACCTGTTACTGAAGATAATTTGCCGTGGACTCCAAATAATACTAGCAAAACTCAATTTGCTCAACACAAAGTAGTTAAACAAACATATAATTAATTTAACATTTTTGAAAGTCTACATTTTCTTGTGACGAACATTTTTTTGCATCAGAATTAGCAAACGATTCGATATGCAAAGTCGAAAGTGTAGAGTCAAATATGGCATTCAAATGTTTGGTCTTCTTGACTTTGTTTAATAAGGTATATCTAAAATAATAAGGCTGTATTTCTTGGTTTTGATTTCGCGAGAATAATATTTATATTTCCAAAAATAAGCCTATTATCCTCGCAATATTCTCCTAAGCGATCTGAATCACTCTGGAGCTTATCACATCACATCACAATCTTCAGGGCAGGTTATGGAAGAGTAAATAACATGTTTAATAAACTTAATGGATATAGAGCCGAAACCACAAGAGCCTTTGTTGGGGAAACTCATGACAACTCTCTCCACTTCGGTACTTGTAACAAACCGGTAATAAAACGAATTCAAAACAAGTCTTCGACCAATAGTGCACGATGTAATTATTCACAAAATATAAAAAAATTGGTCTGTAGGGAACAACCATGGATAAATCCTTTTTGTTCCGAGATTATCAAGTCTTTTACCAGGGTAAATATATTCATTAATTAGTTTTTCTACAAGTTTTGGTATGCCTGAGATGTTGCCTAGATAGTTTGTAAGTCACTTTTTTGACCACTGTATGAAGCTAGTACAAATTCTTTCAATAGCATCGCCATTTTAAGTAAACATGTTACTTGAAGCAAATTTTAATAATAATATTATACAGCAAAAATATAGAGACTTCAATGTAATGTTCATAACACCGGTTAGACCAAAAGTGGTATTAGTTTAATTTAAATTTCAGAGATCTATAATAAATTAAAAATATATTTGTATTAGGTTATAGCAAAGACAAATTATACTCCGATTAGACTATCCTGCATAAGTAAAATAAAATAATTCCTAAATGGATCCCAGCTTTGTACTGTATTCCATATAGTTGAGATCCATTGCGACACAATTTATTTGTACACCGTTTATTCGAAGTATAATCAGTATTTGTTTATAAAAATCAAAATACTAACGCACATTCCTAAATATGATTTATTCAATAAATAAAATAAGTTAGAGCCTATAAGGCGCAATAATTTAATCACATTTTAATTCAAAAAATGCAAGTCGCTTCAGGAACTTCATTGAAGAAACACTTGATTCCTTCAAAAGACGTATTAAGAGGGTTATCGTGGTTCTTTCCACACTTTTCGATAAGCCTGTCGGCTTCCTCGAGATCGAAAACCTCAGCCAGTCCCTTTCTCATAACGTCATTCTTGTATAAACCCGATTCGTCCAGGATTCCTGACTTTTTGTTGATACAGAAAAAGTATTGTTTCAATAACGGATTATCCTGGAAATCTCCTTTACGCGCGCTTAATACCACACTCCGGGGTACACTGGTCTCTTCGGCACATTCTTTTATAATCTGGTTTCTTTTTTCCTTTTGAGCCTCGGATACAGCTCCGAACTAAAAAAGAAAATACCTTGTTATTTAAGCAATTAGTACGCAGGTATATTACAAATAATGCAGGATATGTTTATGTCATCTAAAATATTCAGCAATTAGCAACACATAAAAAAAATTAAAACATTACAAAAGAGTCTAAAACATTCTTACAAATTATAGAGATAATTACCGGAATACCAATAAATCTTCCGATCTCAGGATTCCGGGAGTTTTTTATTGAGAAATCTGGGGATCCCAGGATTAACGTGTTGAAATCGGAAATGGTGTTATACAAATAAATGAAGATATATATTATTAAAAAAAAAGTAAATACGTTTTTTTGCTGTGGATTGTAAGTAATAAAATATGCAAAAAATAAATATAAGCTCTCAAATCCAAAACTCAAAAATTGTTTAAAATTATAATACTTCCTTTTTCACGAGGGAAGTAATAAAAAGAAAAACCAGATAAACTGCTTATAGGCAGTAAGATTGTAAACTGTAAGTGAATAAGAAATAAGAATAAAAATAATAAGTTATATTTTTGTTCTTATATCCTACTGGTTAAGGTTAACAATGTAGTATTACTCCAGACCTACCTCCTGTATTTTTGTTACAAGAAAGGCGCACTGTTTATCTATTTAATACCATATTACCAACAAATATGTCTGCTTAAAGTGTAAATTAATTTTTATTGTATCTATAAAATATTATATTATACGATGTATAATACTATACAGGGTGTACCAAATTATGTGCGCACTATTGCTAACTTGTTTATTACGGGAACTACAAAGCTAAATTAGCAAACTAGTAGTATTTTTTATTGTGATTAAAATAGTAAAAAAAGAAAAACAATCGGACATCGCGTTTCTGATTAAATTTAATAAATAGTATTTTTTTGAATGGGACACCCTGTATAATTTTTACGGTTTCGATTGCAAATCTTCTGCTGAACAAAAAAGTATATATGCATTAGTGGCCTGAAGTTAAAGATAACCTAGTTATTCATACATTTCTCTTTTAGATAAATAAGGTTATGTGTTTTTAAAATAAAATTTTATTTTACGTTTTTACTTAGTTTAGAAATAAGAACAATTTAAATTTATAACAAGTGGGTAAATATATCTCCATTTTCTTCAATACATTTTCAGCATTTTTTAACACAGCTTTGTTGTCTTCAAAACAATTCTGCCATCGATAGATGTTACAATGCGTATAATATTATGTTGAAGTTTGTCTAATGACAAATATCCCTTTTTTTATACCTCTTCATTGGCTTAACCCCAAAAGTAAAAGTCTAATGGAGTTATGTCAGGGGATCTTGGTGGCCAACGAATCGGGCCATCTATTCTTATGCCTGTCAAAGTAAACTTTAATTTGTGCAATTTAACATCATTAGAAAGGTTGAACAATTTTGCATCACTTTGGACTAAAGCTCATTGTTGTACCGGCCTTGATAAGAGATAAGAAACGTAATTACCTTTAAACGTCGTTTCCAGTTGTACACAATTGAATAAAATTGCTAGTTTTAATACTCTTTTGAATTTGTCACGAACACTTAAATCATACGGTATAATTCTGATATCATAATCGGAAAGTACATTAAATTTTATTAATTAAAGTTTATAATACATGAAGTGCACCTGTTGATACTTGAAGTATTCTAAGTGGTCTAACAGGCATGGGGGTACTTTGGTAGGCAGTAGATATGTTGATATGCTGTCAGAAATACTGGAAGACTTTTTATAGATGATGTTGACCTAAAAGCACGCAATTGAATATATTTCCAACAAGATGGAGCCATATAATTCGTGAAGTAACAATATTGCTTGACAGACTTTTTCAAAATAGATGATAGCAACAAATGGCCCGATTCGTTGGCCACCAAGATCTCCTGACATGGCTCCATAGACTTTTACTTTTGGGGTTATACTAAAGAAGAGGTATATAAAAAGGGATATTTGACATTAGACGAACTTCAACATAATATTATGCGCATTATAACATCTATGGATGGCAGAACTGTTTTGAAGGCAAAAAATGCTGAAAAATGTATTGAAGAAAATGGACATATATTTGCTTCCTTGTTATAAATTTAAATTATTCTTATTTCTATTTTAAGTAAAATACTAAGTAAGAACGTAAAATAAAATTTTATTTTAAAAATACCACGACCTTCTTTATCTAAAAGCGAAATATATGAATAACTAAGTTATCTTTAACTTTAGGGCCAGTAATACATATAAATTTTTTGTTCAGCAGAAGATTTGCAAAAAAGTAAAAAATATACAGGAAGTCTCATTCTAAAAAATTGTATTTTTTAAATTTAATCAGAAACGCGATGTTCAATTGTTTTTCTTTTTTTTTCTATTTCAATCACAATAAAAAATACCACTAGTTTGCTAATTTAACCGACCTTGTAGCTCCCGCAATAAACAAGATAGCAATAGTACGCACTTAATTTGGTACACCCTGTATATTAAATAGTTAAAAGAACACTAATTTTAAGAGAATACAGAGGCACTCTAAAGCGCGTCGACTTCTTAACATCGTCGGTTAATACGACGAAGAAAAAAAGACCCGAGTAAAAGTATGTTATTTGTTCCTTAGGCTTTCTAATCTATTTAGATAAATTTAGCTTAAACTTCTTTTTCAAAAGATGCTACAGGTTTTTGACTTAAAATCGAAGCGTTTTTTAGGGTTCACCGCTATCAAATACAGATTTAATGACATTTGCCTATAATAAATGACGGCACAGAAAAAACTGTTTAGAAATTAATAGATGAAATTAACCATTTCAGTCCAAAAAAATAGCTTAATCTGGTCAAAGCTGACTTGAAAGAGTCTGTATTAACAGTTATTTCCCAGTCAGTTTATGTCGTCTAATCGTTACCCAGTAATTTTGCCGGGCAGAAATCAGTCGGGATCCCGGGATCTCAAGCGTTTGATAATCACTGCAATAACAATTAAATCTAATATTTTTAAATTTTGTTTGTTTTTAAAATAAATTATACAACGTGATTTATTTAATTAAACAAACACCAATCTAAATTAACATAAATTTAAAAAATACTTTTCTCAGATTTTAATTTTGTCATTTTAGAGTTAAATATTTCGCCAAAGCCTTACTTGTAAGTTTTATGACCATTACCAACTTCCACTTAATCAACTAAATGTCTTAAAGCAGGCTTAAGCCGGTCATAGGGTCTGATGTTCTAAAATCGACAATGTGTACACTATTACCAGGTTAGTTCATTTTCAGTTGGAAGTTTTTTCTCTATAGGCTTCTCATAATATGCAAAAGGAACAGTACTTTGTAAAAAAAATCTGCATTTGTTAATATCGGACATTAATTGGAAAACTCAATATGTAATAACTTTTTATAAAAAATGTCAGTGCTGCCTAATGTGTAATAGCATAATTATTATTGTGAAATAACCATTACATTTCATCTTAGAGCATTAATGAAAAACCTGACAAAATAATCCAGAAGTACTAACTGAATCTTCAGTACATATTACACAATGAGAGAAAAATTTGGAAATAGTAAAATATTATATTTTTATCAACAATCCTTTTTCCACCTCGTATGATATACAAAAATACAATTTAAATCAAATCTGCTCACAAAAAACTAGCTTTGCTTAAGCCGTTTTCTAGATACTGTCATTTTAAATTGCTAAAATTGCACTTTATGGCTTTAACTTTGATTAAAGGATAATATAGAAGATTTTCTCTGCCAATTAAGTAATTATCATTGGCATTTTTTTTGGCGTAACTAAATGTCATGTCAAGTAAATTAAATGAACATTTTTAAATGCAAGGAAGGGAATTGTTTCGTTCGTAAAAATTTGACCGCAATGTAAATATTCGGCAAACAAAATGCATTGAAATTTTTACATAATATATATAAATGTTAAAAGTATAAAATCTAAACTAAATTTTAAGCAATTTAATTTGTATGTGTAATCCAAATTCAAAAGCTGTGAAAAGTACAAAAAATATTTAATAAACCATAGTGTTTGTACTGCAACAGAAAGCGATTTCCAAAAATAAAGTTGATGATGGCCCCAAAAACCGAAACGTCGGATCAAAAATTTGATGAGACCGATATGTAGAGAAAAAAACGTGGCAATGAGAAAGTAGCATTTAGCAATTTCGGCTTTTCTCGGATATCTCTTATCTTTTAAACGGTATCTTGTTAGGCGCAACAAAATTCATTGAAATGTTTAGAGACTATATATATAAGTGATAAAAGTTTAAAATCTAAACGAAATTTTAAGCAATTTAATTTGTATGTATACTCCAAATGTAAGAGCTCTGAAAACTACAAAAGTATTTAATAAACTAGTCTGTTTGTACTGCAACACAGAGTGATTTTCAAAAATAAAGTTAATGATGGTCACGAAAAACCGAAACGTCGGATCAAAAATTTTATGAGACCGTTATGTAGAGACAAAAAGTGGCCATGAGAAAGTAGCATTCATTTTGAGATGTCTCGTCAAAAAAATTCAAAAAAATTTCGGCTTTTCTCGGATATCTCCACAAAAGTTTTGCGAATATTTTAATCTTTTAAACGGTTTTTTATTAGGCAGCTTTTCTGTAAATTAATTGATGTCGTATCTCTTTACGGTTTCTGATATCCCTGTAGTGTGCCTTCTTGTTGGGGGCACCCTGTATATATATATATATATATATATATATATATATATATATATATATATATATATATATATATACCGTACTGTATATATACACTGCTGGAACTTTGAAGTGCACCAAGGAAATTTTTACTGGAAATTCAAACTGACATATTTTCAATATGGATGACGCAACCGTCTTATACAGACTTATAAGACTCTGACATCTGTTGAAAAGTTTATACGAGCTCTTACTGTGAAAGATTTATTTTTCTCTTTGTGCAACCAGAATAATCTAGAGATAGGTACAAAAAAAACAATTTCCAGCGGTTTTGAAATTTTTTCTTCCGTTCCGAGATACAGGGTTTTTTAGAAAAATTGATTTAAAAAAATGGTCTGCTGAACAGTATGGTCTATCAGATTATGAAAGGGTTGGCACCCTTAAGTATTCCACCATGAATATTGTATACAGAAGCACCAAAAACTCTACCGATTCTAAACTTTAACAATGTTGAATTTCTGCTCGGCAAGGTAGTATTCCAGACCTTTGTTATCCACTGTTTTATTGGGACATTTTCTCAGTTAATTCGAAATGATGGGTAAACAGTTTAAGTATATCTGTATTAACAAAAATAACGTGTTAAACTGTATTTTTTTGTTAAAAAGAAAATTATATCAATGATACAAGGCGATTTTTCATTTTCTATTAAAGCAATTATTATCATTATCTCTCTGAAAAACTAGAGCAAATTCCCAAAATATGACATTAGAAGCAACATCGAATGCAAGATTAATAGAAAGACCGAAACCCAAAAATCACTTTTTAACGTCCACCTCTTAGTTTTTGTAGAACCCTGTATACAATATTCATGTTGGAAAATATAAGAATGCCAACCTTGTTCACAATCTGATAGATATACCGTTGATTACCACAAGTGGGCTTTAAAGATTACTTTTGAAAAATCAATTTTTTGATGAAACCTGGTTTGTCGGAAACGAAGAAAAAATTTCAAAATCGCTAGAAATATTTTTTCTTACCTAGCTTTAGATTATCTTGGTTGCACAATGAGAAAGATAAATCTTTTGTAGTAAGAATTCTGCTCGAAGAAACTTAAAAAAAAAAATTCGGGGTCTTATATAACCCCCTGTATAAGATGATTGCTATATATATATATATATATATATATATATATATATATATATATATATAATATAGCGCATACGTGAGAAAATAAACTATTCTTAATAAAACGTGATTAGGGTTTTGTTCGAAGTATTGTTCCTGACATTCTGGTCTTGTTTTTTTTTTGAGTAAACGGTAAAAAAGGCTTCTCTTATTGCGCGCCATTCAAATATGCGCCGTTCGCTTGCTGATCAATATGTCGGCGTCAAAGAGCGAAATTCGTTATTCCCTGATAATGCTTCCTATTTTATTGCATCGAAAAATGAGGAATTTCCTGAACTGGCTAGATATTTCAGGGTAGGACGGATTTTACTGTTTGACGCCTACACATGCACACAATGAGTAGATTATTTCGCTCAAGCGTTGCATATATAAGCTTCTATTTCCAAAATTATTAGCAGATAGATATTCCTTACGTTTACTGTTCTGTTCTCAATAAAACGTGTACAATTATAATATGGTATTGTAAGGTTCTGCCTAGGGCAAAAGAAAATTTTAAGTCGTGTAAACAATTTAATCAATTAATTAAAAGCAGAAAATTTGCACAAAACTTGAGTCCTAATCACAAAAAAGCTCATTTTAAAACCAAAATTATTCTTCTCTACAGCTATTGAAAGCACAGAGAAAAATAATGTTTATACGTCTTAAATTGATATATTAACATGAACAAGCTAGCACGGTTTGCACCCAAAATCTTACGTTATTATTACATATATTGTCTACAGTAGTTTTTGATATTTTTCTGAAAAATTCAAATACGCTTAGAAATAATTTTTTTCTCCATGATTTAAGAACGAACACCTATAAAAATATAATATTCTTAATTAATAAAAAATGCAATTAGGCCAAAAAAAGTTACCACTTTTGCACATACGGGTATGAGCTTTTGCATTCATAAATGTGCACACCTAGACCGTTTAGATTTGTGTCCTTAGATTAGATCCTAAATCTACCCGACTACTTCGTTCAAATTTAAACCTCAAAACTATTTTAACCATTTAAACTGTTACTGAATAAAAACTTGTATTGTATCACCTGATTATAGACTTAAGTCAGGCGAATTTTAAAAGTTATGTATTAGATACTAATTCACAAAATTTAATTTTTCTACAACTGCATTTGGAGGGCCTACTTAAATTAATTACCACCGCCTTTGTGTACACGATATAGTTAATTTTCGACCGTATACAAATTCATCAAGAGGTTTTCACGAGTATAACGTAGGCTGTTTTTCACTCCAAGTGACACTTTATTTATTATAAAATACATAATACTAAAATTTAAATACAAAAGTTTTTTCTTTTACACCTTGTAGAAACAGATACAATATAAATTGTCAAGATGATCGTTTGTTAGTGATTGCTAGGTGAATTCGTTTGTTCAAAGCTTGTTGAAAAGTACTCTATATCTGAAAGATAATATAGATATACGAAAGTTTTGCAATTTACTGGCGAAAATCGGATGGTTACAGACCGAAAAAGTCGGAAATATTACCACAAATATTTTCAGTCGTATTCACTAAAGAAGTTTAAAATTGGACCAAGTCTAACCTGACAGTTATAGGTTTAACATGGCATTTCCGACAAGGGAACAATTAATTTGTCACACGTACAAAAATGATGAACTAAGAGTTTTAATTGTCATGGGAACTAGACTGAACTAACTCTTAAACCCTCTTAGTGAACCTGCGGGTTAATGTTTATTTTGTGCATACAGGAGAGGAGAGTTAACGCACATGGATAAAAAGACGTAGAAGATAAGCAAGGATTTATGAAAATACGCATTCCAAATACAAAAACCAAATAGTTTAGAGAATTCACCATCACCCAAACTATCAAAGCGGATTTGTTGGAGATTTTAAGAAAATGTTTTTGTTTGCGGCCTTTACACACCCCACATACAACACTTTTTCTTGCCTATAGAGATGTTAAATTCTCCATTCAACCAGTTGGTATTCATACTTTCGGACGTATTCCTAAGCAGAATGCAGAATTTTTAAAATTACCTGAAAAACCAGAATACACTAGCCATTGTTTTCGAAGGTCACCTGCATCTTTGTTAGCAGATTCGGGAGCTGATTTATGTACGTTAAAGAGTCACGGTGGATGGAAGAGTAGTGCGGTAGCTGAAGAGTGTGTTGAACGTTTAGTGAAAAATCAAAAGAAAATTGCATCAAAAATAATGGGATGGAAGGGAGAAGAACAGAGCACATGTTGTGTTATTAATAACGACATATTAATGGATGGCTCTATCACACTTAAACGTTCAAATCCATTTACTGGAAAAACAGATTCATTTATAAAACAACTGCACATTTAATGGAAGAACTTAAGGCAATCAAATGAATCCTGAAGATATTTTGGCCAGTTTCGATGTAGAATCACTATTCACAAATGTTCCTGTCAACGACTCAATTTTCATTGTCATTCATTATAGTGGATGCTTGTCTTACGTCTACTTATTTCATTTTTCAAAAAACTTTTTATGAACAAATTTCAGGGGCAACTATCGGACTTCCTCTCTATATTGGTCTAAAATTCGCTCCACTTAAACCAAAACACTGGTTCAGATATATAGTTGATATCGTTGTTTGGCCTTATGGACAGGATAATCTCTTCATATTTCTGGACCACCTTAATCAACAACATCGTAATATCAAGTTCAAATGAAAATTGAATTAAATAGAACGATTCCCTTTCTAGATGTAGAAATGCCCATTAGAACATTCTGTGTATGAAAACCGACGCCCTTAAATAGATACTTAAATGCAAATTCCCTTCATCATCCATTACAAAACAAATCGGTTATTAACGGAATAGTATTTAGAGCCATTTCGATTTCTGCTCAAGATTCTCTAACATTGCAAACATCGGAACTGACCGAAGCTCTGAGAGGGAATGGCTATTGCACTGAAGATAGTACGCGTTCAATTAAAAGATATAGTAATTCAACTCCCTTACATGGTACCACAGACAAAATAGGACGATTACTTCGGCGGTCCAACATAGGTACAATTTTCAATACACATAAGAAGATTGGACAATGCTTGCAATCCCCAAAAGATATTGTACCTTTCAAACAGAAGGAGTATATAAAATTCCTTGCTCCTATGGAGAAGTATATGTGGGAGAAACAGGACACTCACTATCAACTAGACTTAAGGAACTTAAACGATGTATCAAAAAGAAACAAATTGTTCGATCTGCTGTAGCTGAAAACCAGCATACCACTGGTCATATTATAAATGAAACGGAAACCCAGGTTCTAACATCGGTTCCAGGATCTTATAATCAAAAAGTTAGAGAATCTTGATAGAGATACGGGTTACGGTCTACATCACCCGCCTGAATCTCTCCGAGCTCATACAGTGTTCGGATCTCGTGGAGTAAAGATCCCTGAAGATGCCTCGTGCAATCGAAGGAGAAACATCGGATAGTATTTCCTATTTGAGACGGTCTAATCTCATCATGATTTCTTTCTCAAAAGATATGAATTTTCCGAAATTTAAAAACTATTTTACTATAAACATTTCGTTTGCATGATTTTTTTTCAATATAGAAATATGCCTAAATCGTCGGTACTTACCTGATAAATACTAATATGACCAGGTGCATTCTTGCGGAAGCATACATGGGTAGAGAATGCAGTTTCTTGAGGAGTATTTTTCTTTAAAACACATTGATCAATAAGTTTTTGAGCAACAGCTGGGTCTCTGAACAATTGTGTCACTTTCTCTCTCATCGTTTCTGTGTTAATTTCACCAACTTCGTTCATGATGCCGGCTTTCTTGGCCATACAAAAGGAGAGTTCTTTTAGCTGGGGGTCTTCACTGTAAACACCTTGGCGGGCTTTTGCTAAAAGCTCTCGGTCTACCCCTGTTTCCTTAATACAAGCGCGACCATTTTCTATTATCTTTTTGGCTACTTCATCGGGAACTGTAATTTCTCTCGGAAACAATTCAACATGTACCTGAAAAATAAACAAATTAATATAAACTTTATAATTAAATCATAAGCCAATTATTATTAGACCTAATACAGAAAAATGGAAATTGTGTTGTTTAAAAAAATCGAGAAGACATTTAAAGTTACAAAAATGACCTTTATATGGTAGAGCAGATTTTACTTAATTGCTTAACTATATTATCTAGGGCCGTTAAAGGCAAATTTTAGCTCTGCAAATAATAGGTGTAAGATCCAAGTACTTATTTTTAATATAATTACTAACATATTATTAGAATTAAATATCAGCATTATCTGATAAAAACTTGCTACAACTAGACATAATATTAAAGTAAAATAATTGCTTAAACCTTCTTATAACATATTATCAGGTTTAATTTAAATGAATAAAAAAACAAGAAGTTTTAAAGTTAATAACAAGTTCTTACCGGTGAGTTTTCATGGAAACACTTGGACAAGAAAAAGGCAGTATTTTCAGGAGTATCCTGTTCTTGAGCACATGTTTTGACTAATTTGGAAATTATGGCTGGATCCGAGATAACATCGCCAAGGCATTTGAAAAAGACATCGTTGTCGATAGAACCATCAGCACGTTGGAAGCCTTGTTTTCTGGAAAAGCAATAAACATAACTCTTGAACTTAGGATCTTCAAAAAGAGTGCCTTGTGTTCTGGCTCGTTCAATAATTTCATCATCCAGGGTGTCCTGAGCTGCGCAGTCTTTGTGATCTAGTAGCAGTTTTTGTGCTTTTTCATTAGGGAGGAAAATTGTCTTTGGTGCTACCTTTAAAAGAATAATTAACTTTAGGATGTTACGGCACAGTGTAATAATATTATACTGTCTTGTTTATGTCACTGAGAGATATTTTTATTTCCCTCGTACAGGGAAGGATTGTAATCATAGAAAATGGATAAATTTCCTTTATGGGGAACTTCCCTTGTTATAAATCAATCCTTTTATTAGGAATAGTGAAAGATGACCCAATTTAGTTCAATAAATATTCATTTGGTAACATATTTATCCTCTCTTTTTAAACATTTTTTTTGGGCGCGATTTTGTTGCATCATATTGAATTCCTACCAATATTTTGACGAATTTCTACTTACGCAATACTTTTTGGACATAATTTAAAATAAATTCAATAAGTAGTTTTTACATTGAGACACACCGCCATTTTCTTTCGTCATGTTGAATTCGCACCAGTTTATACCTAAATCATATATAATTTTTATGCAAAATTTAAAGTCGATTGGTTAACATTTTTTTACGTTCACTTTTTATAAATTTTATTTGGGGCCATTTTGTTTCGCGGTCTTGAATTTGCACTACAACTTCAGGCTGATTTTTTAAATATTTTATTAGGCCACCATTTCATTTTGCTTTCCTATCTTGGATTCATACCAAAATGTTATCATTTCATTCCTATGTAACACTTAATTTTTGTGCAAAATATGAGTTAAACCGGTCAATCAGCTTTTTAGTAATAATTTTTTAACGTTTTACTAGGCCGCCATTTTGTATTGGCAAACTGGATTTTTACCAACATATTACCAGGTCTTAATTTTTGACTAAAATTTGAAGTCAGTATGGTTCCTAGCTTTAAAGCTATGCCGCGAACTGACTGAGACATTCGGACAGACAGACCGACAGACGGACCGACTGGATTGATAAAACATATTTTCTTGCAATCTAGAGTAGCTAAAACGTGTAGATATGTGAAACCTGAGAGGGTATTTTTTTACGATTACAAACATTTTATATACCACAATTAGTTACACCGCACAATTTGATCAGGCTGAATTTTCAAATATATTTTGTATTAAACTATTTTGTTCCGCCATCTTGGATTCGTACCAAATTTTTGCCAGTTGATTCCTACATTATGCTTTGGATAAGTACTTTTTTAGTAATATTTGTTCACATTTCAGTAGTCTCCCATTGTGTTTCGCCTTACTGGATTTTTACAAAAATGTTACCAGGTCATCATATGATCCTTTATTTTTATCCAAATTTTGAAGCCAATCGGGGAAGTAGTTTTTTAGCTATGCCGACAGACCGAAGGGATTGAGTAAACACGTTTTTCAGCATCTAGGGACCCTGAAACGTGAAGGTATGAAAAAATCTGGCAGGATGATTTTTTTACGATTACAATCACTCAATGCTTTCCTTTTATGAGGGACGTAAAAAGATGTCCTACCAGATTTCTTCAGGTTTTAATTTTTTCAGAGTCCCTAGTCCAGATCTGAACATGTGTCTCTCTATTCGAGGTAATAATGAAATTTTTCAAACGTGGCCGATGAAAGTAGTGGCCCAATAAAAAAAAAATACTATAATATACCTACTCATTCAGCTAATTTGAATTTTGTACAAATACAAAATTGACTTGCAACGACATGAGCTGGCAAAATTTTGGTGCGAATCCAATATAGTAGTCGAATAAATTGTTTTAAATAATCGGCAATGAAACCTTCCTCTTTTTAGAGAAAAATAGTAGGATTTACTTTATTTTAAATTTACGAATTAAAGGTATAAAGAAATAAAATCAAGATAAAAATTAAAGAAAATATAAATTATTAATAATCGAAAATTGGTTTAAAAAAATATTTACTAGTAAAGTAAATTAAAAAGTAAACAAAACAATAATAAGAAAGAAAATATATATAATTAAAATAAAAAATAATACCTTTTATTATTTACATTTCTCGAACGAATACGAATACGATGTTATTTTGAACTGTTAAGTGAAATGTTTAGATATATTTAAATATATAGAGTTTTTATACTTAAAGTCCTGTACAAAATAAAGATGTAAAGAAAGAAACATATTGGCTTGAAGATTTTTCGGTGATGACGGATGGTAGCCATGCTTAAATCTTATATAATATCAAGCAACGTTTCGATGCCTTTGTTGCACCTTCTTCAGGCTAAAACAATCATAATTTTACATATACGAACAATTACATCAGACTAACAATATTTTTATATATTAATAATCAGGATGGTATAAGCCTGGTTACTCAACTATGTAACTGTTTAAGATTTAATCACTACATTTGTTACAGCAGTCATTTTGTTGCTGTATTATGTATACATTAATTAAGTAATAATACCAAAGCTACACTGGCGATATTTTTGAGTTATTTACAAAAATATGTAACTTAAAATTTCAATAATTATGTCTCACGAAGAGTATTTTTTTTTTAGATTTAGTTTTTGTGCACATTAACGCAAAATAGTCGTAACCTCTAAAGCATTTTTTTACGTATAACCTTGACTTAGTTGGAAAAGAACTGGATCATAAAATCGTAAAACGACTATTTGAAACACCTGCATATTGGGACACAACACTACTGTAATGTTTCTTTGAGAAAGGTAATTTGATTTTACATGTCAACTAGTAGAGTATAAGCGTGCGGCCCATTAAAAGTCGTCAGACATTGGGTATTTCAAAACTCGGCTTGCTAAAAATGTCGTTATTACATTCAATTAATGCTGCTTCTTTGAATTTTCTCTTTCTTCAGTACTATACTTTGATTACGATTTGGCCTCAGACCACTTGGACTTCAGACCACAGCACTGCATGCAGACAACTAGTGTATGACACGTGATTTATAATTAGCTTTGCGCTTGATAACGCCTAGAGATACCATACTAGTCGAAACGTTGTGAATAAATTAACAATAAGGACAACGCAAGAAAAGTTTTCTACCATGTTAATGCTTATATCACCCTCGAATATACAATATAATATAATACCCAGCAGTTTTTTATTGCCACACTGATAGCTCCCTTCATAGTTGTATTATTTTTGGTTAGAATAGACTAGCGAAAAAATACAATTAGGATTTAAATATTGAAATAAGTATTAAAACGACTTTTTTGCCAACTAAGTATGAAAACATCGGTAAAGTTTGCCTTTTTATTTCCCTTATACAAGGGAAGTATTGTAATCGTGAAACGTTCCGAGATTTTTTCAAATATTTACGTTTCAGGGTCCCTAGATAACGAAAAACATGACACTCGATTCCGTCGGTCGGTCTGTCTGTCTGTCTGTTTGTTGGTCTCTCTGTATGTCTTTTCGCGGCATAGCTAAAAAACTACAAACCCGATTCACTTCAAATTTTGTTCAAAAATTAAGGGTCATATGAGGATGACCTGGTAATATTTTGGTAAAAATTCAGTTTGGCAAAACAAAATGGTGGCCTAGTGAAATGTTAAAAAAATCATTACTAAGAAAGTGCTTATCAAATGTATCTCAAATTTTGCACAAAAATTAAGTATTATTTAGGAATCAACTGGTAAAATTTTTGTATGAATCCAAGAAGGCGGAACAAAATGGCGGCGTAATAAAATATTTAAAAATACAGCCTGAAAAAACTACTAAATGAACTGAGTTCAAATTGTGTGACCTAACTAATTGTAGTATAGAAATGAACTAGTAAAAGTGAGGTACTAATTCAACATGGCGGAACAAAATGGCGGCCAAATAAAATTTTTGTAATCTGAAAAAATCACTCTCTCAGGTTTTACATATCTTCGCGTTTTAGCATCCCTAGAAGCCAAAAAAATATGTTTTATCAATTCCGTCGGTCCACTTGTCGGTTTTTTCTGTCTGTCTTCCAATTCGCGGCATAATTTTAAAACTACTTATCAGATTTGCTTCAAATTTTGGAGAAAAATTAAGGCTTATATAGGGATGCCCTGGTAATATTTTGGTAAAAATCCAATATCCCAGAACAAAATGGCGGCTTAATGAAACGTGAAAAAATTATTACTAAAAAAACAAATTATCCAATTTACCTCAAATTTTGCAAAAGAATCAGATGTTAGATAAGAATGAACTGGTAACATTTTGGTATGAACATAAGATAACACAACAGAATGGCGGCCTAATAAAATATTTAAAAAATCAGTCTAAAAACAAACTAGTTATTAGATAATTTCAAATTTTGTATAAGCATTAATTGAGATATAGAGATAAGCTAAGATAAAGTTGTGCTAAGAATTCAAGATAGAGAAAGAAAATGGCGACCTAATAACATGTTAAAAATTGACGTCAAAAAATCTTCTTATTTAATTGACTGTAAATTTTGGAGAAAAATTAATTATATAAGGATAAACTGGTGCGAATTCAACATGACGTAACAAAATCGCGCAGTTTAAACGAATTAAATGATGCCCAAAATCATAGCTATCATGGCATAGGTAGAAACTGGTAAAATATTGTTAGGAATCTAATATATTGGAACAAAAAGGCTTCTAATAAAAAGGTTTGAAAAGATAGTATATATGTGTTCCTAAATAACAATGTACTGAACTAAGTGGATTCACACTTCTTTGTTCCTAATAAAAGGTAATATACATAATGAATGAAGTTCCGGATAAAGAAAATTTACCCATTTTTTTATTTTATTTTCAAATTTTCTATTCTATTAATTTGAACGTTCGGAGTTTATCTAATAAATTATTCATGTTTTTAAAAATGGATGAATTGGCTCCATGTTTCTTGACGAATTTCACGACGAGAAACCCTGGTTAAAGTCTTTATAAAAAATAATAAATTTTTCCTTTTATCAAGAAAAGTAAAATTTAGCACAATTTATAAATAACTACGTGTGGAAATAAACTCTGTCACAACTTATTTTCCTTTATAAAAGAAAAGTTTCATAACGAAATAAGTTTTATATTTGCAGAATAACTTATATTATTATTTGCTCTGCCCCTATAAGAAAATAATTTAGGAAATTTAAAACTCACCCTGAAAATTTGAAGATTGGGAGCAACTTCTCTCATGCACTTGGCAATACCAAATGAGGTTTCTTTAGGATTATGTTTTTGAATGGTACATTGTTCAACCAATTTTGACAGAAGATCGTTATCATCAACGAAGGCATTTATTTTGTACTGAAATACGTCTTTTTGCACAAGGCCATTATCATCTTGAAAGCCAAGTTTTTTGGAGAAACAGTAAAGATAGTTCTTGAGTGTTGGATCTTCCGAGAAAAGTCCTTTCCGTGCGTTTTCTACTAAAACTTTGCTAACGTTGGATTCTTCTAAACATTCTTTGTAATACCTCTCCAGTTTCTGTTTCTGCTCCTCGGTAAGGGGTGCACCCTAGGACGAGAAAAAAGTTTAGTTATTATTGTTGTATTAATATAGTACACAAAGAGTCTTTATTTTTAATAAAAATCTACTAAAGTGTTTCATTCCGATTATTATAGAAGCGTACTGTATTGTATTTTGAATAAGTTTGAAATCTACAGACAAAATCTAAAAATAATAAAATAGTTTTGTAAATAATTAGTGGCAGATTTAGTTTCCTAATACTTTATTTGCCTTAATTACTCTTTTGTTAAGGTTGCTTGTAATAAACGTTTTTCACGTTATTTTCACAAGTTTAGACTTAAGAGGAACAAAAATTAAGATAAAAATAGTTGCAGATATTTTCAAAATTGAACTATAATATAAAGTTGATTACTTGAAGTCACATTTTCTGTAATCTGCAGTGGCGGGAGGATAGCGACAGGGAAAAATTGCCTGTGGTTCAAGAGCTTATACTTGTATCGAAATAATCACAAATCTTTACGTCAGGTACTGTAAACATAATAAACCGGGTGTCCGAAAAACACGGGCGTGCAGTACATGGAAGCAAGGGAAGCAGTGCTTCCCCAAAAAAAATTACAAAACATCTTCTAAAATGTAATTTTTGAAATAGGAAACCATTAATTTAGTTTATATTAAAAATGGTAAAATATTATCTTAATTATTAAGCCCATAATCAATGCGGCCTTGACTCCGACCCAGCCACAATAGAAAATCGAACAGAACCTATGCGGGCCGCTAGCTTCTCTGCAACCAAGTCCTGTATGCTTGAGTTCCTGTGAGCCAGAGGTTATTGAACTTTCCACCGGCTGTTTGCAATTTTTGCATTTCATCCGTGTGTTGTGTGATACGCGTGCTTTGATGAGATATGGTGGCGCAAATACCGTCAAGCTGTCGTTAACATTAAAAATGTTGGAGAATTTAGTAGGTGATGTCTTATTAAAAGGATTCAACATTAAACTTTCCAAAGGAAAAATTTAACCATGTTTTAGACATTTTTATCCGGAAAAGCAATACGAACAATTTAAATGGCTAACAGGGTGTGAAAATCTAAGTAAATTATTTTGTTGATCATGTTTACTTTTTGAAAATGAAAAAGGTCTCTGGAATAAAATTGGTTTTTCCGATTTAAACAATTTCCATAAAGCTGTAAAAAGACACAATATGTCAGAAGCGCATTTACAGGCCGTCATAAAGGAAAAAGTCTTCGGCAAAACCAGAATTGAACACGCCCTTAATAAACAGTTGGAAATTAGTCACCGCCAACGCAATGAAATAGTCGATAAAAATAGGCGAATATTAAGAAGATTTATCGATGTTGTTTGTTTTCTCGGACAGCACGAATTAGGATTGAGAGGTCAGATGAAACAAGGGTTTCTTCAAATAGAGGAAATTTTCAAAATTTACTTAGTTTAATGGCTAAATACGATGATTGCTTAAAAAATCATTTAAAGCAGTCTAGCGTTTTTTGCGGAACGTCGAATCGAATCTAGAATGATTTAATTTCCGCTGTTGCAACCATTATTCTAAAAAGAATTAAGCAGGAGATTGGCGAGGCGCAGTTCATTGCTATTGTTCTGGACGAAACATCTGATATCACTAATTTTAGTCAATTATCTATAGTAATACGCTACGTTAAAACAGACGGAAGTATTCAAGAGCGATTTTTAGGTTTTAAGAAAGTGTTCGAAAATGGTACAGGAGATGCATTATATACCGTAGTTTATAACGTTACTAAAGAAATTATTGAAGAGAAAAAATAAGTTGCTATGATGGAGCTGCAGTGATGGTAGGACAATTAGGGGGTCTGCAAGCTAAAGTTCGAGAAACTTTCCCAAGTGCTGTGTTTGTCCATTGTTTTGCTCATAAATTAAATTTAGTTTTATCCCAGTCCATCAATCACATTAAAGAGTGTAAAGTATTTTTCGTTACTTTAAGTGGCATGGCAGTTTTTTTTCCAAGTCAACAAAACGTACACAAGCTTTGGACTCCATTGTCCACAAACGATTGCACAAAGTAGCTCCTACTAGATGGAACTATAATGGAAGACTTGTGTTAACAGTATCTGAAAATCGTGAATCATTGATTGGACTATTTGAGAATATAATAGCAGAAGCAATAAATAGTTCGAGGGGGTTTTTGGACTCTTTGTAACGAGATTTTAATTTTAATTATTTGTTGAACATATTTTCAGAAATATTTCGATTCTCGGACAATATTTTTAATATAATAATAATTTTTAATAAATTACAAACTAAAACAAATGATATTCTTTTTGCCTAAAAAACTTCTCTAAAATATGTCGGAGCATCGACGTTTTTATGATGACATCATTGACGAATTTGCAAAAAATGATCGAAGAATTAAAATACATTACAAATAGGTAAGTTTCTAAAAATTGCTTCCCTTTCTTAAAATTTCACCGCACGCTCCTGCCTAAAAATATGTGTTCAGTTTAACAGTTAATAGTTTTTGGCAGATATAACCTATTTCAAAATGTAAACATTTACAGAGAAGATAATAGACGACACATTATTTTTACATCAATATTTTAATTTTATAAAATCTTGTACAATTAAAAGCAGGATAATAACAATAACAGTGTGGATTTCTAGAAGCTAATTCTAGAGGTTTCGCGAAGCTTATTTAAAAATCTGTATTATTAGCATACATCTATTGAAGATCTTTTTTAGTTTAAGCTAAACGGTGGGCCATAGTCTATAGTTTATTTGGAAACCACACAAAATTATTGTATCATTCCAATTTTTTTCGGGGTAACAATTTTAAATTAAAAATAAATTTTCCTATGTGAAATATAGAACTTGAATTATAAATTGAAAGGGCCTCTCACACTATTATAGAAAATGGCTTTCGGTGAATTTGCCTAATTCTTTAACATAATGCAGCTCTTGACTTCCTAACCGAAAGGTATTGTTGATACAACGATCTCGTGTACAGATTTTGAGATACAGGGTGTTACAATTTGCACAAATTGATACCCTGTATCTCAAAATTTGTCAGGAAGACGAGAACACTATTATATCAAAAATTCACCAAGAGCATAAAGTATGTAAATGTATGTAAAGCATGAGAAGCCCTTTAGTGGAAATAAAACCATACTTAATAAAGAATCTAAAAGGCAAATAACAGGATCATCTCTATACACGAATCCCTCATACCCATGAAATATAATACATGCCTATGTTAAGAAATAAAAATACATATTTTAACAAAAATATACGAAATATTAAGTTTAAGTCTGATGATCATTCATCTTTAACACATGAACTAGAGTGTATATTATATTATATAAAAACGCTGGTTAAATATTAATATTATAATTATGGTGTTATCTTATGTTTTAAACACACATTATAATAATTACAAATGAAGTCTCGAAAGCTCGCGCTTGTTCGCGAAGACAGTGTCAGGAAACAAAATATTTCCTTGTTTATAACTCTAAAAATAAGAAAGTAATTGAACATATTTACTTATTTTCAAATGATCAGTAAAAACACCCTTCACCTGTTTTACGCCCTTAACAGCAGAATCCCGAATTATCCAGAAATCTGTTTTTACATAATTGTTTTTGACAACTAATGACAAAAGAGCCGTTTCAAAAAATCATTTAGGAAGAGAGATATAGTAAGAAAGTAATATAATTCACACCTTTTACTTTAAGGGCAGTATTTTCAAAAAAAATCGGTTATTGCTGGATGCCTATAACCACTTAGAATCTCAATTTTTTTATTAAATATTGTAAAAAAAGCCACCAACGAAATAATCATTTTAAAAAGTTAATTACTTAATTAAGAGGTATTGTAAAGAAAAGAAAATTTTACCCTCTTGAGGTTGGAATTTAGAAAGATACGTTAACAAATTATTATAACATTATTCTATGAGTTCTCTTATGTTTGAATAAAGAAAAAAAATCGGAAGTGGAATAACATTAAATTATAGAGATGTTCCATTATTTGTTTCGTTACCAACTTAGCAGGTTAACTTTAAAATTCTGTAATTTTTTAATAAACACCGGAAAGCAGGTTACTTATAAGGATATGAAGGTTTGCATATATTTTCCTAAAACGAGATTTAGTCTTGTGTGACCTTTAGAACATTATTGTTGTTGATAGTTCAGAAAATCAGTTACTTGTTCTAGTTGATAATAAAACTGTTCTTCTCAAAAAGGTACCAGTCGGAGATGTTTTTGCTTCAAAAGTTTCATAATTTGTATGAAATTAACAGAATCTATATTAAGGGGATAGCCTCAGAAACGCGGTTTGCCACCTGAATTACAGCCATATTTCTAATTTATATTTAAATTACCTTAGTTAAAAACACCACTTCTTATAGATCTATATTTTATACATACAAGACGTCAAGGAGTAGCTCATTATTGCCAAAAAGCGAAAATCTGACATTTTATGGTTAGAAGTATCTACACGAATTGAAAATCTGATAAAATATTATCCAAATTGTATCGAAGAATCTATATTCGCGAAATATTTGTCACGAAAGTTCCCTCTTTTAAAATGATGGTGATATATGGTAGATTATTACACCAATTTTTTTTAAATTATATCTTTAAAGCACTTAAAAATGGCTATTTTTGAAACGAAAATGGTATTTGAAAATCCTGATTGTCAGGTTATTCTATTTGATATTCAGAAGGCCGCTTATAAAAAATCGTTAAACTATATCATTATAACCACATAGCTAGATCCCCTTAATAATAGTCCTCCCGCAGTCAATGACCAGGATTTTTCGCATCTGATGAACTGACATGACGTTCCACTCCTAAACTTGAGACGTCTTTTCGCTTGGATATGTATGAAAACAGTATTGAAATCAAATCATATTTTTCATATTAGCGACGAAATGGCCTTCACGCAAAAACAGTACCTATGTATGTGGGAGATTTGGAGCCATCTGTGAAAATGATTTTGTGACTTAGATATTACTTTTTTTTATTATAGATTGAAAGTGGTTTTTGATTTTTTTTAGGATTTGTATTGTTTTCATGATATTTCGTGAGTTCAAGGTTGAAATTAATGGAGTTGAGAGTCCATGGAGGAAAGACGTTGATGCAGATGACAAAAATGTCTTAGAAATAGGCATATCTTTTCAAATTTGAGACTTTTGAAGTTCTTGCAACTGTTTTGTTTCTCTTTAACATCACGATGCCTATATTTTAGTGTTGTCAGTTTCGTTTTAATCTTAGTCGTTAATACTTACATTTTACCCCATCAAATTAACGTTTTGAAGTAAATTTTGATATCTCTTTTTGTTACCGGGAAAATGGCGTTTGAACTTTTAAATGAAACTCCCTAAAAAATAACACAAAATGCATGGCCTTCTAGCATTTTCTAAACTTCCATATTGCGCTACAATGTGACACTTGGCGACATCCAAAAACAAAACCCAGTAGGCCAGTGAAAATTACATAGATTGGAATATATAAATTGGAAATAGTTTAAATGCATTCTTGAGTTAACCATATTTTTAATTAGTCGTCAAATAAACATTAAATATTGAATTAAAATAAAGCAATCAAATTTTCTTACCAAAAAATAAGAATAATATTTTTAATATATGTAATATAATATAAATATTTATATATGAATATTATTATAATACAAAAAAATCACAGACAACACATTAAATATGTAGAATTTAAATCCAGTTGATAAATGATAAATAAATCAAATTTATTGCCAATAATTTACGGCCCCCAAAAATTATAAAAATGGTTTTTAAGATTGAAGTTTTTTTAAGTAATTTTTCCTTAATATTTTTAACTATTGTTTAGAGTTTAATGATTAGACAAATCAGATATTACATAATAATTTATATTTATAAAACTTAAATTAAATAAAATATTTATAATGGTATTAGTCGTTTTAAGTAGCATTTAAACTAAAAGAAACTATTCGCTACTCATAAACTTACCCTAGTTGAAGCTATCCCAACCAAAACACAACAAAGAAGGAACGTCTTCATCGCAACACTAGTCTTGTTGATTTCGGAATTATAACTATGAAGATTCTACTTTTGGGTACCTTATATATTCAGCTCATCTCAGCTAGCCTGTAAACAAAATACAAATCTCTAAGATCTAAAAGAGAGCAAAAAAAATTTAAAAAAAAACCTGATCAATTTATTTAGGAGCAACTAGATATTTTAAGTTAACAGTGCCGTAGCAGTCAATTTGGTTTGCCTATGTTAAATTTAGATGTGGGTATATTTCATTTGGCATTAGTAACTGTTCTTTAGACGAAAAAGACAATATAGGATCAGAAATCAACAAGGAAGAATTTTGAAAACAATCGAGCAGAACAACTATCTAAACAAGTCGTAGATTTAAATATAGTATTTCGTCAAAATTTTACTAGATGTTTTACACTTGGCAAAATATATTTTTACTATTTTTAATATAGCAATTTTGTATTATCATGTTAGTACAAGGATGGACCAATCATACTCCTGTTATGTCCTAAGGATCTGACTACCCGTAGTGCATACCGCATTATACTTTAGCCACGGCCTGGGGCGCCACCATTAGGAGGCGCCGCGCGCCTCTAAAGAGAGAGTCATTTGTGACGATGTTTACGAAATATTTCATTTATTCAGTTCTAATACAGTTCCACCAATAGCATACATATTTTTATTAAACAAGGAGATTTCGAGAAATAGAAACTAAAGGTACATTTATGGGTGACGAATTTATACCTACCTAACTTAAAGAAGGATGCATTGTTTGTGCTAATTCTAATTCAATACAATACTAGTTGTCACCTATTATTATTTCTAGTATTTGTTTTTAATGTACAGGTTGAGCCGACCACTCAATTTTTATTCCGTTATTGGTTTGCTAAAATTAAAATTCAAACACCTAACTTATGCAGTTTTTTCCGGGTTGCCGGTTATAACAGCAAAAAAACAATTGCAGGACGAATAAAAAATATTGTAGAAAACGAATTTTTGAAAAAATATTCACTGTATATTATAACAGTACTCGATGGTTGAGATTTTATGAAATATTTATATGTATTCAGTCTTTAAATTTTACTTCCGGTTTAACCGGAAACGACATCAGGCTATTTGAGTTTGAATATTATCATAATATAGTCTAGTACCCTCATAGTTCCTAGGCTATGGTAATATTAAAATGTGAATATCTCGGATACTTTGAAAGATAAAAATCCTTACATTTTTAAAATCCGGAGGAGTTCTATAAATCTTTGCTGAAATTGAATGGGGTCATGCACTCTAAAACGGAATTGATGAAAATATTAACTATCAAATCCACATACAATATACATAGTTCAATTTTTTTACATAATTTTTTCCGCTATATTTCTTTTTGTTCGATCAACAATTTTTATTTCTGATAGCTAAGTTTTTGATTTTTAACTTCAGCCAAACCAAGACGGGGAAAAATCGTGTGGCGCGCTTACTTGTGCAACTTATAGAAGAAAAAAACTCGTACACTCAGCCCGCATCTGCTAGCATCCATCTTGAAGTTTAGGTATAAATTCTATAAATTCGTGCAAACTTTGTAAGCGAATTTAATCGCAAATGTGGGAATTGGAAAAGACATTTTCAGTATGAATCGCCTGTAGATCCTGAAGGCTGCTATAAGTCAACAGTTTTTTATCCTCTACTGGATACTGCTATTAATTGGATTTCTGATCGCTTTGCGCTGCTTCAGGCCCATTGTAATAAATTGTCTTTCCTCTATGGCAGGGGTGCTCAAACTTGAACTGCTGGCGATCTACCTCAATATTTTTAGACTACTTACGATCGACTCTGAGAGGCTGCAAGTATGTGTGATGCAGGGTTGTCGTACATACACGATACATACACCCTACCTACCTACCTACCTACCTAGGTAGAGTGTACCGTAGCATATATAGATATTAGCTTTCCGCACAATATATATTATTTTAGTCAAGGTTTGGGTTAGGTTTAGTTAGGTTCTTCTCTACAATATCAATGAAGAAACTCATAGTTATTCAAAATTGCGAGTTTATTGGTTGTTACAAAACAAAAGAGTTACATATGGTGTTAAACTTAACTAAGGAGTGATTTTGGATGTTGAAGCGTGGCACAGCATACTTTTCATAAGATGGTACATAACCACTGAGTGCTAATCGCAAGCATGATGACATATGATCGTCAGTTAGTCGATTGCGATATTTTGACTTAATTATCTTCATTTCAGAAAATGTAGACTCGCACAAGTAAGTTGACCCAAACATTGCTGTCAGTTGAAGGGCGATTTGCCTTAAATTTGGATATTTATCTTAAATTTGGATATTTATCTTCAGATATAAAACACCAGAAATTTGTATCAGATGCTGGAGCTTTGAGATGTATATCTGATATAATCTGCACCAACTCATTTTCAACAGAACATGAGTTCATATTAAACTGACTTGCTATTTAGTAGCTAATTCCTCAATGTTTTTACATGAAAAAGGATAACGCATAAATGATGCTACATTTGCCAATTTACGTATTGCGACAATTAGGCTTAGGTATTGCAACTGACGCACGACAAATAAGACAAATGCACTTATCCTTCACCATACAAAACAAAAATTGTTCCTCCCAATCGTTATTAAAATGATACGTTTTAGATTTCTTCGCTGCACTCATTTTGTACTATTTAATAATAAACTTTGTATCGACGTAGTATTGCCTTCAAGTTGCAATTCAGAATGACTCCAATTCCTGCAGGCGCAACATTTATATCGGCGTGAACGAAAGTCTCGAATGTTCCATCAAACGCGCCGCCTGAAATTTCTAGATAAGCGGCAAGAATAAAAAACGCGGCTTTTCTTTGACAAGTACCGCGCGTTCCTTTGATAAAGCCGCCTTTTGCCGCTAGCAGAGTGTTATTTTATTACGTAATAAATTTTTGTAGTTTAGTTAAGTACCTACTTATTAAAAAAAATTTTCTTCTCGAGATCGACTCAAAAAGCACTCGCTATCGACTGGTCGATCGCGAGCGACCGTTTGAGCACCCCTGCTCTATGGCATGCAAAACATTTGCGATGATGGGGTCATGCTACAAGAACAGTGTAATACCCTTCGTGATATTTTGACAACTCCAGAAGAACATGACATCGACGTGAGACAACTATGTGATGAACTATTTCACCAAAAAGTTTGTATCATAGATACTAGTTGTAAAACACCATTGCAAGTTCTAAACCATTTACTTTTTATATTTATACTTAAAATTTGTATGAGACTATGCCGAATGTTTGAATTAGTTTGCGCATCCTTTTAATAATTCCAGTGAATGTGGCTGGTGGAAAACGCAGCTTCAGCATATTAAAGTTAATTGGAATGAATGAAATGAAATGAATAAAGAATGAACTTCTACATTCTATAGATTTCAGTGAGCCTATTAAGCAGTTTGCCTTGCAAAAGTCCCGGCGAGAAAAATTCCTTTAAATAGTATAGTTTATTATTTTTATAGTTGATAAAATGTTATGTTGAAACTTACTTAAATAGACTGGTTTCCAAAAATTATATTATTTCCGATTGAGTAAAATAGGTAAAACCGGGGGCGCGAATTTTTTGGGGCCTGGGGCGCGCCCGCTCCTCGGCCCGGCCCTGCTTTAGTAACCTATTGTCAGGTAAAATTATCAGCGCTAGATTATAGTTCTAAAATAAGAAAGTAGTGCTTTTACTACTACAAATAAGGCAATTATTACGTTCCAAATATTTAAAATGTTGATATGATGGTCATCTCACAGTATTTTTACTTCCCTCGTAAAAGAGAAGTTCTGAAAAATCACCCTCCCACATTTTTTCAGATCTTTTACGTTTCAGGGTCCCTAGATGCCAAAAAACATAGGTGCGTCTGCCTGTCGATCTCTCTGTTCGCGGCATAGCTAAAAAACTACTCAACCGATTGCCTTCAAATTTTGATAAAAAGTTAAGGTTTGAATAGGAATGACCTGGTAACATTTTAGAAACAATCCAATATGACGGCATAGTGAAACGTTAAAAAAATTGTTACTAAAAAAATTCAGCCTGAAAAACTATTTAATGGACTGATTTCAAATTATGAGCCATAACTAATTGTGGTATAGAGATGAACTAGTAAAACTGTAGTACTAAGTGAAGATGGCGGAACAAAATGACCGCCAAAAAAAAAAATTTGTAATGGTGAAAAACATCAAAGGTGAGGTTAGGTTACATATCTTCACGTTTTAGTGTTCCTAGTATCTCTAGATGCCAAAAAATATGCATCAGTCCGTCTGTCGGTTTGTCTCTCTGTTTGTCAGTTCGCGGAATAGCTTAAAAATATGTTGAAATGGTACTAAATTTTAGCAAAGCCGGTATTTAGCATTGCTTATAGTATTTGAACCTGGGTTGAATAAAAAGCCAATACTATTAATCTGTGCTAGATAGCTAGAGGTTTCTTAGGTCTAGAACCGACTGCTATATTTGGCGAATAAAACCAGCTTTATTACAAAGTTAAAAATATTTAAAATAAAATATTTTTATTTCTTCTGCTTCAAAGTAAATGCAAATGGACACACAATAACTGAAGAAAAAGTCAGCCTGTCAAAGAAAAACATAAACCATAAAAATTACAGTAATAGAAAAGAGTCTAGGTAAAAATACAACTCTAAACATGTCGTAAAAACAAACATATTTATGGGACTAAACACATGAGTCGAAATATTCTTGAAGAGTGTAACAATTCTTCGGTGGGAGAAGAGTTTTAACTTTAGTTTTAAAAATATTTAAATTTAAATCGTTAATATTTTACATGCATTATACAGAATATTCTTTTGATAGAAGGTAGAACGCTGGCAGTTTAGCAACAATAGGTTTTTCGATCTAATATAATAGAATGGAAATAACGGCCTAGTTTTAAAAAATAAATACACAAATTTCAATAATGTGTATACTTACTGAAGATAAAATCTTAAAATTCTTGAAATTTTGACTACAGGAGTCTTTAGGTCTCATACTTGCAATAATTCTTATAGCATATTTTTGTAATAAAAAAATTCGACTGGCTTGAGAATTGTGAATGAATATTAGCATAATATAAAACCAACCAAATAAGCGTTCCACAATTATTGAAAAAACTCTGAGTTTGGTACAGATCTTGTTCACATGATCACTCTAACGCAGTCATTAAACGTAATCCCCAATATTTTCGTTGAACTGGATGGCAATAATGGACAAGGAGAAGTATCGAAAAGATCTAGGTTTTCCTGATCGGCCCTATGATTCGAAAACTAAATAGGTTTGATTTTATCCCTGTATAAATTTACAGATCATTCAAGAATTCTTTCGTATACAATCTCAGTAGTATTTTTCAACATGGCGATACTTTTTTCAACAACCAAAACATTGATATCATCTGCATAACAAACAACATTCACACTAGATGAGAATTGTTGTATATAATTTATAACGGCATTGGAACAAACTAAGAAAAAAAGGCCAATGTAGTACACCACACTTTATAATCACTTTTTTCATTATTAGTAAGTACAAATTGACTTCGACACCGACCTTTCAGTTAAAATAATCATGGATCTAAGGGCGTCCCTCGTATTCCGTATCTAAACAATTTAGCCTCAAGAATTACATGGGCAACCACGTCGAAAGCTTTATATAAATCGGTAAATAAACCCAAAACACATACTCTTTTATCAATGCTTTAACGACTTTAACCTAGCGCTATTTCAGTGCTTTTAAATCTCATAAATTCGAGTTGAGCCGGCTTCAGCAACTGATTTTTTGTAAAAAATGACAGTAATGAATCCCTTAAATTCATTTCGGAACACTTAGAAATACTAGAAAGTAAGCTGTTAGCCATATAGTTAGTGACTGAAAATAATGTTTGTTTCGGAAAAATAGCGTTTGTAAAAATATTTTTGGCTATTGTTGTGGTTGTTAGATAAACCTATTTATATACATAGATATTGAGCAAAATGATCTGTTTAATTTTACATTAGATGTTTCATATAAATTAACATTTGAAATTTGAAATTAAAACATTATCAATACATGATGAACTCTTGGACGAACTCTGGTTGGCTCAGTGATAGTAAATGTTAAATTTAAGGGATCACTAAGCAAAGACAAATTAAGACTAGGTACCACAAAAATCAAATTGAAATCTTACCAAAGAATAAGTTAAGTTGCTTTATAAATACAGTTCAACTGGCTAAGATTGGACAAAAAATGTCTGAAATCACTGTTAAGTAGCCTTTAAATTACTGTGTGTATTGTAAGCCTACATCTGTAAATATTGGAATTCTCCAAGGCTCAATACTGGGACCATTACTTTTTTACTATATGCCAGTGATCTGCCAGAAAATAGTAGTACTGGATACGTTACAACGTATGCTGATTATGATGATACGACGGTGGTATTAGCGGTAAATACCCCGGAGGAGCTTTCCAGTAGTTTACAAAACCTTTGTAGCGATATGGAGATTTGATGCCGTAATAACCATCTAATACTTAACTACAGGGGCGTGCGGTGAAATTTTAAGAAAGGTAAGCAATTTTTAGAAACTTACCTATTTGTAATGTAATTCGATTCTTCGATCATTTTTTGCAAATTCGTCAATCACGTCATCATAAAAACGTCGATGCTCCGACATATTTTGGAGAAGTATATTTTCAATGGTCAACTGCGATTTATGCGAAAGTCTCTCCTGCCCCGTTGAATTTCTCACAAAATTCTTTATACGTTCTACGTATAAAAAATTGCGTTCTACTGATAAACTTGTGGCAGGTATTGTCAATACTCACGCACACAATTTCGACACTTCGGTGTAGGCATCTTTCAGCTCCTTGTCTTTTAAAAATTGCATTAGTTCCTGAGCGTTATTTTTTGCGCTAATGTCATCAGTTTCGTAAATCACTTTTAGTTCAGATCGAAGAACTGGCCATAATGGAGAAGAGATTGAAACGCATCATCTGGAAAACTTTTTCCTTTAAATGCATCAAAATTGCAGAGCTCGAGGAATTGAAAATCATTTAAACCGTTAAATCTATAGTTTATTTGTTGCTGAATTTGATCGATTATTTCATGAAAGAGGCATCTGTATGATGTTTGAACATCTCCGAACTTGTCTGTTCGAAGATGCTTGGCTTGTGGTTCTACATTTAACGTCATCGTTTTCTCCCAAAATAGGTCAAAGTCATCTCTTTTTTGGCTTAACATGGACTTAAAATCATCCACTTTTTTTAGGCAAAAAGCAATATCCGAGGGGTAAATATCTGACCAAAATGTTGTACACCATAAATCCTTTTTACCAATTAAATCCTTTAAATCATCAATAATTCCGATAAATCCTCATAATCCCACGTAAATCACCGATAAATCCTCATAATTCCTTGGAAATCACCGATAAATCCTTGTAAATCCACGTAAATCACCGGGAAATCTTTATAAATCCATGTAAATCACCGGTAAATCCTTACAAATCCCCATAAATCCTTATAAATTATTATTCTTCTAAATATTTAAGTTAACGTCATTTCATCTTATTTTTTCGGGTAGTAGAACAAACAATATTGTTATATTGTTTGTGGTAGTAGGCGATGACTTAACTGTTGACAACAATAAAAGTATTGTTGTAATTGTTGACCACAATAAAAGTATTGTTGTGTTATTGTAATATTGTTGACATTGACAACAATAAATATAAGTCATGACCTTCTCATGGAAAATTAAGTTGAAAGTTGAAATGGGGTTTATATTTGGAACTGACAATATATCCGGTTTCAACTTTATTTTCCCGTTAGTAAGTTCGTCAGGCCTACGGCCGGGAAAATAGAGTTGAAATGTTGAAATGAAGCCTAAATGTTTGTGGGACGGGTGTTAATAAAGACAAAATAATACTCGAAAATTGTGATATAATATAGGAGAAATAAGGTAACCAAACAATAATGAAACATAAACGAAATCTCTAACAATATAATAAACAAAATCTCTAACGATATATAGGTACAAATAATATATTAAAAACAAGTTAACAATAATTACGTTTTTTGTGGGCGTATGCTATATTAATTTGGTTAATTACGTCTTCATTTATATTAAACAAATTGTTTGGATTCTCGATAATTTCTATCGGTCCAAAAAAGACAAAGCCGGTTTCTACGTTTGATATGTCTTCCTTGCTTGGCCATTTAAATTCGCACTTTTTGCGTTTATTTTGTTGCATAAATGTCATTTCGACTATCAAATTTTCACTACTATCGTCGTTATTACTATCAACAGTTCTGACTAGTTTACCAATAAACCAGCCTTCATCATAATACACTGCATAAAAATTATTTACATTTAGTGGAATTGAAAACGATAAACTGGAATCAATTATGTTTTGCATAGTTACATCTTCAATTTCTTTATTTTCCCCTCGATTTTCCCTGATCTCTCGGTTAACATTAAGGTCAACTTCATATTCTGAAAACGTTTCTGAATCTGTAGTATCGTCATATTTAATTATTGCAGAATATACAGAACTCTCCTCGGAACTCTCCGAACTGCCAGATTCAAATGCGATTTCTCTTTTCATCCCTCTCTTTCTCGAATTTGATGAATTTTGTCGACGTTTCTGTTGACTGCCAATAAGTGTTTCAGTTTTTGAGCGTACTTCTGTAGTTTTTGTAATAAAGCGTTTTAATCTATCCGTACTAACCCTGTTTTTAGTTTCCTCCAGAAGCCAGCACAGCGATGACTTTCTGATAATCTTTGATTTATTACCAACTGACACTCGTACATAGGAACCTTTTTCAATTTTTTCTTCTCCTAATTTTTGGTCATAGTTTCTCATTATTAAATCATCGATAACCCTGACACGGGATATGTCGCACAAATCCTTATATAAATTACTGTTTGGATCGTTTAAATCTTCATCATTAATTTTTTCATTTTCAATTGGTAGAGACGTAAAATTTTGGAGTTGATTAGTTGAGTTATTTATTAAATTATCTTCGAAATTTCCACTGCTTGTGTCAATAATGTTGTCGTCTATTTGTCCTTCATCTTCTAGACTACCGTCCTTGACAATGTCTTTTATCAAAGGAACTGCGGCAGTAAACAAGCAGTCCTCCTCGACAGAAATGCCCAGTTCTCGAGTACACGTTAACGCATCTTGCATTGCTGTCTCTACGGCCTGAACTATCATAGTATCTGTAAACTGTTTTAAATCTTTGACTGGAAGGGAATTTGTTTCCATACTCATTTTCTCTCGTCTTTTTGGTTCTCTTGGAAATACAATGACATCTTTCAGATCGTGCATAATATTATTCACCGTATTAATTCTATCTAAACGTCCAATAATATCTTTAACACTAAAATTGATAACCGTTGAATATGTAGATGACATTGATCTTGTAGTTCTAAAGGTCTGTTCACAGTTTTGGCTTCCAAAAAGTATGGGAATAAACATATCGTTTGAGAGCAGTGGATTATTACGGATATTTAGGATAATATTAATTAGAGAATGTGCATTTAACTCCACACAAGTGTAGCAGTTAGATGAAATAAAATGCTCCCCGATTTTATATTTATTTATTTTTAGCCACTGGCGCCATATTCTAAGAAAGAAAACGCAATACCAAATTGAATAAATTCGACTTTTAACATTCATTTTCGGGTCTAAATACGAATCAATAATTAGGCGCATCAACTTTAAATAAGCAACCGTCCCTGCATTCTCCGGAGCTTGCTCTAACAAGCTTATCACTTTAATTGAACATAATTTATCTGCAGCTTTAAAATTCATTTTGTCTTCTAATTTTAAGTCAGAGTTAGTTAATAAGTGTTTGTCCTTAGAGTGATTTGCAATTAGTTGTTCCAAATGCTTAGCTGTAACAAATAAATTACCTAACATTAGAGAGATTTTAGAGTTAAGCAATCTTGTTCGAAGCTTAGTGGCTATATGTACCGTGTCTTGAACATAAGAAATGCCAGTTTCTGCATCGTAGTTTGCTTCAAACCACTTCCATTCGGGTCTCGAGGAACCTTCAGCAGTGGACTCCGCACTAGATAATTGAGCACCTTGCCTCATTGCCTTCAAAAGTCGTGTATCTCCATCAGACCCAAAACCCAACACAGTAATACCTCGCTTTTTAAGATTTAATATTATATGTTGCCACCTTTTCGTAACATCATCCGCAGTAAATCTGTTATCCGTGCCAAAGACTGTAAGACAATATCCTGGCGCAGCTGGTGAGAGAGGTTGGGCAATCATAACATAAGCGTAATTTGATCTGATACCGTTTTGAAAGTGGTCCTGTATTGCTTTTGCAGATGTTGCTAAAAAAGAATTTGTGGCAGGCATCCCATTTACCAAGGGCAATGTAAATCCTACCAGTTTATTACTCTTGGAGTCATATTCAATCTTGCTGGTTACTCTAGTAGCGTCTTCGCTAATCCAAAGGACCTTAGGTAAATTTCGCTGCTCTATAAAACTGCAAATGCCATCGTAGTCGAAAACTCCTTCCTCTATGTTTAACGAATTTTTTGCGACAAATTTATTTAAACAGCTTATGGATGGTAAAGCGCTTCTCATATTTTCGTAAAGTGTTTCATATAGAAGCCTTCCACCGATGTAAAATAAGTATAATGCGAAGTATTTTATCGGATCATTATAAACGTTTCTATATTTTGATTGACTTGAGTTTTTAGTAGAAAGCTCAAACAACCAGTGCAAAAGTTGGCCTGGTGAGTTAGTACCACTTTGATCGTTTGCCCTTAGCCCGTTTTTTTCAAAATTGACTAAAACGTTTTGTAGTTGAACACCCATTTCATCTTTTTCTTCGATGATATTTGTAGTTAAGTTGCAAACCTCATCTATCACAGAAAAGTATGAAGTGATTTGTTGTTGCTCCGTACCGGTGAGTTCATTTAATCGTTTGCGTTTAGCTCGTGCAGATCTTTGATACTTGGGAGCTGACCATTTCGATCGAGATTTAGATGAAGTCTCGGATGAAGTCGACGATGAAAACTAAATCACACTTGAGTTATTGATTGAGTTATTAATGCTTTGCATACTCTGAATATTATGTTTGCCAATGTCAAAATTATTGTTCTCCTCGCCATTTTTATTATTAACCGACGTATTATGTGTAGATTCCGAGGTAGATTCAAAACTTTCTCGAATTACTTGATTGGATAAAATATTTATTTTGGATCTTTCGAGGGATATTACTTGAGTTTTAATAGGAGAAGCATCGGGAAAAATCGAGGGAGAAGTTATCACTATTGAGGATTTTTCTGCAACAGTAGTGGACATGCCATTATCTGTAGCATCCGAGGTAGCATCTATTTTCTTTTCACCATTGATTTTTTGTTTAAAAAAGCTAGTCATCAAATTTTGTTGCTTTGATATTTTATTACAATAAGTCGCTGGTCGAGTTGTAGTCTTGAGCGCAGTATCGGGTTGTCGCACGTGTATCATTAGATGTTTGTAAAAATTTCCAAATACCCACCTGGGAGCAAAATTTTATTTCCTGGCCGCTTTTATAATTTTGTTTTCTGACCATACTTTTCTTCTCGCTTTACTTCAAATTCAATTCGTGTATACTTCTCTTTTAGCGTATTCCATGAATCAGGGGTGTGGCCGTCGGTTAAGCACTTTCCCTTAAACCAATTTTTTACTGTGCTGGAAACATGGCGTCTTTCATTAGTGAAGTCAATTATGTTATCCTGAGATTTATGATGCGTATTATCATTAGAACAGCCCTCGGAAGTACCTGTAAATTAAAATTAATGCTATTTATTTAGAAATAACTTTAGAAATCAAACTTTTACCTTCACAACTTGGACCTTCAAGGCTTTTCTTCTGGTATGTTGTGACATCTTTGCTGCTCGATGTTCGGTTTGTCGATATATTGATATTTGCAGAAGCACAATTTTGCTGACAATATTTGCCTTTGAAAAATTCAGCCATAAGCAAAATTGTCTTTTTTTGACCTGGCACAAACTTAAAAGAATCTCTTTTCTGGTAAAATATACCATAATACGATTCATATTCTCTGTCATCTATTACCAACGGCGCTGTTTCACGCATGAAAGATTCCATATCAAGAACAGCTTGTTCGCAAATATTTCCTACTACTAATGGATTATTGAAGCCGTTAATCAATAAAACATTTTTTATTTGCTGCGAGATTACAATATTTAAAGCATTTTCGACCTCAACGAAAAGGTCTTCTTTCGGGTTCTCCTTATCCTCCATTAATTGTTGTCTTAATTCAGCCAGCGATAATAGTAATTCCTGTAAAGACATTCTATAATGTAGGTGATAACATAATAAAAAAAAATGGTTTTACAAAGGTTACATAATTATTATAATCAAAAAACCTCCAAGTTAAAGCTTAATTAGATACAACATTTATTGTTTTTCCCTCCGGAGCTAAAATAAATAGGTTTTTATTACCTACTACTAACCAATCCTAAATCGGAACCAAAAATCTAAAAATCCCAATTAAAACCAAAAAATCTAAAAATGTTTAATAAAAAACTCGATAAAAAATTAACCTATTAATTAAAGATGGGGCTCGAAAAAACTCTAAATATCCAATCAAATTAATTACAACAAAAAAATCACCCAACAAAGGCCGCCATTCCAGAAAAAAAATTGCATACCCTCCACAGTAAGATATTAGATAATTTTGGTCCATCCTCGGGCAGGGAACCAGGCCAGAGACAATAACCAATACTAACCGAATTGTCTCTGGCCAAACTTTAATAAAACAGGCTCGAGAGAAGACGCGAATCGACGACCGCCGCGCCGCCACAGAACGATAAAATGTAGCCTTCTCTGTCCGACGTTAGATACTCGTATAGTGATAAATAATATGTCGTACTAAAAGGTCCCAAAAAGCCCATCGTTGAAATGGGAACAAGCAGATCCCAATGGTTGCCCTCGAAAACGGGGCACCCTGTGGGGTGTTGTAATTTGTATTTTACTGTTTTGAAATATCCAATAATAAAAAAGTTATAGGAAGGTACTTTTCGTATGAATGTTTTTTAGCTTTTAGTCTCGCCGAGAGTCTCGCCTTTATTACCTACATCGAGACCTACATTACATTTATCATGATAAGGCATCTTTATATATTTAAAATCTTTAAAATCTATCAAGCCGATTTCGTGTTACAACCCTCCAAAAATCCCGTTTTCCCCATTTAAATGCATATACACGGCAAGCCCTGAATCCTCGATACAAAAAAATCGCGCCTTAGCAACGCGCAGAACGGTACATATCTATACGAAGCACCCCGTTGTTTTATATGGAAAGTAGTCACTTTTTGGAGGGGCGTAACACTATATCGGCTCGATCAAGGGCTCGGTAGATTTTTTTTTGGGCACGCATGAGAACTTTTGTGCCTTGTTTTGTGCAGAAGGTCGAAATCCACAACTTCTTCTACAACATACTAAATTTTCCGAGAAATTTTCATTAAATTTGACAGAGCCTTTCATTAAATTCGGTTAATGGGAAGACGGTAAATTTTTATAAAACCGAGGCCATTGTATTAAAAAAACTCAAACCTCGCCTCAAACTCAAGATTAAATAAAACAAGAACTTCATTAAACTATTTAAGGATGTTGCAATTTTTTGCTGTACGTGGCAACGTCGCAACTACATTAAGAATGTTATGCTCGATATTAGGTTATGCGTTATGCGGATTCGGCGCCCCCAGAGACTGATGATTTTGCTCGTGATTTTGTTTAAACGCAGGATATTTCTCAGGTTTATTTCTTATTTTAAGATATTATCAATTTTACAATCACTTACCTCGAAATTCACTGTTTAATAATGCACTTTTTATTTACTTTTCACCATCAAACATCAAACACAAGAGCAAAATAATATTGACAATATTGATCGACTTGGCGCGTTCGTTATTCTGATGGCAGTGTTGCCACCGAGGTTGCCACTGTTTGGCTAATAAAATCATTACGTAAACTGCTGACTTAAATTGTACAAAACTAGGAAGCATTAGTTACTGGTATAAAAACATTAAAAAAATACGAGAAAAAATATGTAAGCCAGAAGACACTTAGAATAATATAAGTACTATGCAAACTGGAAATCAAAGAACAGTGAAATCCAATGGTACATTTATACAATAAGTGATGAATGTGTGCATTTCCATGCGAGTGTGAATATACTTTCATACGTGTTATGTATGCTAACTTAAAAACATTTACATTTGCAAATACTGCAATATTATATCACATGACCACCCTTGTGCGGTATAATATTGCACGACTTTTTAAATACGAGTTTAAATTTAAAAACATCTTTCTAGATCCTCGGTAATTCACCGTAAATCCTCGGTAAATCAGCGTAAATCCTCGGTGAATCACCGTAAATCCTCGGTAAATCCTCGTAATTCCTCATAAATCCTCGTAAATCACTGGTAAATCACTATAAATCTTTTAAATCCTTGTAAATCCCCGTAAATCCTTAGTAAATCACCGCAATTCCTTCAAGCTGTACACCATAAATCACCAGATATTTACCCCTCGGCAATATCATTTGTTTTAGTTTGTAATATATTAAAAACAATGTCCGAGAATGGAAATATTTCTGAAAATATGTTCAACAAGTAATTAAAATTAAAATCTCGTTTCAAACAGTCCAAAAACCCACTCGAACTATTTATTGCTTCTGAGTCCCACGTTTCATTTTTTCAATTATGTCCTGAAATAGTTCAATCAGTGATTCACGATTTTCAAGTACTGTTAACACAAGTCTTCCATTATAGTTCCACCTAGTAGGAGTTACTTTGGGCAATCGTTTGTGGACAATGGAGTCCAAAGCTTGTATACGTTTTGCTGACTTGGAAAAAAAGCAGCCATGCCACTTAAAGTAACGAAAAATACTTTACACTCTTTAATGTGATTGATGGACTGGGATAAAACTAAATTTAATTTATGAGCAAAACAATGGACAAACACAACACTTGGGAAAGTTTCTCAAACTTTAGTTTGCAGACCCCCTAATTGTCTTGCTATCACTGCAGCTCCATGTTATAAACTACGGTATATAATGCATCTGCTGCACGATTTTCGAACACATTCTTAAAACCTAAAAATCGCTCTTGAATACTTCCGTCTGTTTTAACGTAATGTATTACTATAGATACAGATAGAACAATAGCAATGAACCCCGCCTCGTCAATCTCCTGCTTAATTCTTTTTAGAATAATGGTGGCAACCGCGGAAATTAAATCATTCTATTCGTATTGTTTTTCCGGATAAAAATGTCTAATACAGTTTTTCATTTTTGTGGTTAAATTTTTCATAGGCGGTTTTGCCCTTCCTTTGGAAATTATTTGAAGTTTATTAGCGAAGTTTAATGTTTATTTATTATTATTAAGACACACACTATACATTCACACACACTCTTCTTACTAAATTCTCCAACATTTTCAACGTTATTACCGACAGCCGACAGACCGATGACGGTATTTGCATATCCACGTCCGTGCTTAACTACGACAAAATTGTATATAAGAATATGTTTGGACGTAAACCGTTGCCTTTAAATTTTAATAGCCTTAACAACATTAAATTTACAAATTCTAGTAAATTTTTGGGAACTATAATAAGCTCATCCCTAAACTTTAATCCCCGTATTCACTAAAATGTTTAAGAGTTAGTCTAGATCTAATTGCCATGGTACTTAAAACTCTTATTTCGCCAGTTATGTCACTGTCATTTTGTAATTGTGACATTTAGCAAAATTATTTGTTCAATTGTTAAAAATGTCATCTTAAACCTACAACTGTCAAGTTAGTCCTGGTCTAAATTGAAACCTCTTTAGTGAATACGTGTATTTTAGTCACGTCGAGCATATGCTAAGCTTAGCTCTGCCTACTTTGCTGTTCTGAACCTAAAGAATACATTTAACGAGTCTGGCTTGCTTAGTGTTTATTATTCTTTGGCTTACAGCCACTTATCTAATAATATTATTTCATGGGGGGTAGAGCAGTGTGGGAGATATTCTTTTTTGGACAATAGAGGATTTTAAGACTGATTTTCAATCTCAAGCCCATGGATAGTTGTTATCCTATATTTACCCAAAAGCGAATTTTAATATTGCCATGTATACATATATATTAAAGTGTCTAATTTATACAAACAATAACCTTAAATTATTTGTCAAACTGTGAGAGACTAATTTGTACAAGACTAGAAATGAGAATGTCATTAGTGTACCATCTCATAAAAACTCATTCTTTCAGAGATCTCCATATTACAGTTGTCTGACCTTTTATAATAAACTGCCCAAACACTATAAAGTTCTTAGTGAAAACAACTTAGGAACAAAGTCAGACAATTTCTTATTGATGAAGCTTTCTATTCGGTACAAGAATATTTGCAGTCATGAGCGTTTCGATACAGCTTGACACATGATAGTATTTATACTAATCGTTTGTCTTGTTTTTCTTATTCCATATTCTTATGCGAATTGTTCAGTTTTTATATTCTAATTGCATGTTATATATATCAAACATTGTTTTTAAGATGTTTTACATGTACGTTTTTTATTTTTTTCCTTCTTTTTTTTTAATGTGTATTATAAATTTATATTTATTTTTAATTTTATAATTTTTCTTTTTTTTATATACTTTTTGACGACCCTTTATACAATAACGAATTTTATACTAATATAAACTATTCTATTCTATTCTAATAAAACAAGTTTACATTTATCAACAATAACACCGACACTTTCGAAAATACGTTCAACACAAAGCTGATTCACATCAATGCCCCTAATTTCACATGATAAATCATCATTCATTTCATCACTGACTTTAATTTTTTTTTAATTTTAATAAAAAATTCACAATTATTTTCTCTACTTAAGGCAAAATCCACATCAAGAATTGTATTAGGCTGGCATTGGATATTCTGACTAAATTTCTTCTTAGGAGCGAAAAAAAAAGAACTCTACGCTCTTAAATTTAAGTCATTTAAATTAGGCATTGTGCCTGTTTGAGAATCGAAATTGCGTTTCTCCAGACCAATATTGCTATTAACACACTCCATCTAACCAGGCAGAACTTCCGTTAGATGGCCCGAAGAATTTCCACTGGTATTATAAGAATATGGGGTACATTCACCACATCTTCCAGAAATGTTATTGAAGAAAAACATATTGGTTTTATGAAAAAAAAGACGCAATAAAACAAGACAAAAATATATTCAGTGTGAATATTAAAAACTAAAAAATCAGCAACCGAAGAGTAACAATTTCCAGAAGGTTTTTGAACCCCAGATCGGTTCAAATGCGTTGAACTATTTGAATTTTGATAGTTTTTCCACTCTAAATCAACAATGGAGTAATAAAATTAGAATTACCCCAAATCAGAGAGACACAATAGAGAGTTGGTAACAATTTTATTCACCTTTAACTTGTAATAACGCACTTTGATTATGTAAAAGGTACTTGTGGCGAAACCTGAGATATTCTGAGAGTTGTATCATTTATAAAATATTAGCAGAAAATATAGTAAAAAAAGTCTCCAGGAAAGAACTATTAGATTGCTATTTAGATGCCTCAATTTTCATTATAATGTGAACAAAATTATGTACTTATAAAAAACACTTAATAATTTTGTTACAATGACTATTAATAATCTCAAAATTACCTGAAACCTATTTAACGCATTTTCGGGTAAATAAGTGATTTTATAATTCCAGTGAACACAATCCTTTTTTCTGCTAGCTTTGTTTAATAACTGTATCTATATTTTTAATCAAATAAATCTCAATCCGAACCTGATTTTTTTTTAACGGTGCAGTTCAAAAACCATTTCTTGTTTAGACTTTTTTTATAACTTAAACAAATCCAGCTCTTTGCTTATCATGACACATGATGGATTCGTGAATAATTCGCAAACAGCATACTAAGAGAAGAAAGAGTTCAAGCGGAAACGTTAACCGTAGCTAGAACAAATTTCGGTACACTGACCTTCAACATTTCTGTTTGAAGATCTACAGGTGTGCCGCAATATTATTTGATACAGTGTTAAAAATACATTATCATAAGTAAGAAAATACTTCATGCCATAAAACTTAAGTGAGTTTAGTTTTGTAATGTAAGAGGGAAGTATTGTAATCGTGAAAAAACACCCTCACATGTGTTTATAGATCTTCACGTTTTGGGGTCCTTATATGACAAAAAACATTTTTAACCAATTCCCTCGGTCTTTTTGCCTGCTTTTTTGCGGCAAAGCCAAGAAACTACTCATCCGATTGACTTTAGTTAATTAAGTCTTCTATGGGGATAGAACCGTAACATTTTAGTAAAAATTGAACATGCGGAAAAAAATGGCGGCCTAATACAATATTTAAAAAATCGGTAAATTTCCTTTTCCCGGAACTTCCCTCGTTATGATTTTTTTTTCATTTGTCAGGAATAGTGAAGAGTGACCCAACTTAGTTCAGTAGATAGTCACAGCATGTATGTGTTACATATAATATCTTCATTTTTATAGGGCGCCATTTTGTTCCATCATATTGGATTCCTATCAATATTTTACCACTTTCTTTCTACCTATGCCACACTTGACTTTTGGGCATAATTTAAAATAAATCCAATAAGTAGTTTTTACATTGACACATATCGGCATTTTGCTACGCCGCACAGTGGATCGAAGCATAGGGAAATCGGGACATTGGACATAATTTTTATGCTATTCGTCCGATTTCGATGATTTTGATTTTATTGGAAAGCTGAGGCGTTATACTCTCATAGACATTCATAGAAAATATGACATTTGTGCAATATTCAAGATGGCGGACATCCTAAAATTTGATTCAATGTATATTTTTAAATGCATAACCATACACATATAAAATCGATAAAATCGCTTCATATAAGTATAAAGAATGTAGGTATTTAATATTAGAAGTGTTAAACTAGTGGCGGATCTAGGCTAATATCAAGAGGGGGGGAGGGTTCTGAGCCCCAAAGTCTCACCCAACTAAAAACAGAATTATACATTTTCAGTTATAGGAAATTTAGAAAGAATGTCAAAGTTTCTATGTCAGGTTGGGTTCAAGGGGGAAACTTTGACATTCTTTCTAAATTTCCTATAACGTAGGCGGGACGGAGGCCCTGTATCCCCCCTCCCATACATACGCTCTTGAGACATTGAATGGCTATCGATAATTAATTAATCGCTAGCAGTTCTATGAAGACATTCACTGTAAAACCCGATATTTTCCTAAAGCATATTATTTTGAGAAATCGATGTTAAAATGCGGTCAATAATTATAAAGGACAAAAATTCTGGAAAAAAACTCAAAATTTATTGTTTTTACATTGAGAACTTTAATAATTTTGCAAATAACTCATTTAAAAAAAAATTACACATTACATAACAAAGAAAGTGCCTCTTCTGAAAAATGATTGCCAGTTACTTTTTGATCTGCGGCAAAGCTTGATCTCAAATGAGAAATTAATGGATCCGATGACAGAAGTAGATTGTGTAAAATATCCTCGTTGGTACTTTTTCTATTGCATTTTCGAGAATGCGTTTCTCTATAATGGCGGAAATGCTTATTTCTGGCCTCAGCGGCTTCCTCAGAAAGATGACCGATGGGAAACCAAAAATGATCAATAATGTCAGCTCCATGGAGCAATAATTTATGGATTGAGGCTGGCATGTAATACCATCCGTACAAATCTATACAAATTTTCGCAGTGTCTTTTGCGTTTTTGTTTTACTGATAAGTCTTGAAAAGATTTGCGTTTTCTTTTTTGAATATCTTCAGTTGACGTATTACCAATATTAGAATCCACATTCATAAAATTTGGCCATAAGAAAATCCGATCCAACCATGTCCTATGATTTTTAGAAAATCTTTCCTCGGTTCTATTAGACTGATTCCATTTATTTAGCAGAATGCTGCAGTATTTTTTTAAACAATCTTTCAGGATCAAAATGGTACTCTCCGTTGGTGTAATTTTTTTTGTTTTGATAACATGCTTAAGTAAACTATCACAATAACTTATTTTAATTTTATTAGATCTAAAATACATAAATAAATCGCGATTTGATGTTAATGCATCCATATTAACTTTTTAAATATTCCACTACCAAGAACTTTAACACATGTCAAAAAATGAACTAGACGCCATTTTTAAAAACAAATGAGTGCAATAACTGCAAACGAAGATTTCCAGGATGACGCGATCAACACGCGGCATGTCAAAATTCATATTTCTTGCAAGGGGGCAAGTTGGGGCAAGAAATGTTGATGCTCGTAAATAGGTGAATGGGTCTGCTTATTATTCCAGTTGTTTGCAAGCCATGCGGTTTTAAGCATTTTTTTAAAAGTCAACCAATATATATATTTTTTTAATTTTTGACTTAATACACTTGAGTTGAGCACGCCACTGAGAAAAAAAAGTATCAATGAAAACCGTCATCATATTTTTACTTCTTGACAAATATCTTTACTGTAAATTATTAAATAATACAATTCAATTACATTCATATATTTTAATTTGGCCCACGGATTTAACTAAATATTTCTTTATGTTTTAATAAATTTTTAATTCCCTTCAAAATCATGTTTTTTTTTATGTATAACAAGTGATTCAACAGCTTTCATGGTGCTTTTCCAGTGGCCTGGGGTGTTTGTGAAACGAATATTCTATTGGATTTCAAAAGCTTTTAATTTTGGAAAACAACCCAATGTCCCTATATAACACTGATTCGATCCACTGTGCGCCGTGTTGAATTGGGCGGCAGATAATTCCCCCAAATAATACACCACTCTAGCTACAAGAAGATCGTCAACGAAAACCATTAAAAACTTAATATCTAAGAAATACCTGTGCACCAACGGAGTAGGTAAACCCTGATAATATGGATTTCATGAAGGATATAAAATCTATGTGTGTGTCCTGACAATGCAACAGTAAAGTCGCGAAACGTCGACAATTTAAACAAAACACTTTCGTTTTTTTTTACTGAATCCTAACTACAAATAATATATTACTCTAACATAAAAACAAAAGGATCGTTAACGAAAACCATTTAGAAATTAAATATCTTGAAAATATCTGCGGACCAACATAGTAGGTAAAGATAAAGACCAACATAGTAGTGATAATATGGGTTTCATGCAGGATACAGAATCTATATATGTGTCCTGAGGATGCAACAATGATGTTTACGAAACGTCCATATTTTAAAGAAAGTCTTTGGTTTTTTACTGGATCCTAACCCCAAATTATACACCACTCTAACATAACAACAAAAGGATCGTTAACGAAAACCATGGAAACCTAACATCTGGGAAATATCTGCGGACCAACGGAGTAGGTCAAGACTGATAATATGAGGTTCATGCAAGATATGGAATCTATGTGTCGTGAGGAAGCAATAATAAATTTGCGAAACGTCGACTATTTAAAGATTTTTTACTGGGTCATAATCTTAAATAATACATCACTCTAACATAGCAACAAGAGGATTGTTAACGAAAACCATTTAGAAATATAATATCTAGGAAATATATGCGAACCAACGAAGTAGGTAAAGAGTATATAATATGGATTTAATGCAAGATATAGGATGTATATGTGTCCTGAGGATGCAACAATTAAAATATGATGCGTCGACATTTAAAAAAAATACTTGTTTTTTTTTACTGGATCTTAACCCTAAATAATACACCACTCTAACAATTTTTTTTAACATTGTTCCGCCATATTGAATTTTTACCAAAATATTACCAGGTCATCCCCATATAACCCTTAATTTTTGGTCAAAATTTGAAGTCAATCGGGTAAGAAATATTTAAGCTATGTCGCGAACTGGCAGACAGACCGCCAGACCGTCCGACGGAAATGATAAAACATGTTTTTTGGCATCTAGGGACGCTAAAACGGGCAGATATGTAAAATCTGACAGGGTGATTATTTAACAATTACAAAAATTTAATTTCGCAGCAATTTTGTTCCGCCATCTTGTAATAGTAACACAGTTTTATTACACTATCGAGCAATTGAAGTGGTGGCTATAAGTTGTAAACAAAATGGTTTTTTTACAAACGATTTTTTACATTTTGTTGGCTTGTGTTTTTTTAATATTTTTGTGGTATATGTGGTATATACCAGAGCAAAGTAAGGTCTGGTATATACCAGGGATAAGACAAAAGTAGTTTTTTTTACACGAAATTTATCAAGAGCGAAAATTTGTAAATCTGAAATTATTTTTATTTTATATGCATGTAAATGGGTTCTTAGTTTCTTTTTTTATTAATTTTTTTCTTGTAATACGCATTTTTTCAACATTTTTCTTTCTAAATTAAAAACTGTTGTTAAAAAAACTATTATTTTGATCGGTTTGGCTTCTTCAAATACATTTTGAAAAAAAGTAAATACAATTTTGCCTTTCCGAATGTTAATTGTACTTCAAGGGCGTTGTTATTCATTTTTTCAGACCGGTATATATCTTTCATATTTTCTTAAATTAGACTTTGTCTCCTGAATTCCTTACTTTTTCTTATTATCTCAAATTTTTAAATTATTGGCCAAGCCTTCCTAAAATAATTGTAAGTTTTCATTTTCTATAATATTATAATCAAAGGTAGACATACTAGTCTTCATATATTTAAAAAAATATCAATGTGAGTTTTTTTCACGTCGTTATAAGGATGATATAATGAAATTCCTCATAAGAGTTTATTTTTTAATTAAAGAGGAAACTGAGTTAATAAACAAATTCCATCAAAGCGATATACGGTCCATCAGTGTGAACACTATTGCGCAAGGCAAGTGAGGTGCGAGGTCATGCCCTTATGCTATTTAGTACGCAAATCCATATGTGATTGCCTTAACTTGGGCTCTACTTATGAATCAAAGATATGACCTATTTTTGAATGGCGTAAGAGACTTCGATATCAAAGAAATCTACTTTTATTAATTTTTATTTGACCAAATAAATTGTTATTTCCTTGGGAGCCCTAGGCTTGTCCCTACTCAGCCTATTGCAAGATTCGCGCCTGACTGTCATAGTGACTTCGTGGCTTACTAAGTATCTGTTACATTAATTATATAAGTAATAAATACCTAAAAAAATTATATATTTTAAAATACGATACTCGGAATCTACATTTAAAAGTAACAACTTTTCTTCTTACAACTAAAATAGGTAGAACAAAAGAAATAACTTAGTTGTTATCGTAAGCTTTTTCAATTGTTTTCCCTCGAGGAAAGATAAATAAATTCAACAGCAATCCGGGAAATAATACGGGATTTTCCCTGTCTGAATTCAAGGTGTGAAATATCGCTTTACTGAACAATTTATTTTTATTTTCTTTCTTATATCAATAACGCAGCGAGTTCCCACTCTGAGGTATATTGGAATTTTTGAAAATCATCATCATTAAAAATTATCAATTTATTTTGCAGTATAACTTGGCGTTCCCGAATATTGAAACGAATAGAAACGCAAAAGTGAATTTTTGGATTATTATTTTTGAAAGCTCTTGAGTTGAAAAGATATTGTAAAAACACATTTCGTAGATTTCCACCCCCTTAGAGGGTTTCAAAAAAATATTCTCTTCTCTTGCACTTACGTCACAAATTACATGCCAAAATTTCGTTTTATCATTGGCACTCTCAAAGATGTAGTGGTCGATGAATATGTTTTATGATATGTATAGACTTAATTGAAATTGGTTTATGTGTTTTCCAAAATTATTGGAAAAATACTTCCCATAAAAAAATCAAGTGTCTAAGCTAATGATTTCACAATTTTATGGTGTCTAAATATCTACGTAACTATATATTTTTTCTTAATTTAATTGACATTTTGGCTATTATTATATATTATTATAGTGTTCCTAAAATGATTTTTAGAATATTTTAATCGCCTAAAAATTATTAATAATTTACGCCCATTACACCTCAATAATACCTCCCCTGCTCATATATTGTAGTTATGAAAGTGACCATTCGTTATACCCTTTTCAGGCAGGCAATCCCTCATTTTGTTTCCATTTAGAAATCTCCCTCAAACATCCTCCATTTTACATCCCCATTTTCCATTTATAGCCACTTAAAGCATAATATACATATAGATTTCCCTTTTTTATTTATTCTATTATTTATAATTTTTTAAAAATATTGTAGATTTTTTGTATGTATTTAAATGCAGTTTTTAGATAGGAAATAATATACATTAACCCAGAACCTCATCTTTTAAGAGAGATCTAAATTAGAAAATGCAACTAATTGTTATTTAATTTTATCTGTGTTTTTTTTTTTACTTTAGTTTACTACATACTATTATACCCTTATGTGTTTGTGATTTATTTTACGTATTATAATCTATGGAAATGTGTGCATGGGCTTCCCAAAATAAGTTGTTTTCTTAAAAAAATCTTAACAAACGTTATGTTTTTTTATGATACCAACGTGCAATATAAAAGTCAGCAGGTTTAGTAAACTTATTAACACTATCTATTTTTGGTACTTGTATATTTATTTTATATTTAAAAATTGTCTACAATTGACAAAACAAAAACGATTGTAATAATCTATTACTTTAGAGGTATACCTTACAAAGAAATCAACTTCCTTCTCTATATCAAACAGTATTTGTCCTAGTTTAGGATACTATTTGATCCTTTACAAAAAAGTGCACTCAGCACCTAGATCCCAAGAGACAAAAATAGATACTTGAAGGAACTTAACGTATATTGAAAACAATTAAATGTATTGAAAAGTATTTGAAAAGTATTTAAAGGTATTAACAATATATTGCAAGGTATTTAAATGCATTGAAAGGTATTAAAAATATATTGAAAGGTATTTAAAGAAAATAAAGCATATTTAAAAGATTAAATGAGTATTTAATGGTATTTTTAAAGGTATTTAAGAGAGGGTGTAACCATATTTAAAGATTTCCGCCCTCAAAAAACATTTTTTAATTGTTTTTTTAAGAAAACTTATATCAGCATTAATAAGTTAAATATGTCATATTAGAGATAAAAGCTGAGGTCATTTAATATGAAAATTAAAGTTCAACTGTTAAGTTAAATAAAATAGCAACTGACGCTCTAAGAGGACTGAAAAATATGTTTCATATCACATTTAAATATTTATTATTGGATATTTCGGAAAAAAAATTATAGTCGTTAACGTGTTTTTCTAATGCCAGAATGCTGTTTCATAATGAATAGTCAGACAAATAAAAGAGAAAAGTAAATCTCTTTAGGGTGAAAACGGTAAGGAATCAAAATTAGAAAACAGATTTGAGAATGAATAAGACTATATTTTCAATATTTCATTAATAAAACTTATTTAACTTAATCAAACAGAAACAATGGAGCCAGACACAAAAAGTAAAGGCAACTGCAAGGATTAAAACATAGTCTGTTAATAAAAGACGTAAATTCACTGCCAGAAAATAGACTGCATGAAACAATGAATATTTTTAAAATCTATAAAAACAAAAACAACATCGTTACACGATATTTTGTCCTATATCATTGTATAAACCTCCTGCTGAAGCGCAATTGTATATATTCCCTTGAAAACTAAGTCTAAATTATTATTAAAAATACATTATCATTTATTTCTGTCTGCTTTGAACAAAATCCAAGTAATCCGTAGATTTTCATATAATAAATAGTATAATTTAATCAAAAATTAGATAGGTTAGGCATGGAAACAATTAAATTATAGTCCGTTACAATGCGCCTCCATGTATTTAATAGAAACATAAATGGCTCAACAGACCTTTTTGTTCTAATAGTTCTAATACGGGTTTACAGAAAGTTATGAAAACTGTACTTGCTTTTCTTTGCTTAGTGGCAGTGGCAACATGCCAAGTAAGTGTAGTTTTAATTCTTTAAATAATTAACCTATTAAAACTTTAATAGTTTACTATAAATTTTCACTGTTTTGGTTTTTTATTATATTTTTACTTGCGAATTACATTACAATAATGCTGCAATCCTTTCTAAATATTTTAACATTTAGTCTAAAAATATATTCAATAGTATTTTTTTTTCCTTTTCTAGCTGATTTATCTGGGGCACACTAAAACAATGCCGAACAAAGCATTTTAGCATTGATAGTGCCAGTGTTAATCCATATATGTTTTAAGAACTGAAATAAAAATACAATTTTCTTTCAGATCGTAAATAATGTATACTCTTATTTTCTTCATATATAAACCAAAAAATCATTGTTCTCTTCGATTTTCCGTACGATTGACGTAGCTAACTTTTTACAACATTCATTTTTTTACTTTAATGGCAGTCTTATAGTTTTTCAAACAAATGCAATTTAAACAGTAGAAAATAATAACAAACATATTTTTTTAAGTATCAACAATAATATGAAAAAGGGAGTGTGTTCTGGTATGCGTGTTTTCAATTAAAAAGACAAGGTTTATATGTGATGTCTGTGTAATGTTGACTAGCTGATATAGAGAGCAGATTTGTTGATAAATGATATTATAGCAATACACTCAAATTACTTTTTTTGGAAGAACCATTTTAACGTAAATATTATATTATTTAATGTGTTTTTTATAAATTAGTAGCACATATGCAGAGCTGAGGTACCTACTGAATACAAAAACGTACTCAAATTAATCAGTACTTTTGATACTGCAAGTATTACTTATTACTTGAAAAATGTAGTGTAAAATCCTAATCTACTTAACATATTTTGTAGGAGTACGTAAGTACTTTTAGTTTTAAGTATTTTTCGAAAAAAAAATTTATTAAGTATCTAATTTACTTTATGTATTTTTTCAAATATGAAGCTTTTTTGATGATCAAAATATCATCTAAAAAATAGGCAGTAGACATTCAGTTATTATTTAAAAAAAATTACTTGATTTTGATGGTGGTAATCGGCTAAATACTTAAGTATTTAATGGTTACTGAATACCTAAAAGTACTTAAGTATTTAGATATATTATAAGTACGTAGGAAATGTACTTAAAACCAAATAGTGCATGTACTTATACTAAAATTTTCATTTTTAAGTAAAATACTGAATATTTTAAAAACTTTTGCAAAATACTGGTACTTAATAGTGCAAGCAGATTTTTAAAATCTAGTAGTTAATCTTTTATCACAGCTCTGCATGGAATATATGATTGGTAGAAAATTATAATATTTAAAATATAGCAAAGGAGTGAAAAATAAAGTTAACAAAAAATCAAATAAAATGAAAAACAATAATTTAACGCCAATTTTTAACTGGATATTTAAAAAATGTGCTAGGAGGTGTTTGACAAAAATTAAATATTTAAAAGTCAGGGAAAAATTTTGTCTAATAAAAAAACATATATATTTTTTAAGTAATAAAGGAAGTAAAAGTATTGATTTCAGTAAAAGCGGGTTTTATTTTTAAAGTAAAATTAGATTCCAATTTGTTTTTTGTGTACATTCGTAAGAGTTAAGTTATTCTTGTTTATATAGCATAACTCCCTGTTTATTAAAACAATAATCTGTTTTGAATACACATTTACACGACATTTTGCATAAGAAAAGTAAAAGTTTATAAATAATCCTAATAACAATAATACCGCCACTTTGGTAAAAGAAATTTACTTAACTTATGTTCATAGTAGAACCAAATATATACGAAATACAATAAAACACCTTGTACAGAAGACTTTAAATATATATATTTTATTATTTTCAGCTTTAGGTTTATTTTCCTTTAAAAATTCTGTAAACTTGTGTAAATATTGTTCATGCTTCATCGTGTCATCTTGCTCACAACAGTTTTAAAAGAATCTGTTAATTTTACAATATCTGTAATGCTTCCTTGTATTTAAAGATCAGTTTGTAAAGGTTTCTAAAAAAATGTTATCACCCGCAGCCCGCTAAAGAAATCATCATCTAATCCTGATTTTCAAAAAAACCTCAATGCACAAATATACTCTCAGTCAGGTTCCACAACTTGTAAACATCAGATTTACTCTATTTTTTGATTTTTTTCTTATTATTTTTGACATCTGCTAACGTTGTTGTTAGTCCTAAAAGCAACAGTTGCACCTTTATTTTTTTTAAATTCAGCCGCTTTTGATTTTATTTTTCCTTGGATTTATAATAAGATAAACTAACTATAATACTTTATATATTCTGTTTTTACTATTGCTTATAGGTATGTTGATCAATCTATTATAACGTGTGGGTGTTTTAACGAACATAATATTACTAGGCAAACCTCTTAAAAGGGCCTAGGCACGACAGCTCCTTTTGCCGGCTCTGGCATGAATTGACAGACGGGGTTGTTTTAACTAATTTAATTATTTTTTCTGTCCTTTTCGATAATTGAATGTATGCAGTATTCTTTTCAGAAGACACGTCTTATAACACGGAGCTTAAGTAAGGTTTTTAAAAGGGCGCCATCCGCAATAAAAAAAAGAAATAAATGTGCTGCCGTGTTATAAGCCGGACTTTGCGGAAAATCCTTCTTCTGAAATTATTATCTGTACCTTAATCCAATAAAAAAAACCAACAAATATTACAAAATAATTAAATTACACTAAGGCTGTTCAAAATCAACGTAACAGTTGAATTATTTAATAATTTTAAAAAAATTACCAAATTTATTACAAAATAATTAAATTACACTAAAGGCAAAAAAAAAATGGAAAATGTCTCACTAAAACTCTTAATAGCTGGCGCCACGTGGTGAAGAACCCACAACCTTTATAGACGGCCCAAGGCTGCAACAGTTCTAACGCCTACCTACTCCTCTCCCTCAATGGTTCTCGAACAGGATTTATGACGAATTATATCCGGGATGACCTTATTTTCTCGGAACCAAAATTGAATTTAAGATGCAATTGGGATCGGAATTCTATCCAATATTTAATTTAGGCAAGACTAAATAAATAGTTGTGGTAGACAACAAAAAATTATCTAGCAAGTAGTGGCTAGTTCTAAAGGCGGCTAGTTAGGCGTCTAGCTACAAAAACTTATCCAGAAATCCAAGTACTGATTTCAAAATGGATAAGACAAAATTATGATATGAAATTTTAGATTTCAATTTTAACAGTTTTTAAAAATAAACTAGTTTGTAGGAAAATAAAAAGTAAGGCAAAAGGCAAGTCGGTGTAGACCTGACTAATGTAGCTCTGGGAAAAACTAACAAATTATGTTTCAAGAGTTTGACCCGTCAAGATGGCTTCCGACTTGCACAAAGTTCTAAAGATAAAATCGCTTGCTAAACGTGAAACCAATACGTTTAGCAGAGAAACAAGAATTCAAAAAAATGTTCCCTTTTTTTTAACATAGGATAGCCAAATCTCAACACAGGTTTTCCGGGCTGACGCGACGGCGCAAATAAAAACCCCAAAGTAAACGTATGTCTTAAATGATTTTAATTGAAAAGGAAAACTATTGCTTAAATATATACTAGAACAATTTGATTAACTCAATTAATTATAAGCTATATAAATATCATAATTCAACAAACCAAAATTAACAGAAAAATAACTAGGAAAAATAACCTTTAATATTTATGTTATATTCCCAATTGAACGATAATAATATTAAATATCAAATTCCCTTGTATTTATTATGATCAACGACATGCATGCAATTATTCGCCAACGAAGTAAGCAATATTTGAGTGTACCTGAAGAACGCACTTTTAAATCTGCCTTAAGAGGAACAAAGAAAGCCAAAAACTAGTCTACACCACGCGGTGAACAAAGTGTCGCCTATTGGCTGCCAAATTTATACAAATACGAGGGAGATTGGTAGGTATCAAAAAAAACTAAATAAATGATATCACTGAAATGTAAGAATTCATGCATCCTTAGCGTCAAATAAATACTGAAATATAGTGATATAACAACTTAAATATACACAATAATTATAATTAGCAGCCTATTTACGTTCAACCGCAAGCTTAACTGAATCTAGAAAAATTTAATACGCGCAATATAGGTCTGTAAGCAATAAAATATTTAAATTATTAAATACTAAATATGTTTACTTAAAAAAAATATAGATTTATTAACATGATAATTTAACTGACCGTAACGCACGACTGTACACTACACACTTACACTATGAACAAAATTATTATATGCTGATATAATGGTTATCATGAAAATCTAATTGACAAAATAGTATAAAACAAATAATATAAAAAAGCATCACAGTAAGTTTATCTTACTAATAAATTCAAAGAAAATACTCAATTTCACACTTTCACTTATACAGGAAAAATAACATCTAATATTGCTAAGTTATTTAAAAATAAAGGTGTAACTGCTGCTTTTAGTACTAACAACATCCTTGGTAGATATATTGAAAATAAGTAAACGAAAATCAAAAAAACAGAAAACAACAAATTAAATTGTGAAACCTGTTTACAACTTTTATTGAACAAACAGGCAGAACGTTAAAAAAAAGAATTAATGAGCATACATTTAGTTACAGAATGCTTAAAGATAATGCCTATTGCTCTAAACATTTAATTCAGAAAAACCATACATTCGATGAGAACTTTGAAATTTTACATGTAGAACCAAAAAGTAAGCAACTTAATTTTCTAGAAAACAAACATAAAAATAACAACACATTATTAAACGAACAATTGGACCTAAATGGTTCCCCATTGTTAAATCTTTATTAGGCTATTACGGAAAATCCAGACTATTTTACCTGTATAGTATCAGCAAAACGGGTTCAGGTATTCAATACCTACAGTTTGTGTAATACTTTTCTAACATTTGATGAAGCCACAGTGTTGGCGAAACAATTGTCATGTGTTTCTTTTTTTGTAAAATAAATTAAGTGGAAATTTTAAACAAGTGTTTTCATTTACTTAGTTGAAATGAATTTCCGTTAAGTAACGGTTAGTCTGTTCAATATTTTATTTTATTATTATGATTAGAATAACTAATAAGTTTATAACTACAATATAGAAATTGATATTATTTATTACAAGATTTTACGAACATGTAAATTTATTTACGACAGTACTAGTATACTGGTAAATATATAACGTTGGGGACTTTGCTAAGCACTCCTATTTAATTAATATTTAAAAACATTCTGAGTGTTCATCACGACTGCCTTCTGGAAAAATATATATATAAATTAAAAATATGACTATTTTGACATATTCAGCTTTAACATCATCCATTGGCGTGTGAGCCTAGAGAGGAGGAACGATTTTTAAGAAAAAGATATTAGGGATTTTTATAACGATATTTTGATTCTAAGTTCTTACTCAGCGTCATCAAAAACTCCCCTTATATCAAATTTCAACAAAGTAAGTCATTAGCTTTGGGAAATACGAAACGCATTTTTTCATTTCAAAGGCAGAAATCTCTTAAACCATTGTCTTGATCAAAAACACTATTTTACATTTTTTTATTATTTTAACGATCTTTGTCGAATTTTAGTAAAAAAATTGCTTTAAGGCATTTTTTTTATTTTTATAATTCTAATAAAAATAACTAAGGAACACAATAGCAGCTGAAGAACTCGAACATATTTTAGAGTACGTCTTAGAACTATTTTGTTTTCTTAATTCGATAAAGATGGTCAAAATTATAAAAGAATGTATTTTTTGATCAAGACAATGGTTTAAGAGATTTCTGCCATTGAAATGAAAAAAAATGAATTTTTTTGAGGCTCGTATTTCCCAAGGCTAATAGGATTGTTTTGTTAAAATTTGGTATAAGGGAGTTCATGATGAAGTTGAGTAAGAATCGAGAATCAAAATTTCATTAAAAAAATCCCTAATACCCTTTTCTTAAAAATCGTACCATTTTCCCCCGTCTAGACTCAAACGCCAATACAAATATATATATATATATATATATATATATATATATATATATATATATATATATCCAAGGCTACATACAAAAAAAATGCATAATATCGTACAAGACAATTTTTATAAGCCTAAAACTAAAAATAAAACGAAAAGTTCATCAGTTAACCCCGAAATACAACAAAAAATCATACCACGGGACAAGTCGAGCAGATGTCCTAAATTCTATAATTTACTAAAAATAAACAAAGCAGGAGCGCCCATTAGACCTATCGTTAGTGCTGTTAATTTGCCGCTACAAAAACTGGAAAAATATCTTGCTGAAATTATGCAACCAGCTGTCGAAAAAGCTGATTGATTTGTCAAAATCTCGGAGCATTTCACTCAAATTATACGAGATATTGTTCTTGAAAAGGACGACATCATAGCAAGCCTAGATGTCAAGCCTTTCTCTCCTAGTATTCCCATCGACGAAGCATTGGACAGGATTGCTATGAACGAGGATTTCCAGGCACATATAATACAACTCTCGGAGCATTGCCTTAAAAATACTTCTTTTTCATTTAACGGGCAAATGTATATAAAAACAGATGGTGCTCCAATGGGGTCCTCGCTATCAGCAGTAGTTGAAAATTTGTTTATGATATACTTCGAGAAAGAAGCTCTTGAGAAAGTAAGTTTGAGGCCCAAGTTATGGATTCGTTATGTGGATGATATTCATTATGTGGCAACATGGTCATACAGAGCTCAAAAACTTTCTAACTCACGTAAAGTGAATACATCCCAAAATACAAGTTACTCTAGAGTTAGAGAAAAACAACAAACTCAAAATCAATCACAAAAGTACATAACGGACATTTCGAATAGACTATGTACAGAAAAGCAACACATACCGACAGATATTTAAATACAAGATCACATCATCACCCAGCACAAATTCAAGCTGTGCCTAACACTCTAATACCTAAATCCGTGCGATTAACTGAAACACGAGAATCCGGCTACAAAATGAATTTCGATTGGTGTAGGGAGATTGCCAATACAGAGCATTATAAGAATAGAATAATCAGAGAAACCATAGAAACAGAAAATCAAGGCCATTTAAATGAAAGGCAGAATCATTATAACTACCAACAGTATGGAAGACAATAATCAACAAATCTCAAATCACAAAAAATCAAGCGCAACAACAACAGCAACATCCGGAAAAGATTAATATGACCAACGGCCGCTCAGTTATAACCTTCGACCCCGGGAGGGGGTATAAAGGGAAGATCGCAGTCGCTAATAACACTTGGCAAATGTGATGTTGACGTAACTTCAGCAAAGCTGTTCTTTTCAGAACGACACTAGGGACCGGATGGACACGAAACAAAGAAAAAAAAAAAAAAATATATATATATATATATATATATATATATATATATATATATATATATATATATATATATATATGTATATTTATAATATATATATATATATATATATATATATATATATATATATATATATATATATATATATATATATATATATATAAATATATATATATATATATATATATATATATATATATATATATATATATATATATATATATATATATATATATATATATATATATATATATATATATATATATATATATATATATATATATATATATATATATATATATATATATATATATATATATATATAGACCTTTTAGAAATAATCCACATTTATTTAATTTCATCAGTAATTTCTTGATATTTTCATTTTTTTTGCTATTATTGTATCCTGGATGTTATAGGTATTTGGTATCACTATATCCGTTAGAAAAGCTCGTTTACGCTTCTTATCTCGAAGTACTATCTCAGGTATGTTGTTTGGAATGCATCTATCCGTTATAATTAATCTATCCTGATAAGAAGTATGTCCACTGGACTTCAATACCTGCAGTGTTCAGACAATAATATTATTTTTAATCCAAGGGCCTGATGTACTATTATTGCTGCCACCTGATTATCACGGTGTATATATTTTAACTGAGCCAATGAAGGGCATGCTGACAATATATGTTAGTGGTTTTAGGTTTATCATTATATTTTCTACATTTATTCTCAGTTATATACGGATCACTGACTGTATACCTCATAAAATTTGTAGTTTGGTCACCTGATCCTGAATAAGAACATCTTCAGTTTCCAGTTATAGCTGTCCATGCTTTAGCCATGCTTTCGACGCATCTATGTTTACATATGGCTGATCAAGGTCCTGTGGGTGTCTTCCATGGCTGTATACTTAAGATCTGTTACATTGTAATGTAAAGACGAGTTGTGTTTATCATTCATCTGCCTCCTTCTAATCTAGGTAGTGTTAACTTTGTCTTGCTTGATTTCTTTTCTATATTTAGTGGGTTAACTCACCTTTTCCTCATTATAATTTCTAAATCTGTGTCAAACCAAAAGGTAAATTCAAAAAAAGTATGTAGGAATGCGCATTGCGCATTGCCAATGAATTCAACGTTTTAAATAAGTGTTCACTATTTAAATCTCTTCTAGAAATTTGCTTAACACTAGTCATTTATGTTGTTAGAACTTCCTGCTTGATAGCAATGTGGTTGTTACATATTGTCTGATTAATACTCTAAATAATTATTCACATCTATTACTTTAATACTCCCACTTCTGTTATTTTGAATCCATTGAGTTGTAATTTGCCCTTGTTGATATTTCTAACTTTTCATTTGCTTAGTCGAAAATCTATTGGTATATCTCTAGAAAACAACGCAATGTAACTAATTAGTTCTGTAAGTTGTTAACAAGATGATGCATATATCTTAAGATCATCCATCAATGTTATGAGATTTTAGACAAAATCAATTTTTCGTTAGGAGGTTATTATATGTATTTTTTTTATTTTTTTCTTTTTAAATACTTACTACGCGATCAAATAAATCCGTCGCTTAGTATATGTGAGATTAGGAATAACTATATGCCTTAGTGAAAATAAACTCTTACAGGGTCTAACTATTTTCCAAATTGCGGTGATTTTTGTTATATATTCGACGGCACCTGAAGCACCAAAATTCCAATTTTTACAAAAACTTCAATTAAGCTAAAATAAACACTTAGATTTGACAATTTTTTTTAGTATGTTTAATAAAATGAGATAAAGATGAAAGATTTGTATCGAAAAGATTTGTAAATAACTGACATTACTGTAGCCATAAATTTTAATACACGTTTGGTATTAGCAGCATATTGCAGGAATATTTTATGTAGCCGGTAAAAGGGACACCAATTAATTATAGAACGAACCTTGTCGGTAATTATAGCATATGAATTTAACTAATATAAATAAAATAAAAATATACAATATGGCCCATAAATTTATAGAGAAACTATGAGACTAATGTAACATTAGGTTTTATTTACTTTGATATAATTATGTCTTTTTAAATATTTCGATAAAACTTTGTTTAACTGTAAAACCGGAATGATAATTAATTGGCTTTTGTATAAAAATTGAATTATTGATGTATTCACTGTACGTCCAAGGTCGCGTACAATAATTAACTATTTTCAAAAATATGATCTATTATATTCTTATGTTCCATAAACAAATTTGTCATTAAAAATATTTCCACCAGAAAAAATATATTTTTAATTTAACATCTTTTATCCATTTAAGTCTAAATCGAGAAAACTGTTGTCCTATTTTTACAATTTGAATTTTTATTATGCTATTATATTTCGTATTTTCGATAATATCTCACAGTTATTAAAAAAAAGTAAAGACAAATATTTATCGAACTACTTGTATATAATATCCTGTTACTAGAATTATTATGTAAAACCATGTAGAATCTGACATAACAGCTCTAGTTTGGTCTTTTCAGCATTTTATGAGACACTTTTTATTAAACTACAATTTTACTCTTATGTATAGTAAGATCAATTTGCAATGTGGACTATCTTGAGTCTTGTGCTCCACTTTTTTGTGATTTGTATATTATGACAGTCTATTCATTGTATTTGTTTAGTGTGTGCTGCTTTGTTTTTAAAAATAAGAATCAATTTAAGTCAAATAGTTCAATGCAAGCGAGTGGTATAACCACCAGGAATAGAGATGGTTTGTCTGTACCCCGTCACTCCACAGCGTTATATGAAAAGGGGCCTTACTACATGGGAGTGAAAGTGTTTAATTCACTGCATCCCTCAAGTAGAAGGATTGTAGGTTTTAATTAATTTAGGAGAGAAATAAAACACTTTTTAATACTCATCCATTTTATTTTATTCAGGAGTACTTTGCACACCAAAATAGTAGATGTAATGATCTAGGTTATAATTGTATGTATTGTTAGTAAGCATGACGGTCTTATATTTATTTATTTATTTTAGATCTTATTTGTCTATTTATTTTAAATCTTATTTGTTTATGTCAACTATTGTCTTTTGTCTGTGTTGGTATTTTTTGCGTCATCAGACTGTCCTGGTAACTAAATGTTAGTGTTAGTATTTCTAAATATTTCTTCTATATTTCCACTTGACGACCCAATGTTATATTTATAACGAAAAATGGCAATAAATGATTTGAATTTGAATTTGAATTATATTATATCTGTTATTATTTACCTTTCCATGGTTTTTTTTGACAATTATTATCCTTGCAGTAAGCCTAAAAGGTCTAGGTTTTTAGATGAATAATAGGTTACAAAGCGTGTATTAAGATTTATGGCCACGGTAAAGTCAGCTATTTACAAATCGTTTCAATACGATTCTTTAGTGTTTATTTAATTTGAACAAACATTAAAAAATTAGCCAAAGCGGACTGTTTGTTTTAGCTTGATTAAACTTTTTGTGAAAATTGGGATATTAGTATTTCAGGTGCGGTCTAATATGAAACAAATATGACTGCAATATGGAAAACAGTTACGAGCTGTTATAATTTTATTTTTACTAATACATACAGTAACTTCTAGTCTCAGAGATTCTAAGTTACTGACTTATTTGAACGCTTATTAAGTATTTAAGAACAAAGAAATGCATAAGAAGGATTTTGGTGGTTCTTTGCTGGTTTATCTGACATTTTTCCTTTTAGTAACAAGGAAGTTTTACTCTCAGAGAGAAATAACTTGTTAATGTAAGATGAAATCTTATAATAGACTGTCGTTAAATTTTTACTTTTTCAAAATTGTCTTCAGTAATTACAGGTAGTCCATACTTTTCATCTTTTATGCATATGCTACTTCATCTTTCAGCCATTCAGCATTAGTATTATATTACGTGACCATACTGATTCCCAGAAAAATTGTATTTGATTATAGTTTTCTACGCTGCTATCATTGGGTTAGACTTTACCTCTGTTTTCTGGAGGTTCATATAGGTGTTTTATGGGGGTCTTATTTTTACCAGCTTTTCTTCCAAGGTCTTGTCGAGTTGACATATTTATCGATAGTCAGTTGGGAGCACTTAGTCCTCTTCTCCCGGTGTTTCTCAACCATAATCATAGTTTCAAATGGATTTTTTTCTGATTTTGCTAAAAAAGATGGATCAAAATAAATTTCACAATTGTATTGGAAGTTTTTCTCTTGTACAAAATGACCTAATTAGATTTTTGATCCGAAGTTTCGTCCCTTTGCAACCATCATTAACTTGCATTATTAATGTTTTTTTGTTCGAAACGTCCCATAAATGCGAAGTGTAATATATCTTTAGACAGTTGTCAAATTTTGTAAAACCAAGATATGTTTTAAACAGTGCTTACAAAACAGCAAATGTTTGTTAATTTAAAGTTTTTTCTATCTAATCTAATTTCCGAGATCTCTGTACTAAACGTCTAAAAGTCACACTGCATAGGTCAGTCACTAGAGCAACTTGAAGCAAAAAAATATAGTTGTACTTACAGAGCAAACCTCAGAGTATCCTACCTACATAATTCTTTTTTATTCCAGCTTGATCTCTGTAACTGCTTGTTCTCTAGAATAACTCCTTTTTAAATGTCTTTTTTTTAGTGGGTTTTAAATAATTTCCTGAGTTTACAGCGTAATCGTATCTATATAAACATACATTGGGCTTTTTTTTTAAGTAATTTTAGAGAAGCATTAGCAAATATTGCATATTGGTATTTAATGCTTTCCTAACAGAATATCTCAGGCGCAAAATAGTGCTATTTAAAATGCTGAATTACTAAAAAGTTGTATACATATCGATCTAATTGTCTTTGAATCAATACCTGGGATCATTTAGGAACCCAAATAGTATATTTTGGACTTTCAATTAAAACAGATTTCAGATTTCAGATTTGCCGATTTTTATTTGTCTCTAAGATGTTTAGGGTTTTACACTAATCTAGTCTAGTCCCTTCGATGTATAGTTTGACATCGTCCATATAAAGGAGACGAGAGTAATGGCATGTGTTATATTCCTGTTGGTTTTGACCTTAAAATCCGAGTTTGCACTGTTTTGCATGTTGGATAGCGGATTCATTGTTAAGCGAAACCAAAGTGGACTAAGGCAGTCACATTGGAAGATCCCTCTTTTTATAGGAATCTCGTCAGTACTTACAGGTATATTGGTGTTATTCAAATGGAGTTTTATGCTCCACTGTTGCCTGATGTTATCTAAAAAATTAACAATATTAGGAGATATTCTGTATGTTCGCAGTACTTCCAGAATCTGGAACACTGTCGAACGACTTGCGATTGAAGTTTTTTGCTCCCCATTTTCGTGATTGTGTTGGTCACAGATGTTTGTTTTACGTCTTATTCTCATTTTCTTGAAAGTTGATGGATTTTTCCCTCTAGATCCGCAACTGGACGTCATCCCGGATCTGCAGAATTGCTCCCTGATATTATGTAGGTCTGGAAACTTCTCGATAAAGGCCCTTTGAAGGGCACATCGATGCAATTTTCAAATAGGAGCACGTAATAAAAGAATTCATTTCAGTGCCTGTTTCATACGCTTCTTCGGCTTCTTTGCTTTTGTGGTCTGCTGGTTATGGCTTCTCGATATTGGGTTTCTCAGGGACAGTTATTGCAATAGCCATACATGACATCAAGCTTTTTTCAATACTAGTCGAGAATGACTGCAGCTCATTTAGCACACTATACTTATACGCAACTAGAGGTTTCGGTGATACAATGTCGATTTACCCGTTCATTCCGTAAATTGTACATTTCATAAAATGGGGTTTGCATTTTATACCAGTTAATCCTATTTACTTAGTCGGTGACGCTCGAGGGCCCCTTCTGAGGCTAGGACCGCTAATTTTTAGTCGCTTGTTACGACGAGGGGATTATACCTTATACCTATCCTTCCCCGGGACCGATACGGGGTATTATTATTATTGCTTTTCTCTCTTTGTTGTGGTTATATGTAGTGAGGTCTGAGCCAACGCATCTCACATTCTATGGTAATTGGTGTATAGCAATGATCTGATGCAGTGGCGTGCTGAATTTTTAGCCCCTGACCTCTATCAGATAAGAGCTAGAGAACTAAGACGACTTTGAGTCATGGTCGACCTAAGGATATTTTTAATTTATTTCAACTTTGAAAATGATCTTTCCGTTTGAGCTGAGGTTACAGGAAGGACAAGAAATAATTGTAAAGATAACACAGTTTTGGTATACTACTTAACAATAATTAATTTTTTTCGAAAACATAGTTTGTGAATTCACGAATTGTATTAAGGTTTTTAATGTTGTTATACAATAATGATTTTATCTTAATTTGCTCAGTCACTAGTTTTAAATCATTTGAATATTTCTCTATAATAACTGAGCTTTTTCCAAAATTTCTGAGTCATTTAATTTAACCAATACCTGAAGATTTAGAACTGAAAATGTTGAATTAACTGTTTTAAACGCAGTAAATATTTTATCTATCTAACTTGCTATTACATTTAAATACGCATTAAGTGCTGTCACTTCCAAATGTTTCATAGGGTTTATATATTACGTTATTTTATTATTATCATTTCCAATTTTTAAATTTAACTTTGAACTTAATGATTTAGGTTTTTTCTAAGAATTTTTAAATTTAATAATTACTTCTATAAAATATCTTGCCCAGCTTTGTTCTGGTTTAAGTAACTAAAAATTCTTATTAGTTTTTAGTCATTTAAAAGTTATATTAAATAGATATTTATTACAAATTAGCAAAACTTATTCTATGAATATATCTTAAATTTTGAATTTTAAATGAAAAAATATTATTCGTCCAACAAGTCTTGTCGCCAAGTTTTTCTTGTTTATTGTATTGTAATAGACCTAATAGAAACATTTACCTTATGAATATAGAGACTTTTAATTTTTGCTTTATTGTTAATTCTATTTTAGGCTTTTTTTTTAAAAAAGATTACTTCTTATTAAAGAAATGCGGATTCACAAATTTACTCTATTTTTTTACAAAAACTGCTTCTGTTTTTTAGTTTAACTTACCTCCAGAAGACATGCGCAGAGTCCTACGTTATAATGGGGAGTGTCAAAGGCAGAGCGGTGTTTCACAGCAGGAATTGATGGCTACTATACAAGGAAATTTTTCTAATTCTCCCGCATTAAGGGACCATCTTTTGTGCTTGGGCAGAAGACTAAACCTGATTTCGCAAGATGGACGAATACAGAGAGATGTCATTAGAAGTAAGCTGCTTCAAGTAGTTCATGATGAGCAAAAAGTAGATAATATTATGAACAGATGCCTTCATGAGAGGAACACGCCTAGGGATACTGCCTATGAGTCAATTAAATGTATGTCTGATAACAGAAGCATGGTTCTTTAAAATTGCCAATATATATCTTTTTTATTATATTTATTTTTTTTTGAAATTAAAAAAAAAGCAAACGAATGACATGAGTGAACATGAATATAATGTGGAGTTCAAATATTTAGATAGAATAATAAAAAGATATTCCTATAAACTATGCTTTGTGTTTTTTTTGTAAAAATAATCAAAATATGAAATACGTAAATAATTTTTGAGCTATGAAGTAGGAGTATTTCTTATTTCCAACTTTCCCATGTCACATTTATGTAGATGCTTTATATATTTTTAATATCATATGCAAAGTGTCCCAGGTCGGATTATAATATATTAATTGTGGTTTCTAAAAGGTAAATTAAGAATTGTCTATCCTATAAATATATATTCTAAAATACAGGCATTCCAGCCCTCTAAAATTATGAAAAAAAAACACTTTCATTAATTGCTCCTTAACGATTAGCCAGAAAATAGTTAAATTTTATAGGCTAATGTTCTTTCTTAATAATGCTCAGTTCAACTCTAAAGCAGAAAAAATTCTAAAAAATGAGAGGGTAAAGAAATCTTTATATATTTTACCAGCCTCTGTTACCTGAAATTTAATATCCAAATCCATGCAACACTTTTTTAGTTGCGGAATAGAAAGACAGTAAAATATAAAATAGAGAGTGACTAAAAAAACTAAAGTAATTTAAAAAAAATACAAAATATTTTTTGTATTTGATTTTTTTTTATTTGTAGGATTCATTTTTACAAAGAAAAATGTTGCGATAACACAGGATTCTATTATTCGCGTTATGGAAAGTCTCTGGACTGATTTAGTTTTTTGCACTCTAAAATTCTGTTGTATAACTCAACCTGATGCGTCAATGATATCCATTGACTTACATCGGCCCGCTTTATTAATTTCTTTTCCGTTTTAAATTCACAAACGAAATAAGTTTAAACTGAGAGAAAATTTTGAATACAATTTTAAGAAAGCCAATTTTTCGAGAATATATCAGCTTCTGTGCGAACATAATTGGTTGTTCCTTAAGGAGGAACTTAACGCTAATAATGCGGTCGCAGTATTTTATCAGTACTTAGATAATATTTTCGAAGAGACAGTTCCGAAAATGCATGTAAAGCAGAGTAAATATCCGCCTTGGTTTACAAGTGATATACGCATTTTATTAAAAAAGAATTAATCACAGTGGGGTACATATAAGCGCTTCAAGCGTGTAAATGACTATGAAGCTTTTAAAATAACCAGGCAGCATGGTTTTGTATCTGGTAGGACGACTGTAACAAATCCATGTCTATTACACAATACATCTCTGAGAGCATGGATTGTAATACTCAGCTTGACGTTATTTATACGGATTTTTCATAAGCGTTCGATCGTCTTGGTCAGTGTATTCTAATTACTAAATTATCTAGTTTTGGCTTTTAGAGAGACTTAAATGTTGCAAAGTTACCTTTTAAGTTGGTCTCAATTTGTACAGTATCTTGGTCATATTTCAGACCCCCAAGGGTCTGTCCTGGGTCCCTTATTTTTTGACATCTTTTTAAATGATATCATTATCGGTATGAATAATAGTTGTTTGCTGACGACTTATAAATGCTACGCGCAATTGACTGTCTTGGTTGTCAAAACTTGAGCTTGATCTTGTAACACTTAGTCAAGGGCGTAAAAAAACAAACTGCCCCTTAACATCAATAAATGTAATGTTTTATCATTCAGTAGGAGTGGAATTCCTATGTAGTATGAGTATCGTATGAACGGTATTGCTCTGAAACGGGTTGAACAGTTTACAGATTTGGGAGTCATATTTGATTGCGGGTTTTCATTTATTCATCACTTTGAAGATACTGTTGCCAAGTCTTATCGGATTTCTTATACGATCTAGTCGGGAGTTCAAGTCACCTGAAAGCTTATGCTCGCTTTTTTATTCTCTAATTCTTAGTAGGTTAGAGTATGCCTCCTTTATTTGGCACTCTAATTATCAGGTGCCTATTGACAAATTGAGAGGGTACAGTATACATTTTTAAGAATTGATGGATCTTACCCACCTTTTGATACTTCCCGACAAAGTCTACTTTTAAGATTTAAATGGTACACTCTTGAGAAAAGAAGACAATATTTTCTGCTCACATTTCTGCACAATTCAGTAAATAATAAAATTTCTGCTCCTAATCTACTATCTCAGGTTACTTTTCACGTGCCCGCTAGACCTACTCGGTCATCGCCATTATTTTATCTACCAAAGCCTAGAACGACCATTTTAAAATTCTCATCTCTACATAATATGTGTTCACCTCATAATTGCAATTGTAAAATTTTTAAATATGTTAGTTTTAACGATTTATAATTATTTATGTTAGATATTTGATAATTAATATTGTTGGATATACATATATTTTTTTTCTGTACAACTTAATATTTGCTGTGTATCCTGTCCAATAATAGGGGTTATTACCCTATGGGGTAGTGTAAAATAAATAAGAAAAAACACCTTCAGCACAAAATGGAATCACATAAACAATTCATGTGTTAGGAATAAAATAATAATTTTAAATATCTCCAAAAGTAAAAATGAATTTTAATAGAGACAAAAAATTAATAAAGAAAACATATTCAAGTATTATTTTGCTTGAGAAGTGCCGAATATTGTTAATTGAAAGAAAAATAATTTTTACGTTTATAAAATTAAGTTAATTAAAATACACAAAACTACTTCGCCTACAGTTAAAACTTGTACAAAACTAAAAAACCGTCTCGACTTTTGAAACCAATCTTGACAAAAATAATAAAGAAAAGTAAAAATGTCTATTCCATAATGCAAGAAATTAGCTCTAATTTAAGAAAGCAAAAAAAATATGATAAGATTTGACAAAGTTAATTAGTATTAATTAGTATACCCCCCGAAGTAAAATTGATTGTCAGAATATCAATTTTAGTGTTTAAAGAAGTCAAAAGAATTAAAAAGTCTTTTTAAATGGATGGTTAAGGTAGAAGGGAAAATGTTGAAAAAAGCATATTTAAAAAAAATGTTTTCCTAATAACCCATTTATTAAACAAATTCACTTAAAATTGAAGTTATTTGATTTGCAAATTCTCTCTCTTACCCAAGTTGGTGTAAAAAATTATACTTTTGTACTGCCTCTCGTATAAACCAGATCAAAGCCAATTTTTAAACTAAGATCCTAGAAATTTTAATATAAAATACACCTTTGAAAATAAACCGTTTTTCTACAAGTTAAAACCATTTAAATTGTAAGAAATTGCACTTAAATTACACAGTAAATAATATAAGGCCAACAACGGCAGGAAGTTTTAATATGTCCTACGTTAAACTAGTATGCCCTAAAATCGGATATTTCATGTAAGAGATATAATGATTACCATATTCAGGAGATTATGGTAATAAAAAATAGAACAAAGTAAAAACACCTTGGCCTTTCTAGTTTTCTGTTTTCTAGTTTCTCTGAAAGTATATATATGGTAATTATTACAAAATCAATCTTGTACCTTATATATATATATATATATATATATATATATATATATATATATATTTATACTTTAATTCAATGGTTACAGAGAAAATCGCAATTTAACAGAAAATGTCAATAATTTTTTGAATATTATGATGCTGTATCCTCTTAAGTATGCATAAACTTAAGAAATCAAATAATGTAAAAACTCAATGATCTTCCGGAACGTATTCGTGTAGACTTGGTATATCAGCAAGATAATGCTCTATACTACTGTTGAGAAGATATAAGAGCAATTTTAAACTAGCAATTTAAGTATATATATAATAACGATGAGATTCCATGGCCGTCGCGAAGTCCCGATTTGACACCCTCAGATTATTTTGTATGGGGCATACTTAAAGATGGAGTGTATAAAAATCGAAAAAATTATTCTGTAAATGAATTAATACAAACAATTCGTTAAGAAATTATTAGTCTTAATAATAGTGTTCAAAACGCTGTGGCAAACATTCAAGTGCGATATACACTGTATATAGCAGAAAACGGGACAGTATGTGAAAAATCATATAGTCATTTGTTTTAAATTTTTCCTGTTTGTCTATTTCCATGTAATCTGTTGTCATATATTGTTTACGTTGATAGCTATGTTACTCAAGAAGTTTATTTTTTACATTAATTTTAAATAATGGTTTTAAATTTTAAATTTGGTAATAAATAAATACAGAATAAAATTAGGACTATAGTTATGCAAATAAAAATATTATCCATTTCATGGCCTCCTATACATTTTTTTGAGTATGCGGCATCACAATATTCAAGAAATAATTGAGATTTTCTATTAAATTGCGATTTTCTCTGTAACTATTGAACTTAGGTATAGAATATATATGTATGAAAACACTAAAAGATAAGATGGAAAGTTTGATCGAAAATTAAGTGATGTTTAATTATCTGCATGGATGTCTTTTAAAAGAATTGTTTCGGAGCTTTTAGCAAGCAAGGAGAAAAGTTCCACCAAGATATACTAACAATGGAGCAACGCTACCAAGGCAGATGGGATTCAGCAATAATGAGGAATCATTGTTGGTTTTTTATGAGAGAAAGTGATCAGGAATATAAACAAAAGTCAGCATCTACAAAACACTTACTTTAAATGTATTTTCATGTATATTTTTGCAAATAAAACCTGTTATCCTTAGAATTGATTAATTTTTTTTCTTGATTTGAACTTATATATAAAAATATATAAAAATTATACACAAATTTTGGAATAAAATAAAAATAACTGATGCATTTTATAACGCAAAATCTTTCACAAATACGTGTCTCGGTTTTATATTGCAGTCGGCAAATATTTAACCACTTACCACTTTATATCAGAGAGGTCTATGAAAGTAAACAGTTTAAAGTTGAAGTAAAGAAGTTGCTTATTGGGAGGGTTTATTATGATTTGGCAGAATATTTAGACGAGAGATTTTAACCCGACATATACTGCAAGTATGCATAATTTTTAATATTTTTTTAAGATTATTGTTAAGCTTAGGACACAGACTTTAAGACACTTTTTATTTTACATTTCATTTTATTTCTAAGTGCCCGTTTTGATTATTTCTATACTTCTGTGTCTGTATATGTATATGTCTAAGTTTTAATTCCTTTATTTATGTTTTTTGTTTGTTATGTTATTTTTTATATTGATTGCATAAGGTTAACATATGACATGAGAGAGGTATTTTATTTAACATAATATTGGATTAATGGTTTGCTTCATATTTATATCTCCTTTTTTTTAGCTTTGCAATAAGAAGTTTCTTTGGACAATAAAGCATTTTGAGTTTGAGTTTGAATGTATACGTCGTGGACTATTTTGGTTGTTGAATTCGTAATCGGGATGCTTTAAACTCCCCCATACTGCTATTATAACATCAGTGGAATTTTTTTTTGGTATTTGGTTGACTGGTATAATTATCTATTTTTTATACAGCGATATTGAATTTTTTCTTCGTCGTTTAGTATAACTTTGAAAAGTCGATGCATTTTAGAGTTGCTCCCATATAATACCATAGATGGGGTGTATGTCTGTATTTTCCTGTAATGTATATGGTGCCTTTTAAACAATTGATGTATAAATTATACCATCCCAACCCTTCATTCACCGATTTTATCAGGAAAGATATAATACTGAGATTAACAACACTTAAATAATAATAAACCAACGAAGAAAATTTCTGATTTTAAGTCATAATTTGGATTTCAGTAATTTAAAACACCGGCAATATTACTATTATTGCTTTTAGCGTTATGTTCAATGATTTATTCTATAAGTTATTTAAATAGGCAAAAATGTGTTTTGATTTTATATATTATTAATAATTTGTATTAATCTTTGATAAAATATGTTGACAATAGCAGTTACACTGCTTATTAATAACAGATGCGAATATAAACTTAATGTATACCGTTATAGAATTATTGCTGTATAAAACGCTTAAATCCCTGTTATGATACTGATTTTCAATAAGTTTATTTGCATAAAGCCTATTCATTGAGTGTAACATTCTATTTTAATCTAGTTGTGTTATTATTCAGATATAATAAATAAAAAACATACAAGCATACGTTTTTGTCCATTTACATCAGGCGTTCTGTTGTCATTATAAATTAAAACTATAACTACTACAAAAACGTGATTTAATATGTATGCCGTTAATTAAATAGCTAGAAGTCAAGGAAATGTTATGCAATTGAAATTTTCCGAATAAATTGTTTTATCTGCTCTTTGTTGTAATAAAATTGGTTATCTGAGAACTGTCATAATCCTCACCAATAATAAAATAACAATTATTTTTTTTAACCTGTGTTATAATAATTGGATGAGCCAGCATGTAAAAATTAATAATTCTCAGGAGTTATCTTGGAACTATAATGACTGGTCTTTAATAATTTCCGCTTACTCAATTATACAATTAAGGCCTTCGTTATGCCGCAGTTTCATCAAAAGACAAAATAACGATATTTTTGTGACCGATTTTTGCTGGTTTAAGGACCAAAATGTACCGCTGTCTTTTATCGGGAAGCAGGGGCGTGCGGCGAAATTTTAAAAGAGGGAAGCAATTTTTCGAAACTTACCTATTTGTAATGTAATTCGATTCTTCGATCATTTTTTGCATATTCGTCAATGACGTCATCGTAAAAACGTCGATACTCCGACATATTTTGGAGAAGTTTATTTTCAATAGACAACAGCTATGTATGCGAAAGTCTCTCCTACCTCGTTGAATTTCTCACGAATTTTTTTATACATTTAATTGTTGAAAAATTGCGTTTTACTGATGAACTTGTGGCAGGTATTGTCAATACTAATTCACACAATTTCGACACTTCGGTGTAGGCATCTTCCAGCTCCTTGTCTTTTAAAAATTGCATTAGTTCCTTAGCGTTATTTTTTGCGCTAATGTCATCAGTTTCGTAAATCACTTTTAGTTCAGATCGCAGTAACACTCGCTCGAAGAACTGGCCATAATGAAGAAGAAGAGATTTAAACGCATCTTCTGGAAAAGTTTTTCCTTTAAACGAATCGAAATTGCAGAGCTCGAGGAATTTAAAATCATTTAAACCGTTAAATCTATAGTTTATTTTAGCACACCGAATAAATGATATATTCCCTTCCTTGTTGTAAATTTTAGTTATAAATTATTGAATTTAAAAAGTGCTTGAATTTCTTTGTGCTTTACTGTTTTTATAATCCAAGTGAGAGAAATATTGTTCCTGGAGTTTATTTTTCGTAGGTTTTACGAGGATTTTCCAGGGCCGTAGGGGGGGTTCCGGTTTTTTAAACATAACGCTTCAATTTTTTTATTGGTTTTTGTCCCCGAGAACTCCACCTGAAACGACCCAGGACGCCTTTCATTAAAAATTATTGCAGCCTCCCACAATGGTTTATAATTTTGGGCAATAATAAGTATTTTTTCTTTTAAATTTAATTTTGCAGCCATTTTTCGTTGCATTAAAAATACTTTCAAACTTTGACTATTTTGACATTCGAAAAGTAGACAGCTATAATTATGTATTGTATTGCCAAAGCCACCTACCCTATTTCATAAGAATAAGTAGTATTGCATTTTTTACTTATAGTGTTTTAATGCTATCATCAATTTTGATTTTATTCTCATCAAATAGAGAGCTTAGAAATAGCAAAAATGGAAAACCATATAGTTTGGGTTTTTTTTAGGTAGTGTGCAGTAACCCTATATATGAAGTTGACAATCGTACGGCAACTATAAAAATTCTTTTTTGAACAGTACTTTTTTTAAAGCTGTTATTTTTTATTCTATGCACGTTTAGTAAATAGTTCAAAAATGAATGACATTTTTTAAAAAATTCCAGTGGCATATCACCTATTTTTAAAAAACTATAGAAAAACAAAATTGAATATTTCTTACACAATTCCATATTTGAGCATGTATTTTAATTCTAATCAACTTTTCTTAATACAATTTTTTTCTATTTTGAGAAATCATGCCACTTTATTCTTGAGAATTTTTAGGTTATTTTTAGGAGTTAGCTTAAAAATGAAAACAAATTTTCTTATTTTAAATCAACGTTTTGCTCATTGTGTTGTGCTTTATCATGATTTAATTTAGTCTCTTGACTTCATAAACGATTTCTTCTTCTCATATATATATACATATATATATATATATATATATATATATATATATATATATATATATATATATATATATATATATATATATATATATATATATATATATATATATATATATATATATATATATATATATATATATATATATATATTATATATATATAGGAGTTAGCTTAAAAATGAAAACAAATTTTCTTATTTTATAATATACGTTTTATATATATATATATATATATATATATATATATATATAGTCTCTTGACTTCATAAACGATTTTTAGGTTATTTTTAAATATATATATATATATATATATATATATATATATATATATATATATATATATATATATATATATATATATATATATATATATATATATATATATATATATATATATATATATATATATATATATATATATATATATATATATATATATATATATGTGTTTTCATTCCGGGTGTATATCCGTTCACTACTGTCGTTCTGAAAAGAACAGTTTTGCTGACGTTTCGCCAAAATCACATTTGGCATTTTCGAAGCTTTCTTTCTCGCGTCCGAATAGAGACTGAACGGATGTACACCCGGAATGAAAACACATTGTATTTTTCCATCCGTGAAGGAATAAAAATCAGCATATATATATGTATATATATATATATATATATATATATATTTTTTACCCATATATATATATATATATATGGGTAAAAAAATATTTTTGTAAAAAACTGTTTTAACTATTGTAGTGAAAATTTAAAGATAATTAAATCTGTATTAACGCAGAACTTTTAAAAGTTTGAACATTTTCTTAGAAGCTTGAAGAGTGGGACGTCATTACACTTAAAATAAAAAATAAATAAAGCTTTTAGGAAAATATCCAAATTTTTAAAAGTTCTGACTTTATGTAAGTTTAACCATTTTTTACTTTTCAGTTCAATGGTATATAAATAAAAGCTTTTTTTGAATTTTTTACGCTTATTTTGTACTTTTTAGCATTATTTTTTACGCACCCTGTATAAGACATTCACGATTGGTCATCATAAGCAGTGGCGGCTCGTGATGAATTCTATTGGAAGGTCAATAATAATTTTACAAATAGGCATACTTAAAATAAAAATAAATATCTTATCTTTAAATTGAGCTTTAAATTCTCTTGAAGTTCAGGTCTACTCTTCGTTTTTTAGAATTGGAAAAATGCTGAATGACACGTTCGTTAAAATTGCATTCCCTTTATAAACGATTTCTCGATACTCAACATTGCTATAGCGGATAGTCTATCTTGGCCCAACTCCTCAACAAAGTTTATAAGCCCTCGAAAAACCCCTGGATTTTCAGACAAAGCCGTTTCATCATGGCCACGTAGTGCCAGCTCGAATGCCCCAGAAAATTTTACACAATCTATAATTTTGTTTAAAATATAACAATTTTTGGATACATTTTCATTAAAATCTCTAAAGGATTTTCTATAAGCTGTGTCTAGCTGAGTGCGAATATCAACACTTCCCACCGTAGCATAGTTCACCAAACATTTCATGTGATCTGCAGAAAACGCATGTTTTTTTTTATTTTTAGTGTTTTAAGTCTTTAACACCGGTTTTGCATCGTATAATGAATCCGACGAGTCCTTAGAAAACAACAAACAAACATAACAGTAAAATGAGTTAGAGACTTCAAAACCACATATCCAGTTAGCTAAATCGTACATACTTTTGCGAAAGTTTCGATGAACCTCTTTATTTTTGTCTTTACTTGTTTGTCATATACGAAGTTCTGGCAAATTGCTACCGCTTACCTTAAATTCGGTTATTTTCACAAAATTAAGTTCGTTAGCACTCTTTACTTGTTTAATTTTTTGCATTACCGACATTTTATTTCATCTACATTCACAACTCAAACATAGACCACCTTGCAATTGGTTATTTTTGCAAAATTAAGTTCCTAAGCACTTTTTAGTTGTTTATTTTTTTTGCACTAGTCACTACCAACAGTTTTTTTCCTGTATATTTCCAACTCACACATGGATCATAAAAATAAAAAAATATATATTACAAAAAACAGTATATAAATCAATTTTCATCCACTAAAAACGCCCGAAACAATATCGAGTTAGAATATCGACCGCGCGAACTGAACAATTGAACTTCCGCATGCCGATGTGATGCCGCGACCGATCGATCGAATTATGAGAAGAGACCGGCTGACGACCCAAATCGCGATTTCATATTCCATTTGCTATCACGTTCGACTGCCGCTCGGTAGCTGTGAAATCTTCGGGTACTTTCGTCAAGCTTTAAGGTAATCAGGGCAATTCGGACTGCCCAGCTTAGGTTAGTATAGCGTATTTTATTATGCTTAAGGAACGCAACAAGGCCATTCAAACCGCCGCGCGCGGCTAATAGTGTACCGTGTTTAACTTTTCCCAAGGTTCGCGTTTTATTACAACTATTAGGAGGGACGGTCAAACGAATAATTTATTTTCTCAAATAATTTTGGGGGATCATTGACCAAAGACCCTATAGAAGAGCGGCCACTGATCCTAGGATTGTATTATCATCGGTTTTATATATGTATACCTAATCAATTCCGACAACGGAAACTGCTTCAAAAGTTATTGCAAGATTTGACCTAAACATACTAACTAACATAAAAGTGAAGTTAAATAAAACCTTTCAGAAATAACAAAACCTGAAATATTTCACATATCAGGAATAAATAGCACAAAAATTAAGTTAAGAAAATAAAATGTCACCTCTCCGTTTAAAGTCAAATTTAGAACAGTACTGCTTTCTGTAGGCTAAGTATCGACTTGAGACAAAAATACAATAGATATCGTTATATCGCATGGATTAAAGCACATAAGTTACCAACCAAATCAAACTTGCGCCCTTTTTGGACCAACTAACATAATTTTTTCCGCAAAACGAAGGTGTGTTAAAAAGGTTTTCTATAAACATTCCGATAATGTAGTAAGTGACTTTCAAAATGTAAAAAAAATAAAACCACAAAGAGTGTACAATTTTCGTTGAATCAAGTTGCTTACAAAAAAAAAACAGATATATTTCTAATTAAGCTCCGTTCCATGCTATTTCGTTGTTTTGCCCAAGATGACTCTCCATAAAACTTGGTTTTCTAAATAAAAAAAACATGTTTAATTTTTCAACAATCGATACGCCTCTATTGTTAACAGCTGTAATTATTATTAAACAATAGGCGTAAAATCGATGACACAGCCAACAATGTATGATCCTTCAAAGCTTTTACCCAACTAATTTAATAAAATTGTTCTTCATTACCGTGTCATGCACATTTGGGTTGTATTCAATTTTCATGGGATCTACTTTTTATTTAATAATTAAAAACTTAATGTGAAAACATAAACAATAACCCTGTCTATTGCTAGAAAATTCCTTTGCGTACCTTAGAAATAATAAAGCCAAAATAAAGAAAAATTTAATTAATAAGAAAATTAGAAAATGGTGAAACTTAACACCAGAACATATTATTCCTATCTCGAAGCGCATTGGGGACATTCTTGTAAATCGTATATGATCCTCTTCTTTATGTTAACTAGTTAGAAAACGTAATGAGTATGTAATTTACTTTCGTTATCTCGCTATCTGGCCAACGCTACATGTTGCAATACACTATAGAAAACGACATCTTTTCCCTTATTTCCTAGACTGTTTAAATAAATTACCGTTGAGCAAAAAATACCCTAATTGAAGTTATTTTAAGACTTAGTTCCTAAGTAAGCCTCAAAAAACTGTTGAAATTTGGAGAACAAACAAAAAAGTAAATTTTGAAATCTTACACGCCAACGTAATTTTTTTTTATTTCTAAAGGGGTTTTATAGATCAAAAAAATCAGGGTATTTCTCAAAAAAAACAATAGAAAAAGGAAACTACTTTTAAATTATTTTTGTTTTTGTTCAATCCCACTTACTCAGAGGATGATGAAGAAAATTAATAAAAACAAATTTCACGTCAATTCCTGTCAGTCCAAAAGGACGGTAAGCGAAACCGATTTTTTTATAATACAAATTAAAGCGAAAAGAATTTTTTCGAAGCGTGTCGAAGCCATCAGAGACGATCTTCAAAGACGACTGATTCCAGATTTTCAAAGACTTTTATTTATTAACGCTCTGGAAACAATACTAAATTTTTCAGAGATTGCATGCCTGATACGGAAACTTTTATTGGGAAAATCCATTTCCTTTAATTATTTGCTTGTTCAATATATAGGGTTATAAAAATAATATACAATGACATGTTTTTCGAAGGTTTCAACTCAAAAAATATGTCTTCTATCTGAGTCCATAACATACATTTTTTAAGGTTCATTTAGTCTATCCAAGTAGATACACGGTTCTTTAAAGTAGGCACATGTAAGAAGAAAATGGATAGAAAATACATACTTTGATATTAGATGTTAATTTTACCACTAATAAATATCCTAATAAAATCTTTGAACACATTTCGGTCCCTGGCTCTCAAAATGCGAGTTTTTTTAATCTCTATAAATTCTGCGACAGCAGTTCTAGTGTCAAAATGAGAAGTATCTTTGTTATTTAGAGAGATCATCAGACGAAGGCTGTCTTCTATTATATACATTTGCATGCTGTTTTTTATTTATTGTTTATTATTTACTATTAGAACGCTATTTGACTAATTCCGTTGCCACTAGGCAAAACTAAGGAAATAGTAGTAAAGGGCCCAATATTGATACAAGTACTCCAGAGAGAATCGAAGTGTGTGTGAATGAGAATTTATTTGCATAATATATCTTTTGAAACCTGTTTAGAAAAAATAAGAATTAGAGAGATGTATCATCCAAGTCATACTATTTTAATTTGGAACAAAGAAGTTTTTGGTTGCTGGTATCAAGGCTTAGAAAAATAGAGAAGTACTAGCACGGTACATCTCTGCTGATCCCAAGCTCTTAAAACGTCATCTATTACCGCAAGTAAAACCATCGAGGTATCAAATTTTTTTCTAAAACCACATTGAAAATCCCGTAAAATTTTATTAAACAAGACAAAAGTATACAGTTGGTTGTATAAAATGTTTTCAAAACATTTGGGTTGGTAACACGCTAATAATCCTTAAGGCACTAACTTCGTATGGATATGATGTTTTCAGTATTGGTTTACGTATTGCGACCTTCCATTGGTTAGGAGAGTAATAATATGAAACATATATATATATATATATATATATATATATATATATATATATATATATATATATATATACAGTGTGTCCGAAATTGGTTATGACAGTATTGAGATCTCGGAAACCGTGATAGTTACAAAAACGTTTAAATGGAGAAAGTTTTAGACAATAATGTTTGTAATTTAACGCCGTTTTGCTCGCTATTTTATCTTTTTTAGTTTTTGAGATATTTTGAAAAAACCAAAAAACTGCATTTTCGAAAAAGTCCTATAATTTATTTATTTATGAAAATTTTCAAAATCTGTAAGAACATTATTAAGGCAACTTTTTACGTAGAGTGCACCTATTAAGTCAGATTTTACATAGGACGTTTCGATTTTCTAGAACCATCATCAATTTTGTTTTTTCTTATGGCCGCTGTGTTCGATTTTAACAGTTTTGAAAAGAGTATTTCTTTAGCTTTTCAACGATGTATCACACTTTGTAATTAGGTTATTACTAGAGGTGCAAAAAGTGCGTAGAGAAAATATTTAAACGTTTTTTGGAATTATCAAAGTAAAAAATTAAAAATTAATAGTGTTAAAAGGCAATATGTAATTCAACATCCAGTTCTACAAAAAATTAGTAAAAACTACTCAATAACATTGCACAATGTTCACAAATGTTCAAATGACCAGCCGCAGATAACACTAACATCTTTGCTCAAGTAGGCTTTGGTTTTGAAATAATAGAATGCTTTTAATCTGTCAAAAATGCAACGTTTAAGTTTTATTTAACATTCATCGCTGTTTTAATAAAGATTACAATGGCGTTAAACTTTTCTAATGAAGAAATGTTTAATATGTTAGTGTGTTATATTAAAAATGAAAGAAATGCAAACAGGGCCATGGATGTGTATTTTGACACGTACCCCGAAAGACGGCAGCCTGGCAGAACTTATTTTCAAACGCTGGTTAGAAACTTGCTTGAGTTTGGCAGTTTTAATAAGATTCGCACAAAGAAGTATGCAAAAGACAACGAGCAACGCAATAGGCAAATCCTAGAATATTTTAATGAAAATCCGACTTGATCTAAAGAAGAAGCGAAACAGAACTTCAAATTCCAAAATCTACCGTTCATGGCGTCTTAAAAGTAACCAAATATCGTCCTTACAAGCCAACAATTGTGCAAGGACTTCAAGCAAGCGAAAGAAGAATTGTTTTTTGTAATTGGCATATCAATAGATGTCGAGAAAATCCCGCTTTTTGCAATAAAGTCATTTGGTCAGATGAGACTCATTTTACAAACTGTGGCATTATTAATAAAAAAAATCACCATTATTGGGCTATTGAAAATCCGATATGCGATCCACGCAGGCTGCAAGAGCGATTTGGTTTTAATGTGTGGTGCGGGATGCTTGGTAAGATAAACATAGTCTAATTGAATTGCTTATAATTCAATATTTTCCATTACTTTTTAGGAAATCGTCTCATTGGTCCCTTTATTTTTGATCAGACACTGACAGGCCCAAGATACCTTGCCATGTTACAGAATCAAATAGTTCCTGCCATTCGAGAAGCTGTGCCAGATGATCAGTTTAATAGCTTGTGGTTTCAGCAAGACGGTTGTCCTGCACATAACAGCAGGGATGTACAAACTTTTTTAACAACAACTTTTGGTGAAAACGTAATATCCAACAGTGGTCCTGTCCGCTGGCCAGCTAGATCCCCGGATATCACGCCGTTGGATTTTTATTTATGGGGATGTGCGAAAAATGAAATATATGAATTTGACCCCCCAGAAAATAGGCAAGTTCTTGAGCAGCGAACCCGAAATATTCTAGAAAATATAAATAGAAATACCATTCAACGGATAATCAGAACAGTTGAAAGGAAATGCGGACACTGCATAGAAAAAAACGGTCAACATTTTTAATCCTAGTATTATGTAGCATTTTTTTATTAATTTTATTGAGTAGGTAGTTCATACTGATTTTCTGTTAATTCTTGTAAGGTTAGTACTTTTAAATCGCCATGAACGGTTGACTTCAGAATGTGAAGTTCTGTTTCAATTCTTCTTATGGAAAAAACCAGATTTTCATTAAAATATTCTAATATTTGCCTATTCCATTCCTTGTCATACTTGCATGCTTTCTGTTGCGATTCTTAAAATTGGCTAACCCTAGCAAGCTTCTAATCAGTGCAGCGCTTGAAAAGAAGTTCTGTCGACAGTCGTTCTTCGGGGTACATTATGTGCAGTGCACATAGTATTAATGTTACTGAGTAGAACTTACTGATTTTATGCAGAATTTAATGTCCAATTTAAAAATATTGCTATTTGAAACTATTAAATTTTAATTTATATCGATAATTCGAAAAAATGTTTAAACAGTCTTATTTCAAACGCAAAGCCTACTTGGGCATTACAATATATTGCTATTTAACACTATTAATTTTTAACTTTTTACTTTGATAATTCCAAAAAACGTTTAAATATTTCCTCTACGCACTTTTTGCACCTTTAGTAATAACCTAATTACAAAGTGTGATACACCGTTGAAAAGCTAAAGAAATACTCTTTTCAAAACTGTTAAAATCGAACACAGCGGCCATAAGAAAAAACAAAATGGATGATGGTTCTAGAAAATCGAAACGTTGTATGTAAAATCTGACTTAATAGGTGCACTCTACGTAAAAAGTTGCCTTAAAATGTTCTTACAGATTTTGAAAATTTTCATAAATAAATAAATTATAGGACTTTTTCGAAAATGCAGTTTTTTGGTTTTTTCAAAATATCTCAAAAACTAAAAAAGATAGAATCGCGAGCGAAACGGCGTTAAATTACAAACATAATTGTCTAAAACTTTCTCCATTTAAACGTTTTTTAACTATCACGGTTTCCGAGATCCCAATACTGTCATAACCAATTTCGGACACACGTATATATATATATATATATATATATATATATATATATATATATATATATATATATATATATATATATATATATATATATATATATATATATATATATTATAGATACACTTTTTATACCAACCCAAAAAGGTTTAACTAACAACACTGTTGAATATTTAAAAGACGGTTACATACGACATTATAGGTTTTCTTAAAAAAAACATTCCCGACGAGATGGAATTCAAGCCCTTTGTAATGCAAACCAAATGCACTACCTATTACGCCATGAGTGCTCATAACAAAAAAACTAATGAAGGTAGTAATCTTGAACCCGGTTGTGTAGGTCTATACAAAAAGTTTATATGAGTGCCGTATTAAGCACTAGTGGCGCTCATTTTTGGAGCCAGACATTTTTGGAGCTCCCCTTCATTTTAACAGAACCAGAAATAGTGTTTTATTTACAGAAAAGTTTCTTTGAATTTAGCAATTCTTAACGCAAGTATTAAAAAGGTTTTAGAACAATTAGAAAATATAGTTACACAGTGGATGTGGAGAGAGCGGACCGAAGACCTCATTCAATGATAGTCTTTCTGATTTTCTATAATAGGCAACTAATATTATTGAGTGCAGATTAAATATGGAAGATAAGGATTTAAAGTTATGCAATACAGTAGTATTTTAAAACTTTAACCAAAAACATCTCGGAATATAAAATATTTATAACAAACTGCTAAACTATTTCATAAATAATGTCTCCCTTTTTTGAAGGTAAAATGGGGCCCTCTGCTTACATATAATATGTTTTAATAAGTTTGTTCATGCATAGGGAAGTCGCACCGTCTACATATGCAAAGTGGTGTAGCGCACGATGACGCGACGCCAAACTGAAAAGTCGGCTTAAAGACGTGTTTATTTAAATTAAGAAATCAAATATGTAGAAAATAAACACTCACAAAAGTTATATTTCGTAAAAAAATGCTTTTAGAGGCAAGGAAAGAAGTTGTTTTTATGATTGTTGTAGGTATTTTTCAATTCGGTTCTACTTCGGTGAAGTAAAGCTGTTTTGCTTAGAGGATTGATTTAGCGGACAAAAATAGTTTTGTTCCTTTATAACTTGTATGATAGACCATATTTGGGTAGAGGGGGCTTCTAGAGCTAATAAAAAATTATTTTATAATGCATTACCGCGATTAAATAGGTGTGAACTTTTTTTTTATTCATCCACTCTAATTTTCAATTTTTAGAGAGATTTATTGTTGTGTTAACAAAGAGTTTAGTCATCAAATGTAAATGCTTTTTTCCTCTCCTCTTCCCCAGAAAAGGATTCTTAATACGCCACTAGAAATGAAACTCTAAAAGAAAGGTTTGATATTGTCTGAAGAGGACGTTGCATTTTAGCCGGGGTAAATTTTGTAGTTGAATTGATTTTAGATAGGTAATTGATATACAGCGACGTGCATATAATAATATTAAATACGTCAGGCATTTTAGGGTGTTAGAAAACACGATGGTGAATATTTGTGTCAATGGAGCTTCCATAGAATACTAGGTCACTCAGTAACAATAATTTACAGTTCAATACAATAAACGGAAATGAACAAATTAAGGTTTGATGCTTTTTTCGGCCAGTGTTGCCAATGCTGTAAATCGAAAGATGGTTGAAATCCAGCTAATATTATCATCGGTTTAAATGCATAACACCCGTTATGTTGTCTATTAAAAGTTTTATTTCTATACAGGGTGTTCGGGAACTAAGGTCAAGGAAAGTAATTTAACAAAATGTCAGAATATCATTGGTTTCCTAGTAACAGCTGATCAAAGTTCCATTTTAAATGTTAAATTTTAAATTTTGGGAATATTTAATTTATCTTTTTACGGATCAACTTGATATTTGGTAATGGACGCTCTTATCCAAAGGTAAAACTGTTTATTTGAATTGCCACCAGAGGGCACTTTACCTACAACTGAAAACTTATTTCCGTGAAAACTTTTTTATTTTTATAGCCGATTGAATTTGCTCCAAATAATTTACTTGAAATCGATAAATCATACAATACAACAAATAACAGCGTAACACAGCTAACACACTTTATAATAAATTCTGAAAATGTCCACTATTAACTTTGATACATTTTCTAACGGGTTTTAGAAAATGTCTCCGAACACGATGAAAAACATCGGTTGTGTTTCTAATATGTTCACAGCCATTTATTATTCGAACCCGTAAATTTTCATTGTTATTGCCTGCAGTTTTATGCAGCAATGTCTTTAAATACCCCCAGAGAAAAAAAATCCATTGGGTTAAGATTTGGCGAACGGGGTGCCCAAGGGGGTGCTCCGTCTCTTCCTATCCAACGATCCGGAAATACCTCATCCAGATATTCACGGACATTAAGGCTGTAACGCAAGAGCGACATCCTTATTCGTGATCGAAGGGGAACATCTTCTAATATGCCAGGAAGATCATTTTGTAAAAAACTTAATTAAAGATTTTCATTCAACAAGACAGTCGACGATAACGCCGGCCCAAACATTTAACATGAATCTTCGCTGATGTAGAAAGGGGAAAACCCACTGATGCGTGTTATGTAAATTCAATATTCCATCGCGTGTAAAACCAGCTTCATCAGTAAATAATGTGATATTAATGAAAGTATTATCGTTATTATTTTTATGTAAAATAGTATATCACCATCATAAAGAGGTTGCACCTTTTGGAAATGGAAAGGATAGTTCATCATGGATTACTACCCAAGCTATAGATTTCGTCGTTCTTTCTGCAATGGCGATTTGCTGAGTACTGATAACCGGGTTTTCTTCTATCGTTTTAATTGTTCTTTCTTCTGCCTCAACTGTTCTAACGGACTTGGCTCTTCATATGTCAAATTTGCGATTCGTAAATGAACCTTGTTCCGCGAAATACGCCACTCCTAAAGAGGAACAAATTGATGTATAGATTTGAAAACAATGGAATTCAAAGAACCTCCGAACACGGTTGTAAGATTTCTGAGAATCAGCTAGCTTGAATTCTTGTATATTTTTGATTTCTGGCGCTTACAGTCGATTACCTCTTGTGACGACATATGGACGACGCCATTTCTAACTTTTAGACATACTTTCAGGTAACTGGGGTATGCACTAGTTTGTTCTCCAGAAATTGCTTATAAAATGATAGAAACCCGATTCCCTTATCACAAAATGAAAAATGTAGGAAGTCGCAGTTTGATGCATTCGATATTAAATGAAGCATGATGTAAGATAATGCGTGGTATACAAAAAAGTGTGTTCAATGTACTAAATTTTACAAGGTAAGAAGGAAGGGTGACAGAGGTACAAAATTCATACTTCAATGTTAAAGTGTTTTACACTAATATTGTTTAAATATTAGAATCTAATAGAAAAGAGTATATCGACGATTGAGTCAATTCCATATATTTTGTCAAGGGTTTTCGATGTTTGACCATCGTTGCACAAAATATCTTCAAGGATCTTTCATGTCGCTTTTAGTCGTTGTTTTGAAGATTAATTATTTATCTAGTCAATATATTGCAAATATATGTTCACATATGTTCGAAACCTTGTTCTTCATCTAAGCAGCTTCTCCCTCCCCCTCGCAGTAAATCAGATGGTAACATGGTCAACACAAGAACCTCTTGTGATGAAAAAGAAAATCACTTTTAATCCAATATGTAACGTAATTTTTAAATGTGAAGAGAGAAACTAAAGTTATTTCCTTATTGAAAATGTTTCTAAAAGTAAATAAAACCACTCTGTGTCTGAACATCAACGCATATTGGGAAAATGAAAGTGACTTGAAAATTTGACTGACTTTAATTGCTTTCCGCTTAGAAATCGTAATAAAAGCCTTTCTATTCTTGGATAGGCCACGAAACCTAGAAGCCTCAATACAGTATTACACTTATAAACAGGTATCCGTTATATATAATCCGAACCTTAATCACGGAACTTTGAATGTTCGAGGTTTAGTATGGGGGTAGCGCAGGGGCAAAGTCCTCTTTCCATGAAATTTTAATTTTCTGTGCACACCTTCATATAAGGTCGATTTTGAGTGAAAACATCGGGTGATATGCTAGGAGAACAGACAGCGAGTAGCAGCCCTTAATTCAAAATTCCAATTCAAATTGGGTATTTATGTTTAGTTGTGCAAAAGTCAAGTTGGAGTTACTATCCGACGTTTCTCCTTCGATTGCAAGAGGTATCTTCAGGAATCTTTACTCTACGAAATCTGAACACTGAATGAGCTCGGAGAGACTCAAGCGGGCTTTTTTGCCCGACTTGTGCTCGCCGAACTGTGACCCTGTATTAAGTTCGGTTTCCACGTGTAATATAGACCGTAATTTGTATCTCTATTGAAGTTTTTTGTATGTTTAAATTAGATCATACATATTGAAACATAATAATTCTGTTAGTAACATACTAGATTTAGAATTTTTATGGACAAACCTCAAGGGCAGCTATGGGATCTCCTCTATCATCCGTCGTAGGGAATATATTTATGGAGGCCTTTGAAGATATTGCCTTAGCATCCACTCCACTAAAACCAAAACACTGGTTCAGATATGTAGATGTACTTGGCCTCATGGCAAGAAAATCTTCTCATATTTCTGGACCACCTTCATCAACAACATCATAGTTTTAAATTCACAATGAAAATGGAATCTAATGGAACGACTTCCTTTCTAGATGTATTTGTTCAAATGAAAAAAATGGTACTTTAGGACATTCTGTTTATAGAACACCGACGCAAACAAATAGATACTTAAATGTAAATTCCCACCGCCGTCCAGGCCGAAAGAAATCGGTTATTAACTCGCTAGTATTTAAAGCCATTTCGATTTCTGATCAAGATTCTCTAACATTGGAAACATCGAAACCGACCGAAGCTTTGCGAGGGAATGGCTATTGCACTGAAGATATTACGCGTTCATTTAAAAGATATAGTAATCCAACCCACGAAAGGAGAATGTTAAAGAACCACCGTTAGGTAGTGTTTTTCTTCCTTACCGATATGGCACTACAGTCAAAAGAGGACGATAACTTCGGCAGACCAACATACCTAGTATTTTCAATACATATAAGAAGATTGGACAATGCTTGCGATACCCGAAATATGTTATACCTTTTCAAATGTGAGTATATAAAATTCCATATTCTTGTGGAGAAGTGTATGTGGGAGAAACAGGATTCTCAATATCAACTAAACTTAAGGAACATGAACGATGTATTAAAAAGAAACAAATTGTTCAATCTGCTGTAGCTGAACCCCAGCATGCTACTGGTTATATTAGGTCGGTTCCTAGTTTTAAAAAATTATAAAATCTATCGTCGAAACCGATCTTAACACAGGGTTCCGGTTGGGCGACAGAGTATAAAAGTAGCCTGAATCTCTCCGGATGTTCCCTGAAGATGCCTCGTACAATTGAAGGCGAAACATCGAATAGTAATTCCAGTTTGACACGGTCTATTCCCAAGAACCATGATGTATTAATTGTAGGAATATTATCACTCAGATTGATTTTGGGCACTCTATACATCCAGTGTAATATCGGCTAAAAATAGAAAATGTACTATTTTCTTCGAAGGTAGTGACTTAATTTTGACTCAGATTCTATTATCGTACTATAATTCCTTGCATATAATAATAGTTTTTCACCTACTCCCGATAATTGCGGTTTGCAAAAATTTAATAGTTATTTACATATAATCATAACGATATCGTAAAAATTGTTATTAGTCAAGTAAATCTGGCTTTTCCAATTTATCATTTTTATTTATTTTGAGATTTGTCTGACAACACATTATATATATATATAATTTACTAAGGTATAATAAATAATAATTATATATATATATATATATATATATATATATATATATATATATTTTTGTTTTGTTTTCTTGAGATGTGGTTCAAGTGGTACAGTATAATGAAAACTATTTTATTTACTCGAAAAATCTGTTATAATTTATATTTCCAGACGTTTTGGGCGAATTTCAGCCTTTCTCAATGGAAAAGTAATTGTTAATAGATATATTTAAATATTATGGACATGCATATACAAAAAATATAGGTTAAAATATTTACGCGATATGTATATTTATTATATTATGTAGAGGAATAAAAGAATCTTTTGGCATTACTTATTTTTGTTTCACATATTAATGGGGTTACTAGACCAAAAAAATGTATGTAGTCTTTTTATGTAAAGGAAATAAATGATACCGTACAGTCTTTTATTTTTGAAAATGATTCCACTGATCACTATCCAATTGTATGTAATACTTTTTCCTTGTAACAATACTTATCAGTCCAACAATAATAACTTTAGTCAGACATATCTTGAATATCACAATCTCAAAAAGACCTCAGTAGGGAAATATGGCTTGATATTTATAGTGGAAAATAATTTTAATCAAGCATTTAGTACTTTCATACAGGAATTAAAATTTTATATAAATAAAAATACATGAGAACAGGAAAAGTATGAACGATAAATTACACCAGCAGGGCGGTTCCTAAAACAAGAATAGAATGTATTAGAATGAAGGACGGATAAATAACAAAACTAATATAGTAACAAATTTTAATAATTATTATAGTAGTTTAAAAAAAAATTACCGAAAAAAATTATTTTTTCCTCCTTACACAGACTGTAATCGCTTAAAGAATCGTAAGTTTTTGGAGAGGACAATTTAGAATGTGATTTTTTTCTGAAAAAAGGTAATTTAAAAAACAAAACATCTTCAGGCTGGTACAAAATTAGAGGCAATAAAAAATATTGCTTCCGCGATGTTGGCACTAATGTTTTTGTGAATCTGTGTTTTGACAGGAGTGTTTTCCCGATTGTTTTTAAGTTGGAGTGACAAAGCCATTATATATAAATATCGAAAAGGGGAAAAATTATAAATTACAGGTCTATTTCATTACTCTTAATTTTTCAAAAAATAATAGAAATGCTTCTTAAGCTCAGAACTGTTAAATTTCTTGATAAAGCAGCTTCGTAGACCTCTCAAAAGCCTTTGACAGTATCCAATACAACTCTGCTAAAAAATTTGTAAAAAATGGACTGAGGGCTGAGATTTCGAATTTGTTGAAGATATATTTAACAGATAGCAGAGTGTAGTGTCTAACAATTGACGGGGGAATTAGTAACGTTTAAACCGTAGATTGTGGGGTGTCTCAAGGTTGAGTATTACGACTTTTGCTTTTTATCATTTATAAATAATTAGCTTTGCTAACGATATGATTATATTTTATAGTTCTAGTACATGGGACATTTTAAAGAGGGTATAGCAGAAGGGGATTTTGGAATTATAAATGAATGTTTTCTGTCAAACAAATTGGCATTCAATTGTGATCCAAAATCATTTATCTAAATTTAATAAATTAAATATGTAAAATCGGACTGAAGTACTTGAGGTAAAATCCGTAAAATACCTGAGCATCATTATTGATCAACACCTTAGAAAACTCAAATAACGAACTACGGAGTCTTTTACCAAAATTTACTTCAAGAATATTTTACACTTTTAGACACTGATCAGCTAAGTATTCTCTATTTCTTACTCGTATAATCCTATTTTTCGTAGGGCATAGTGGGCTGGCTTGGGTATAGTAGTTGAGATTAATGTAAAAGTTTAATGAATTTATTTATAATGGTAAACCAAGGACTTACTTTTCTTTCACATTTTTTCCAGATTTTCTGTTTAAGTACACTTCTCATGGAAAAATAAGGTTAGAATATTCAAGGTATAACCACGAGATCAGAAATAGATGTGCGTATGCAAGCATTTGTGTTGAAACTTCTGAACAACGATCAGTTCATCAGTTTTTTGCTCTGCGCATGTACGTCGCTCTGCTTGCAGATTGCCACACGTTTTGTCTGTTCAGAAAAAGATTAAACAATTGAATTCTTGATCAGGGAAAGGAAAACTGCAGTGATCTCGATAATCTAAAATATATAAGATAATTTTGTGAATATTTTTTTGGTTTTTATTGACATATGAAATACTGACGTTATCGAGTTTAAATATGAAAAACTGTGTATCTGGTTATGAGTTTTACTCATGTCGCATTTTAACTTCTAATACTCAAACAAGATCTTACCCAGCTTCTCAGTATTTTTCTTTAACCTTTACTTGTTAATTGAAATTTTATAGTTAAGACTTTATTTTAGTTTACTTTTTTATCAAATAAATTTTATTATTACTATTGTTACCAATATCTGCCATACATTTTTGAAAGCGTTAAGTAGACAGCATACTTCTTTTTGGCTCTTAGATAGAAACTTCCATCGTATAACAGACTCCACCACACTAATAACACAGTTATATATACATATACTTATTTGGTTTTACTTTACCGATTACATTACATACAATAATTATTTCCTCCGTAAAAAAGGAAAATAGAATTTTACCCGCATTTTAATCATTTAATTAGGCCGCCATTTACTTTCACCATAAAGGCTCCAAATTTTTAGCAGTTTTGCCCTGTCATACTTGATTCTTGGGCAAAATTTAAGATAAACTGGACCAATAGTTTTTTATAGTAATTTTTTTAACATTTATTAGGACACCATTTTGCTTCGCCATCTTGAGTTTCTACCAAAATTTTACCAGTTTATCCTTATATCATGAATAATATTTCTGTAAAACTTGAGTCAATTTGGTTAAGTACTTTTTTAGTTATAATTTTTTAACAGTTTATTAGGCCGCCATTTTGTTCAGCCATATTGGATTTTTACAGACAGACCGACGAAATTGAGAAAACACGTTTTTCGGCATCTTAGGATCTTGAAAGATATGAAAAAATATCGGAAGGTGATTTTTTAACATTACAATGTTATCATCCTACGAGGAAAATAAAGATGCAAATACCAGAAAAATCAATAAAAAAGTCTAGAAAAAATATATTAAATAAAGAAAGGCTAAGCACTTCTTTTTTTAGAACCTAACAATAATTAATATATTGCCTAAATTAAACAGAAGTGCTGTATAATAAATTGAAGAATTTTTTTCACTAAGTGTTGCAATAAATTATAATGTAGTTTTTTATATAAAGGGAAAGTAAGAATATAAATTAACTATAATAATCCCTTCCCTTAATACCGTGTTTACAGTAATACAGATAGCGACAGGAATAAACTCAATTCATTAAGAACGAAAATTTTGATTCGTCATTGTATTTCAAAGAATCGCTAAGATTCTTCTAAACTAATTTTGGGCAAATTTTAATATCGGAAAAAAACATTGTTTCAGAGGTGTATAACAATTGGTTCTTTGTATGTAAAATATAATAGATAAACTGGTTCGACGGCGGAGATACGGCAATATTCCCGACCTCCACGCTGGTATCCGTGAACATATATAAACAATTGCTTTTTAAAGAATAAATTTAATTAAAGGTTGACATTAATCATACCTATACTCACATCGAAACTGCAAAAATGAACAACCTGTTGAAAGTATCGATCGTTCTTGCAATCGCTTCCGCTGTTACAGGCCAGGTAATTCGACAGTGAAATTTGAGTGTTTTGTGGCATTTTTGTTGTGTTTTCCCGTTAAAAATTGTGGTTTTAAGTTCAGCATTGTTATACAAGTGAAAATATTAGTTTAGAAGTTAGTGTATAATAATTTTTTAAATGCGGTATAAATTTTTAACAATATTTTAAATAGAAGTATTGTGTTATGTTTACTTTCCCAAATTAAAACCCATATATTATATTATTAATACACTATATAGGATATATGGGGGAAGTATAATCGCAAAAAAATTCAAAAAAATTTTGAATAAGCTTAGTATCGTCCATTTTAATGATTTTTGGTACTTGGTAAATTTCTGAGCGATGAATCTGAAGTCAAATTTTGGCACCAACGTTTTGTACTTTAATTATCCGCTGTCAAAATGCACATTTCAACATCCCACTATTTTCAGTATTAATAATACAAAAATTGTGTTTTGCCAAACATAATACTATATATATATATATATATATATATATATATATATATATATATATATATATATATATATATATATATATATATATATATATATATATATATATATATATATATATATATATATATATATATATATATATATAAAGCCGTTTCACCATCTTAGATTAGCCATACACAACGAAAATCATTACTTTGTTTTATATGTAAAAAATAAAACAAATTTGCTCTGTTTTACCATTTTATATAAAGATATGTTTATTTTTTTTAATTAACCGCTTTAAAAACAAAAGTATTTTCATTTGTTGCTTCATATCTCTAGGTTATTCCGTATAACGGAAACAATGTGTATATTAAAAAAGTAATTTGAGGTGTTTCACGGTTTGTTAAAAAGCAACGCTCTTGAGTTTTTTTTTTTTTTTTGATTTCCAGGAGGCTATTTCATCTTTCTAGGGTAGGATAGAAAAAATGTTTTTGTACACAAAATGATAATAGAAATTAAAATATTGGTAAGCAAACGAAATGCTTCCGGAATATATATGTTCTTTTAATTTTTGGTTGCTACTTCGCCCTATTAGAGCTACTCTGCATAGCTTTAAAAATACTTCGTTTAAGTATATCAAAAAAATAAAAGTAATTTTTAGTGTTTTACTGTTTTTTGAGCAACCTAAATGGTGCTGAAACACATTTTCTTAAATTTTCAGATAGCAGTTTCATCCTTCTAGGGCTACCCTGTATAGTTGAAAAATAATATTTTTACTTACAAAAAATAACAGAAGTTTGACATATTTCAGTGATTTTGAAAAATAGAATTTTTTCAGAAGTGCCTCATATATTTTGGGTTACTATGTACAGTGTACAAAAATTATCTTGTATACAAAGGAATAAAATAAATTTGACGTGTTTCGGTTTTCAATTTGACTGTTGTGAAGATTTGTGCGTTCTCAAAATACAAGTTTTTTACTTTTTTATACCTCTTAAAAATACCGAAGATCTACACCCATGACACCCAAAATCTAATCCCCGCGAGACACTAATCCAGAAAATTTTTGAAACCAATCGGTTTCAACTGTTCTTAAGTTATCATTGGCGCAAATTTGTTTATATACACACATCCGTAGAAACATCTTGTTTTTTCTAAAAATATATTTTTCCTCCTCCCTGTATTATAAGCAACCTATTTTGACACTGCTTTGACAGACGTAAGTGAAAGTTACTCAACAAGGTATTGGTTGCCTTTAACGACAGGATGTAAATCAACTAGTAGCTTTAATTTTTGATTTCATCAACATATTACAAAACTCCGGACAAAAATCCAATGATATTAATTAAAATGAATATTAATGGTACATTATTAACAAAATTTGGAAACACGTTTTCTCGTTTCTTCTCGATGTATTACATTTTCTGACTCCACAGATCCTTCATTTCTAACCAATGTTTCTGTTACTGTTGAAGCACTGCAGAAGACTTCTGGCTGGGTCTTATTGTATAAAATTTTATTCGCTACTTCCTTTTTATTATTGAGGCTCTCAGCTACGTAACTTTCCGCAGTAGTAGCGAATTTCCATCCACCATGTCGCTTGATAGCTAAAACATCAACTCCAGTATTTGCTAATAAACTAGCCGACGTTCTTCTAAAAGAGTGGACAGTATACATTTTGAACTTCTCAAACTTTAGAAATTTCGCAATTTTACTTGGAATTGACGAAAACTTATTTTTCCCGACAGGCTGGTTTTAGCACTTTCCATTTTGATATCGCATAAAGAAGCGCGGATTAATAGTCGTCATGTGGGATCTTGTATCAACGTACTTTTGAATTATTTTGAAATGACAAACCTGAGTGTCGTCACTTTTTGTCTTTATAAACGTACCTGACATTCAATTTTTGGAGTCAGGAATGGTCACAATTATGACTTCTTGACTTATTTTAACATTGTCCATTTATATTTCACAGAGTTCATTAGAACGCGACGCTCCAGCAACTCCCATTACCATTACGACCTTCATCAATAAGTATATATCATCGGTGGCTTCAAGCATGAACTTATTCACATCTTCCCTGTTAAACACCTTAGATTTTTTGGGTCTATAACCATCATTTTTTCTTTTCAAAAATGCTCGAAGTTTTGGATACTTATCTATATATTCCTTTATAAAAAGGGTGGACTTCAACATCGAATACTCACACTATAAGCTTGATGGGGACTTCAATGTAGCACTTTTTTCGTGGAAATACGCCAAAAACAAGGTTTCTGAGACTGCAGTAGCCGTCTAGCTTTGGCACCAATTCTTAAAGGATTTATATGCTGCTTCATACCTTTTTATCGACTTTTCCGGTAGTAGAGATAAACAACCCATATTGCGGATTCTTCTATGTCTGAAACATCCATTTTGTCCACACTGAATCAAACAATTCGACTTCTTCAAACTTGACGTTGTTGATAAAATAAAAACTGCTTATGATGCTCTGGCAACGGATCACGGCTGCCTTCATAATTTAATGAGAATGCTATCGTATGGATGTAATGATAATGAAAATTCAAATGTTATATACTATATGGGATGTAAGTACATCAACCAGTCTCGAACCTCGCTATCGCTAGGGCGCAAACTCGCCCTCGGTTGGTAAATGTTATTTACATCCCTTATAGTATAAATAACTATTTCGTTATCGGTAATTTATATTTTTCGAAAATTTTTGCAATTCACATACTTGTCATGGGAACTAAATATTTTGATTATAATGGAACACCTATTAGAATTAAAGAGGTACAAATGCTTTATAAATATCACAACACAATTAAAGATTTATACGATTATTGGTCCCATCCAAATAATGATTATAATAGATAAAAAAATCGGTTAAATTTCCTCTAACCGGAACCTCTCTCGTTACGATTTTTTCCTTTTATTAGAAATAGTGAAATGTGATCCAATTTAGTTCAGTACATAGTCATTTAGTGACACATATATATACTGTCTTTCAAACATTTATATTGGGCGCCATTTTGTTCTATCATGGCATTCCTACCAATATTTTACCAGTTTCTACCTACGCCACAACTGATTTTTTTGTGCATAATTTGAAATAAATGTAATAACTAGTTTTTACATTGACACACACCGCCATTTTGTTACGTCATATTCAATCCGTACTGGTTTATCCCTAGAAACCATTTAATTTTTCTGCTACAAAATTAAAATCAGTTAAACAAGATTTTTTGCGCTGATTTTAAAAAAAATTTTTGGCCGCCATTTTTTTTTCACCAATTTGAATGAAAAACTTTACCATTTTATCACACTTAATGCTAGCACAAAATTTGAAATTAATCTAATAAATAATGTTTTCATGCTGATTTTTTAAATATTTTATTAGGCCTCCTTTTTATTTTGCTATCTCGGATTCATACCAAAATGTTACCTGTTCATTTCTATGCAACACTTGATTTTTGTACAAAATTTCAGATAAATTAGATAATTAGTTTTTTTAGTAATAATTTTTTCACGTTCCTACTAGGCCACCAACTTATTTTTGTATATTGGATTTTTACTAAAATATTATCAGGTTATCCCTATATGACCTGAAGATATATAAAACCTGGAAAGATATATAAAACCTGAGAGGGTGATTTTCGTTATGATGACAAACATTTCAATAGGCCGTCATTTTGTTCCGCGATCTTGAATTGATGTTTACTAGTTCTTCTCTATACCACAGTTAGTTATAGCACATAACTTGAAATCAATTTATTAAATATTTTTTTCCGGCTGAATTTTAAAATATTTTATTAAGCGCCATCTTGGATTCCTACCAAAATGTTACCATTTGATTCCCAAATAATACTTGAGTTTTCTGCAAAATTCGAGATAAATTAGTTAAGTAGTTTTTTAGAAATAATTTTTTTAACAATTCACTAGGCCGCCTTTTTGTCTCACCGTATTTGATTTTTACCATAATGTCACCAGATAATTTTTGATCAAAATTTGAAGTCAATCGGGTAAGTAGTTTTTAAGCCTAGGCCGCGAACTGTTAGATCGACAAAAGACAGCCAGACCGACGGAATTGATAAAACATATATTTTTGGGCATCTAGCGGTCCTAAAACGAGATAATATGAAAAACCTGGGGATTTTTTCGTGATTACAAACATTTTATTTGGCCGCCATTTTGTTCCGCCATTTTGAATTTTATCAGTTTATCTTTATATTATAATTAATTATTTATTTCCTGTACAACATTTGATATTTGAAGTAAATTAGATAATTAGTTTCTTAAGGAATATTTTTTAACGTTTCAGTACGCCGCCATCTTGTTCGGGCTTACCGGATTTGCAAAATGTTACCAGGTCATTCCCATATGACCCTTAATTTTTAACTAAAATTTGAAGCCAATCTGGTAGGTAGTTTTTAAGCTATGCCGCGAACCGACAGACAGACAGATCAACAGACGAACCGGCAAAATTGAAAAAACATATTTTTTCGCATTTAGGCACGCTAAAACCTGAAGATATATAAAACCTGAGAGTGTGATTTTTTCACGATTACGAACATTTTATTTGGACGCCATTTTGTTTAGCCATCTTGAATTAGTACCACAATTTTATTAATTCATCTATATACCATAATTGGTTATATCACGCAATTTAAAATCAATCCATTAAGTAGTTTTTTCAGGCTGAATTTTTAAATATTTTACGAGGCTGCCATTTTGTTCCGCCATATTGGATTCGTCCTAAAATTTTTTCTGTTGATTCCTAGGTAATACTTGATTTTTGTGCAAAATTTGAGACAAATTGGATGAGTTGTTTTTTAGTAACGGTTTTTTTAAACATTTCGCTAGGCTACCATTTTGTTTCGCCATATTGTATTTTTACCAAAATGTTACCAGGTCATCTCGATATAACCCTTAAATTTTTACCAAAATTTAAAGTCAGTCGGGTAAGTAGTTTTTTAGCTACGCCGCGGACAGACGGACAGGCAGATAGACTGACAGACCGACGGAATTAAGAAAACATGTTTTTCGGCATCTAGAGACCCTGAAGCATAAAGATCTGAAAAAATCTCGGAGGGTTATTTTTTCACGACTACAATAATTTATTTTAACGAGGGAAGTAAAAATAATTTAGTCGATGTGTAATGAATCGTTGAAACGAAGATTTAAACTTAAACTAATCCAAAATCAACTATACGTAATCTAAAACTAGTCTAACAGTGAAAACTAATGGTTAATTTGTTTTGTTTGTAAGAAACTCATCTATTATATTATTATAACTAAATCTACATCAAAATACAAGAGTTCTAACTACACTACACCACAACTTGTTACATTTTGGACGCGCGTTTCGCTAACCAACTTAGCATCATCTAACTGTATTTATATCATCTGCTGGTGATACTAACTTGGTTAGCAAACGCGCGTCCAGAACGTAACAGGTTGTGATTAGAACTTTTGAATTTTGATCTATCTTCCACCACAAGTTCCAGTGTTAGGACTTAACTACATCTACGTTTAAATAAAAATTCGGCCAAATGTCCCATTTAGTAGTAATTATAATATGGGACTCGGCCCATAACATAGAATGTGTGACCGAACTTCACTGCATATTCTACTTATATTTTGCGTGTGAGCTTCTAAAATAAAGCCATCCGATAAATAAATTATGAAACCTAAGAATATAATAATTTATATACTTATATTTTGGTAAGCCCTTCAGCAGTGAGACTATTGTTGTCACTGGCTTAATATGGTCTCAAAATTAGATCCCCTAGCAACGTCTCTGGTCTCATATCGTGAAGGCAAACCATAAATGTCTTGCTTCACCTCGAGAATCCACCACATATTACCTGCCCTTTGTAAATTCTTCTTCTGCTGATATTGTAAAGGTGAAATGAAAGAAGTCCACAAAGAAAGGGGAATTAGAAAAGCATATTGATTCCTTCATCTTTCATTGTCAAATCCTTATTATACAAGAATAAAGAAGATTACAGATAACAATTACCTACATCAAAAATCATAAGGTAGTGCTAAAAACTGTGCAAGTTGATTTATGGAAAAATATATACTTACTTCTCTCCAAAACTGATTCCAATCAGTTACCGCGTCGATGCCCAATTTTAATTAGCACACATAGTCTTAATGGGCAAATGGCAATGGAAAAAAGTGTTTTTTTTTTCTACAGAAGTGCAGAATGAGTGTTATTGACAACAAAATTTTTATTAAAAGTCGATATTTACCGCGTCAATGCAGAAAAATATTTCAACGAGTATTGAAATATATTTCCGCACTCTTATACGCATAATAAAATGCAACGAATTTTTCTTTATATACCTCGTTATTGAATAAAATATTATAAATTATACAGAATATTGACCAATAAAATATTATCTTGCTCTTGGACATCATCCTCAGGCATTTTAGTCAGTTCATCTTGACCACAGTTCTACGGTTGCCAGGTCGTGATCGGCGTTTGGAGGGAATTGGTTTCAAAAAATGCGGGACTGTTAAAGAAAATAGCAAGACATTTTTCTTATTGGCATTAAATATTAAACAACAAAAGTTACAAAAAGTATCTACACAAATCCAAAACCAATTAATCTATTTGGCTAAGTATATATTTATTTATAATGGTTTTTGCTCCCTTTTGCATAATTAATCTTTGAAATTTAATGTAAGGTTGTTACAAATAATTCTAGTAGTACCAAGTAGCACGTATAATCATGCTAAAATGCTGTGATATTGGCTAACATCCCTGGCTAATTAGCTAAAATTGCTAGCCAAAATAACAGTTCTATTACAGTATAAAGATGGAAATATGGCTAAAGTGGGGAATAATAATTTGGCCATAATGAGGTAAAAATGGCCAATTGGCAATTATATGACACTCTCTTTTGATTTATGGTTGGGTTTATTAGCTACTTTTGACTTTTAAATCGAGCTTTATTAGCTGAATTCTGACTTGTTTTTTAGCCGAAATTTGAGTAACATTTTTCTCCGAAATTTACCTAAATAATTTCTCATTTTTTACCTTTTCTTCATTTATTTGATAAATCATCATTTGTTTCAAATTATGTAGAAATAGTATTGACAGAGCTAATCAGTGTAAGAATTTATGAGCCAAGAGGAAATGCAAAGATAACAAATCATGGTTTGGCGGTTGGTAGGGATAAAAAACACTTGCGCAGGAAATTTTACTATTAAAAGAATCTAAGATAGGCATGTAAACACACTTCTTGAAACTAAAAATTTCGATTTCTACAATTTTTTTTTTAGTTTCACAACGTAAAAAAAAAACATACATATATGTATTTATAGGTAGAAAGAATATGTTTGTTTGAAATGGTCAAGTAATGGCTGCTAGGAAATTAGTTTAATTTTAGTTTGAATTATGGCGGATCATAAAAAGCTTTGGGCTATTTTTTTAAGCAAATATTCCTTGAAATCGGCCACTTTGTAAGCAAATATATATCAAATAGCAATAATTTTCAAATGTAGCCAAAATGTAGCAACATTTACTAAATTTTGCCAATAAAAATACCTACTTGGTTTGCCTTTAGTACTCGCTTAAAAATGGCTAATTTAAGACCCAGGAGCCAGCGAAACAAAATTAAGGGACGATTACCCCAATACCGTTTTTCTATAATATGTGGGGCATTATTTAATCTTTTCATTAGACATTTTGTTTGGTAAATAAAATTTATATTTCGTTTTTCTAAATATATCTTCAGTTTGGTTAAGTATAGTTTTACAGGTTATAAAGGCAAATTTGAAAATGTGGCGTATTTTGGCAATATTATAGCAAAAATAAGCGAAATAAAACTACTTTAGTTTAATTTTGAAACAAAAATATGATAATATAAGCCATATTTTTTCCTCTCAATTTTTGTTATCTTAAAATGTCATAATTTGGCATTCTTATACAGCTATTATTACTATAATTCAACTTAATACTTGCTTAAATATGTTTGATTGGAATTTGGGAAAAATGCCTATTTATTGATTATATTCTGACTTCGATTTCTATTGATTAAAAATGCCATCCCTGGCATTTTAAACAGCAATGCTTACTATAATTTAACTTCAATAATTACTAGAATATATCTGGTTATGTTGTGGCAACAAAATTGACAGATATTTCTACTTTTTGGCCATCTAATATTACAAAAAAAGTTGGAGGTTTAATTACCCCACAAAAGATATTTTTTGGCCAAGTTTTTATGCTATAGCCTATCTACATTAAAAACTGCTACTTTTGGAGCCAAATAATCTAATTTGAAGCGAGCTTTCATGACTAGAAAAGAAACCAAGAGTCATTTGCCAAAATTTGACAAATCTCTTGCTTTTATGTGTCTTTTATGGCTAACTGTTAGACAAAAGAGCTCATCAGCTAATTTGTGCTACTTGGGTAGTCTGTAGTACATATTAGCATCCGTACTTGGAATAGATTCTGCTGGTAAATTAGTAACCTCCATATTTATATTATCTTCTAGGTCCTCAACGCTGTGTGGTCTATTTTCAAACAATCTTTCTTTCAAATATCCCCTTGGAAAGAAATCTAATGGTTTAAAGTCCGGAGACCTTGGTGGCCATTCAATGGGACCCCGTCGGCCTATCCACCGATTTGAAAAATTTTCGTAAAAGTACCTTGGAACATTTATGCCAAAATGCAGTATTGCGCCATCTTGTTGAAACCATATTCATTTATGGGGAATATATGGATCACCTTCGTTAGGAAACATTACTGCTAATGTAGGTATTAAATCAAATGATTGGAAATCTGAGTAACGCTCAGCAGTAAGATTTTCTTCAAAGAAATATGGTCCTATAATCGGTTGAATACTATGCCAGTCCACACATTGACTTTTTGAGAATCCGCTGTGAATTTTGACCAGACCAAAATCGATACTTATGTCTATTGATCGTTTCATTTAAATAAAATGTAGTCCAATTCACGATTTGACACCATAATATTGTGTTTTCATCGTGTTTATGTATGCATACCAAATCTCAGCCAATTCAGATAACAGGAACTACTTCAAAAGTTACGTGGAAAAATTGACCCAAACATACCCGCTAACTAACATAAAAGTGAAGTTAAATAAAAGCTTTTAAAAAGATTTAAACTTTAAATCAAGTATTTTTTAAACGATAGATGACTTAAGTGTTATTTCAATATGACTTGACAATTTTGGTTGAAGATAAGTGAAACAAGAAAATTACTTAACTCCTTTCGTTGATTAAACTCTCTTTATTGACTTAAGAATGTATACATGGGTCTTCAACCCGCGGCCCTTGGGTCGCATGCGACCTGCCCGCGCATGACACTCCGAGGACGCTAGCGCCACCTAGTTAGAAGAGATCCACTCTGTGCACTCGCGATCATGACTATCCACAGGGCCACTAGATGGCGTTGCATGTCTATTGAATATTTCTAATGATTCTAGAAATCATCACTACTAGTCCAGTCTCGTAGCTGCTCGAAATTTCAAGAGATTCAAAGTTGACGCGCTCGGCCTATATAAAACCGGCATCACACGGCAGAGGCCAGTTCTAATTCTAAGAGCGAACGAAACGATACAAGCGAAAAGTGTCAACTAGCAGTGAAGTTGCTACCTGTGCGATAAGTGATTATAGTGATCCTGTATTGTGGCGTGCAGCCGCGCAGGTTTAGTTTTCTCGTGGACATTTTTATCGGACAATTAAACTCGTTTCTTCTACCTTGACATTGAAGATGTCTTCTACTACGGATAAAAAACGAAAAATTAATGAGGAACTGCGCATATTTCAAGAAAAGTGGATTGAGTTGTACTTTTTCGTTAGTGTTAATCAAAAATCCATCTGTTTGGTGTGTCAAAAATCCCTTTCAGCCTTGAAAGAATACAACTTAAAAAGACATTACGATACAAAGCATGCCACAATGTTTTAGACATTCAAAGAAAAATTACGGAAATATAAAGTGAGAGCTCTAAAAAGTCAGCTTTAACGACAGCAAGATAGTTTTCAAAAGCAGAACATTGAAAATGAAGCAAGCGTGAAGGTTAGCTACATTATATCCGAAATAGCTTTGAAATCAAAACCTTTTACTGATGGTTAATTTGTCAAGGAATGTATGTGTCAGTCTCAAAAATAACTTTTTTTCTAAAGTGAGTTTGTCCGGTGTTACTGGCGCCAGAAGAATCGGACAGTTAGCGGCAGACATTGAAAATTCACTAAAAGAACGTGCATCGAAGTTCGTATACTATTCTGTTGCTCTCGACGAAACCACAGATCTAACCGATACCGCTCAACTAGCTATATTTATTCGGGGCATTGATAACAATTTTGAAATCACTGAAGAGATGGCTGCCCTTTTTCCGATTAAAAATCAGTTCCTCAATTTAGTGACCCCGACTGGCTGCGCGACATGATTTTCTCACGGACATCACGCTGCACTTCAATGACTTGAACACCAAACTACAAGGAGAAGAAAATCTCGTCAACAACCTACTTGACACTGTGAAAGCATTTGAGTATTAACTGGATTTATTTTAACCAATAAAGATTATTTGAAATTATATTTTATTTTATTGATATGGTAGTAAAGTAACGTACGTGGACCATTGTGGCCCGTCGGACGATGTGAAATCGATTTTTGGCTCTTGCACTTAAAAAGGTTGAAGACCCTTGAGTATTATAATTAATTAGTTTTTTTCCTTTTTAAGTTTAAATCACAAATCAATATTTCGATTTATGTAAACGGTGAGAATATTGATGACGTTGAATTAACTTAAATCTTTTTTCAAAAGACATTAATTTGCCTTAAGTCATTAATCTGACTTCAGATTTTTTTCTGTCCTGACCAGGTCCTGACAAAGTCGTTTATAAAATGACTTAAATCTTAAGTCCTAAATCATTTTTTATACAAATTTAAAAAAATTGAGAAAATTGAGGTCAATAAAATGATTTAAGTCAATCAATTTATTTTAATGCCTGGTATCTCTGCTATCTAGTCATGGACTTGATGCTTACAAATGTTTCATATATATTTCTAAAATTAATCCGCAAGCGCAATATTGTAATTTAGTATTTTATTCAGTTGTTGTTTTATTTTCAGTGCAAAACATGTGTTTCTATTATATTATCATTTAATTAATAAAATGTGTTTCTATTATATTATCATGTAATTAATAAAAAATGTAGCTTTAAAGTCTCTTAATGTAAAGTATACTGTATAATTAATTAATTCGATTAGAAAAAATACAGGTTCAACTAAAATTATTTCTTATGTATATAAAGTCAAAACGATAATTAAATTATTATTGTTTACATTTAATCGATAAAATTTCAAGCATATTTATATCTATATTATTTAAATAAAAGCAATAGTCGTTTGTTTAAGGGTCGAATACTATACAGGTCCGCTGATATATATGGAAACTATAGATTACTTCAAAAAGTTACAGAGCCAGCCACAAATGTTAAATACAAAAGTTTTAGGTTTTTAAAAATCCATCGGACCAGAGCAAAAGTAGTTATACAGGCTTGCTTATAAATTTGCGGCAAACAAAGTTATATTTTTTTAAGTGGAACACCCTGTATATTATATATTTATCAAAATGGCCTGATTTTACGGATTCTTTATATATATACACTCGAGAAATGAACTCCACTACGGAATAGAGCGTTCTTCGTCTCCCTCTAACCCACTGCCTTTTATGACAGGGTTTTACTTGAATTTCTCGGATGTGCTTAAAGATAAATATATATTTATAACCAGAAACAATATGTATATTAAAAGCGCAACTTAGGTTTGCCATGATTTTATGACCAATCCTTTATAATTAGTTTTTCTTTGCTGCACTAGATTTTTAAAAATCTTAAAACTTTTTTATTTGACATTTCTTGCTATCCCTCTTACCTTTGGAATTAATCGACCATTTCCAAAGAACCTCTATATATGTAAATTACAACTATAGTCAAAAGCAGTGTTATCATGCGGGTCATACGATTTATCAACGACAAACTTTTTAAGTTGTTCTTGTTTTATTACGTGTAATCATATCCTCCACATAAAATCCGGAAGATGAATTAGATAGACTAGATGATATTTTTATATGAAAAAAGAGAATAAACATATAAATACCAGCAGTTGTAAAAATCTTTGAGCGATGTCACTTCAAAGTCACATTGACAAGTCAGTAACAAAATGAGTCATAGAAAACAATTTTCGAGTTTTTTTGCATCCACAAGCGAAAAAAATGGTATTAAATCTAATAAAATGTTACGAAAATGAAAATTCACCGGCCACTATCCAGGAGACAGTAGCAAAAACTCTGGGAATCGGTATAAGGACTGTACAGAAAATTGTGCATGAAAAAAGCATATTTTTACTACCGAAGAAGATTAAGTAATGTACACAAAAAAAGCCAAAGACAGAAGACTTAAGTGACAATATAAAAATGGATGTTCGTAATGCAATTTACGATTTTTACACATCAAAAACTAATATAACCGTTCAAATTTTAAAAGAAGCTTTAAAAATCAAGGCATATTGGAAATTGGACTAAAATCGTTGTCAAAATTAATGCAAATGTTGGGTTTTCGATATAAAAAGGACTGTAATCGAAGATTTTTATGCGAATTGCCACATATAGCAAGTCAGCGTATCCAGTTTTAAAAGAAATACACGGAAAATGTTAATTCGAAATTTAGAAAAGTGGTATTTTTAGACGAGACTTGGATATTTTCTAATGGAAGTGGTTCGAGATCTTGGCAGGACGAGTCTGTAAAAACTGCCAAGAGAAAAAAGGAATGTGGGACGGGAAAATGGTTCATCATTTTGCATGCAGGTTCTTCAACAGGATTTCTCCCAGGTGCAAGTTTACTGTTTTCTTCAACATCCAAAAGTATGGACTGCCATGATAATGTGACCTGTTTGAAAAGTGGTTTTATATATATATATATATATATATATATATATATATATATATATATATAAATATATATAAGAATCACACAACATTTTGGTATTTACTGTGTTTTCTGATTTGATTTATAATGTTAATGACCTTTGGACCCGCACGATAAGACCGCATTCGACTATATTAACAAAAACATATATTTTGTCTATTTTGAACCTCTTTTATGTTTCGACAGATAATGGAAGTTTGGGGCTTAAGAATAATTATTAAGAATAATTTAATGGTATTACATTAAGATGTTTTTTATTGTTGTTTATTTTTCTAATTATTATAACAACGAAAAGTGCAATTATATGGTATAAATACGTTTTTTTTACTAGTTATATAAATATACCCGCTACTATAATAATACATCAATATTTGAAAATATAAATTTCGGCCACTTCCTTAAAGTTTGACACTTCCAAGTAGTCTACCCTCCTTAAGTTGTGCTTTATTTAATCTCCCTTTTCTTATATATACTAATTACTATGAATAATTTTGTTAATGTTCTTAAGTCAATTGTATCCTTATTTTAGGATTTCACTGAGGAACAGCGCAAAAAAATTATCGAAAACCGTCAAGAGTGTATCGAAGAAACAAAAGTAAAACCAGAACTGATCGAGAAAGCCGACCTAGGTGAATTTTCAGACGACCCTGCCCTTAAATGCTTTACCAAATGTTTTTACCAAAAAGCCGGTTTTGTAAATGACAAAGGTGAAGTCCAAAGAGACGTTGTTGAAGCTAAGCTTCCTCCTCAAGCCGACAAAAAGAAGGCCTTGGAAATTGTCGATAAGTGTGAAATGAAGGGAAAAGATGCTTGTGACACTGTTTACCTAATTCACAAATGTTACTTCGAACATACGCATCCAGAATTACAAGAGAAGAAAGCTGAAACTAGCGGTAAAGATGATAGCAAAGAAGAGAAGAAAGCTTAAATTAAAATTAGGATTCCTAGCTTAATAACTTATTGTGATTTTAGTTATAACAGTATTAAATTATCAGAAAATCTACTCTATTAGATCTAGTCTATGTTTTAAATACAAATAACTTTAGACCATTCTACGTGTTTGCAATACCTTTTCCTCTGCCAATAGCTTGACTGCCAGTATGACTGTCATGGCCAATTACTCACATAGAGATTTAAATGTATAAACAGAGATAAAATGTACAAAAGGCAAAAAATTTAGACATCTTTTAGCTACAAGGAGCATGAGTTCTTTAAAAGTAACAGTGTCCACAAATAAAATTTATACTTACGGGTAGAGTCAGCTAAAAATTAACAAATATATAAAGCCTTTTTATTATAATAACTCAAGTTATTGCTATTCTGGAGGCAGTGCACAGGCAACTATCCTTATCATCAGACCATCATCAGAGACTGTTAAAAAAACATAAAAAAATATGATTTTTTTGAAAATTTAGCGCCGTTTATCTTTTTTTGGAACAATTTACAGAGTGTTCGGCGTGAAATAAAATTTATTGTAAATTTGTAGTTTGCAATTTTTGTCCTTGGGGTCTTGCGGTGAACCGGAAATCGATATGTTATTCTTTTTTGAAGTTTGCGGCCGTTCCGATACAGATGGGAATATGCCAAATTTGAATTTTACCCTTTTACCACCACATATATTAAATATTCAGGCTACTCGCAGTTTTTCTCTCTCAAGGCACAAATTGACTGTACTAATCGGACATATGGTTAAAAGCTTAGTTAAGAAATAAGCACTAAACAATTAACCAACGGTTACATTTTTAAAACATCTAAGACAGTTTTTGGGATTGGAATGTCTTGATAAAAGTTGAATAAAGTGTGTGTCTTTCTCCAATGATAAGTGTTATTGCTAATTATGAAACATTCGCTGGATCAATAACTTTTTACCGACAAACATGTTAAGTTTTACTTGATGTTTACAGAAATGTTCGCATTTAAACTCTTTATATATATACGCTCAGAATAAAAAGCTGCGAGCTTTTAACAGAATATGATTAATTTATTAAAACTAGTTAGCCCTGCAGATCTTGTTCTGTGTTTTCCGTTAGATGGCGCGATGAGTTTCCAGTGGAATTATAAGAATATAGGGCGCATTCACCACATCGTCCAGAAATGTTACGCAATAAAACAATACAAAAAAAATAGTGTGAAAGGCCTCGGTAATCATACGAGCATTTCAAAAAAAAATCTTGTAAATTGAAGCAGTATATCTCTCTCACAAACTTGCTGACAATATGGCTCAGTCTTTTAAATATAAATCTTGCCAATATTGTGGCATTTACAGAAGAGTGATATTTTTCATCTTTAAAACGATTTAGCAAACTAGACATATCTTTGTCTTTGGCTAAGAAAATACTAATTTATTTTACTTAACACTCGTTCTTCTGACAAAATTTAAAAAATGGATCTACTGGAGGTTTGATGTATTTGTTAAAATCGACCATTAAATTTTGAAGAATGGAAAACATAATTTTGTACTACAATAAAGGCATACACTGAATTATGAACTTACCATGACAATATATTGCATATCAACATTTGTTATACTGAAAGAAGTGCTCCTACGCCATATTTGTTTCTCACTAATATTAAAACTTCAACAAAACAGTTTTTTTTTTCAAACATTTTATAACATATTGAGTAATATACAGGGTGTTAAAAAAGTACGCTGCCAAACTTCAAGGGACGATTCCTCGCATTATTCTAAGACAAAAAGTTTATATAAACATAGTTCTGAAAACGAATAGTTTTCAAGATACAGGGTGTTAAATTTCTATGAAAAAAAATGTTTTTCTATCATAACTTTTATACCACTCTAGATATTTTTAATAAATTTGGTGTACATCTTTTACCTATTAAAGAGCAGTTTTTGATGCAAAAGTATTTTTTAAATTTCTACCAGTGGCGTTCGTACGGAGTTTGGACAGAATGTTTATTAAGAAAAAAATGATACGCCACTGCTTTTTCTAAAAACAAAAATTATTTTTGAAATTCCCATTTAATTTTAAGCAAATTTGGTCTCTAGACTTACCTTCGTCCGACGCACAATTTTTATGTAAAAAAATAAAAACAATTTTCATACATCTACTGCAATCCGAATCCAATTTGCAAGGATAATTTTTTGTAAAATCCGCTACTGTTTAATTTTTATGAAACATACCTATTTGGAAGTGGGCACGCGTAATGCTGTGGTTAGAATAAAACATTAAATAAATAAAAAAAAACTAAACAACACCAAGACGTTTATTAATAAAATAATTGTAAACCAAACATAACTTAACCAACCTTACAAATAATAATTTCACAGAATTTAATTTTAAAGTAACTGCTGGAAATGGCCTCCCCCGACTTCAATACATGCGTTTGTACGCCTTATTAGCGACTGGCGAACCCTTTCGAAAATACCAGGAGTGTTCCTAATAATTTCACATTACTATTAATAATTTTGACTCTTCTATCCGATTTCGTAGATCGTCTTCGCTTCGAACTGGTGTTGTGTAAACTAATGCTTTAAGGTGTCCCCAGAGAAAGAAATCTATCGGATTAATATCAGGTGACCTGGGTGGCCAAAATTGTGGTCCTGCACGCCCAATCCAGCGATCGGTATAATTTTGATCTAGGTACTGACGTGCCACTAAACTGAAGTGCGGTGGAGCACCGTCATGCATAAACCACATAGAACGCCTTTGCCTTAGTGGAACATCTTCCAAAAGTTCAGATAAAACATGTTCAATAAATTGTCTATACTCCTCACCAGTAAGCCTGCTAGGCAGAAAGTGAGGCCCGATAAGGAAATCTCCTACAATTCCAATCCAAACATTTACAGAAAACTGCTCTTGGAAATGATTTTCAATTATGGCGTGAGGATTTTCATCGGCCCACACATGATTGTTATGAAAGTTTATGATTGCGTTACGGGAAAAACATGCCTCGTCCGTAAACAACACCTGAGATAAAAACCTTGGATTTTGCATTAACTTATTTCCTACCCATCTACAAAAAGCCACTCTTAGCGGAAAATCTCTTGGCAAAAGAGCTTGGACACGTTGCGAATGATATGGATAAAGTTGTTGATCCTTTAAAATTTGCCATACTAATACATGAGTAATGTTTAATTCAGTCGCAATTTTTCTCGTACTAGTTTCTGGGTTTTCATCAATTGCATTTAGGACAGCTTCCTCTATCTGAACCGTTCTTACTGTTCTTGGTCTGCCTATAAGGGCAGCAGACTTCTTAAAACTACCCGTTTCACAAAGTTTGGAGTGAATATTTGCAAAAAATTGTCTGTTAGGTAGTGGACGGTCAGGATATCTTTCTTGATACATCCGTCTAGCGGCGCGAGCGTTACCATCAGCCATTCCATACACGAAATGCATGTCTGCCATTTCACGGTTTGTAAACTGAACCATTTTTACCGAAAGAAAATTAAATAAACTTTTAAAAATTACACAAGTGCACCTTTATTAATAGTTTTGACAACTGTCATGTTATTGTTATAAACAAACGAAGAACTGTCGTTTAGCAAAGCAAAGCCCACCTTGACAATTTAGGTTTCTTTGACTACTGAATTAAATTGCAGTTTGTTTCTTAAATTTTCCTACCAAATTGTTAGTTCTATTAAAAAAAATGCATTTAGAAATGAGGGTTTAATAGTGAATTGTAATAAATTAAAAAAAGGAAAATTAAGCTCGCGAATGGCAAATACAAATCACAAGTGTTGGCGCAAAAAAGTTTGAGAGATAAAAGGGGACATGACCCAGAGTCACTCAGTAGATTATTCCAAATTTATAATTATTTCTTTTTATGGTTACTACTAACAGCATTACGCGTGCCAACTTTCAAATAATATGTTTAATAAAAATAAACAGAAGCGGATTTTACATAAAATTACCATTGCAAAATTGCATTTGGATTGCAATGATTTTTATTTTTTTACGCGAAAATCGTGTGTCGTACAAAAGTAAGTCTGGAGACCAAATTTTCTTTAAATTAAACGGAGATTTCAAAAATAATTTTTGTTTTTAAAAGAAGCAGTGGCGTATCTTTTTTTTTCTTAAAAAATATTAATTTCAAACCCCGTAGGGACGCCACTGGAAGAAATAAAAAAAAACCTTTTGCATCAAACACTGTCCTTTAATGGGTAAAAGATGCACACCAAATTTGATAAACACACCTAGAGTGTTATAAAAGCTATAATAGAAAAACAAGTTTTTTCTTAGAACTTTAACACCCTGTATCTTGAAAACTATTCGTTTTCAGAACTATGTTTATATAAACTTTTTGTCTCAGAATAATGCGAGGAATCGTCCCTTGAAGTTTGGTAGCGTACTTTTTTAACACCCTGTATGTTTATTTGATTTGAAGTTTTATTAAGTCTATTTCTTCGTTAATCTGTATTCTCTAAGTAATTATTACATTATTACAACTATATAAGGAAGGGGGATGTTTCCTTCAGTTTCCCTAAATTTTTTACCCGAGTTGGAGCTTTTAGGAATACTTTCTTCACCGAGGAAATCAGATCGTTCACTCGTGGATAAAAAGCAGGAACTCGTCTGCAACTCGATGAAATCCATGGATAAGACATTTGTAGACCACTCATTGCTTTACACATGTATGAAGCAGCATCTGTAATTGCTGTAACACTCTATCATATTTAACACCACCAGGCCATAAGAGAGTGAGAGTCGTTGAAAAATCCAGCAACAGTTGAATGATTTACTTTGTCTAAGGTGTTCATTGTAAGTAAATATGATTTATCCCTTTCTGCTTTTACACCCAACACACCAAAAACAAAATTAACAACACATCTCTGTTCCACATCAGTTGTTTCATCTAGTGACACCCATATACTTTTATCTTCTACTTTTTCCCGCAATTCGGTAACTGTCTTATTGTACAAATCTGGAACATAGTTTTTCCTTAACGTGGATTCATGTGGAATTGCTGTCTTTGTGTACTGCTCTAAAAATGCCTTATTTAATTTATTCAGTGGAATATCCGCACTAATAAACGCCTTGCACAAATCCTCATTGAACTTTGATCGTTTGGGTCCAGGTCCTGGTGAAAATGCTGTGATGATTAAAACTTGTTTCTCAGCACACTTTGTTGTGTCACTTGGAATTTCTTGTTCGCAATAACAGGAACATCAAAATATTTACAAAACAGCACAAAACCGTCAGTCGTAAAATCAGAAAAATCTTTCACGAATTGATTTAATACCGCACTTAATGGACGCTTTTCTTTGAGCATATTGGACAATGTTCACGCCACAATGTGTAAACTAAACTGAATTGAAAGATTATATCTAACATTCTTAAAACGTGCGGATTTATGATTGTAAATCCGTGGTAAATCCATAGTTTTTAAAGCACAGATGTTTTATTGGGTACCTACCTGCCAGCGACTAAACATTTTTTATTATTTTCTTATTATGGATTATATTTGAAATACATCAAATTTGTCTTGGGAAATAAAAATATATTCAGAAAAATTAGAATATATGCATTTTTCCTGTAATAACTGCAAAATATGCATCATAACTACACCTGTGAATTAAATTTCCTACAGTAAAATATTATACACTAGTCAACACTTATGCAGGGTGTTTCCTAAGTGATGCGAGAAATTCAAAGGGTGATTCTTTGGATCATTTCGTGACAAAAAGTTGATATATGAAAATATGTCGCTATACTATTTGTTTCCGAGATAAAGTTTAAAAATGCACGTACCTGTACACCTGCTCTCAGTCTCCGAATTATTGGCTTTCTAGGTCTTCGGAAAATGCTTGACGTGTGCTTAATAATTTCAAACGATTTAATAATTCGGTTCAGCTAATCGTTTTCGTCAGTAGTTAGTCTTGTATACACTAATGATTTTAAATAATCTCAGAAAAAAACTATATTACGACCTCACCGATGACGAAAATTTTATTTAAGTACTGCCTTATTATAACTCTATATAATATGTTGAATGAAATTTGGTGCTGGAATCTAGACTCTACTATGACATGTGGGTTTCTTTAAGTGGTTATTATTGACATTCGTTATTAAATTTAAAATGCCAAATTGCAGGTATTTCCTGATGTTTGGCGCCTTGACATCTGGGCTACATGCTTTGCCGTTTTTCATGTATTTAACTTCCTTCAATTTCTATACCTGGACTGGCTATACTTTCCAAGTATTCTACTCGTTCTTCAATAAGCAGCGTTCTGTAAATGGTAGACCCACATTTGTGATTTTGTACAGTGTAGGTTTATTTTACAATTAAATGCACAATGTTTAAATAATAAGATCAACCAATTGCTTATCTTTTTAAAGATTAAATATTTTTGATAGGTCTAATACTGTACACTGTGGCACAGCCACTTTTAGGCATGAAGTGATTGATGCTATACCTTTGAATTTGACCACTTTTTGTCGCGAAATACACGCTGAATATTCTAAAATCCTGTCGTTGTCTACCAAAACCAAACTCATGTGTCCATATTGGTCTTGGGCAATATTTAGATATTTTTGGAATGCTTTGTGGGAGATCGAATTTACTACATCCAATCAAATTATAGTTTTGGGAGATTTAAATATTGATTTTCGCATTGATCAACTTTCAAAAATGGTATTAAGTTAATTTAATTAATTAGCCTCTAGGTTTGTAACTAGTAAATTCGGATACGGTGAGTTATATAAATGACATTCTAAGAAATGCTAACTTTAAAAACATTAAAACTAAAATCGTTGTTCAATTCTTTATCTGACATTTAGGTCAAGCCATTAATTTAAATGAAAATTTTAAAAATTATCCGAAACGGATAAACATTTGGGGCGTTTCGAAAAACAACCTCGACAATTTTAATTTATCTTAACAGAATAAATGGGATATATTTAATTAGGAGGATCGCAACACAAATGTTTTAACGAATTATCTTATCGAAAAATTTACAAAGCTAATACAGATTAATTTCCTTTTAAATATATTACTTCAAACCACAAAATATAACCAAAAATAAACATATTGGAACACAATGTAATTCTAATGACAGTAATTGGACTACACGGGAACTTGAATTTAAAACGCTCTCTAAAATCAATTGCTAGGTATCCAAAACGTAATTAGAAACCTAACCTGTATTTCTGTTTAGGTAATAAGAATAAATTAAAATAGAGTAGCTGCTAGTTTGGTCTTTACTGCATTTCTTTAAAAGAAAACCTAATTATAAATCAACTGCAAATCAAAAAATCATTAAAGAACGTATGTTTTTATTTTTATTGTTTTATTATAACCATACACAATTCAAAATTATATATTACGCATACTCAGTCATATGTTATCTCGAGTACGGTAAGTAGGGATATTGAAAAAATATCGATATATCAAATGAATGATACATTTCGTCCGATATATCGAAATATCGATAAAAAATTTACACTATCGAATACGATATTTTTTGTACTATTTTACTTCCAAAAATGTCCCATGTTTAAATTGGGAACTAAAACTCGTAGTACTCGAACAAGCCGTTCGCCCCCAATGATTAAACACCTTAGACTTATTTAATCTGAGAGTGAGTGTTTCAAGTAAATTGCACTTTGTTCCAAGCTCAACCTCAATCTTTTTTTATGTTGTCTGCAGGTTTTGTTTTCAGCTATTTTAACCTTTTTAATTTTTACCAAAATACAAGTTTGCAGATTTTTTATTAAAAATCTTTCACAGTACCTCCCTTCACCTATATCTACTGTCTGGAAATTTTTAACACAAATTGATTCTAGAAGTTCTTTTCAGAATTTGTGTGGAAATACTCATAAAACAGGTGGTTATAGCGGCAATACTACCAAGTTGTTTAAAAAAATAGGCACTATAATATATAAAATATCAAATTAAGTAGCGGTATTTTTAATGATAATTGATATAATATATTTTTAAAATAATGTTATGATATATATCGATATTTTGCCGATATCGATATCCTAGCGGTAAAAACAATAACATCGCGAACAGTTTTTGAACGCTGGACCTGCTAGTTACAGAGTAAGAATGCGCAATTTATGCACGACCTTGGTAACAGGAATGGAAAGTGTACTCTGTAGCGATGTCAGATGCTTGCCCGTTTAAGGAAGACGCAGAGGCCGGTGTATCTACGAAAGCCGACAAAGGGCTAAGCAAATTATCTGCATATAAAACGAACTCAGAAAAAACAAGTCGGTCAGAAAAAGCAGTCTTCCAAATAAGTCGTTAGAAAATTGTGCGAAGTATTATTCTAAGTACCTTTTCACATGAATCGTCCTGATCGTCAGTGCTGACCATGAGCGTAGATGGTCGTTTCGACGACGTAACGGTACACATTCCGCCAGACTCCGACGTTGCCTTTTGTAATGAAAGCGCACTTTCGTGCCAATCCACTAGGAATTGGGTTAGCGCGCTACAGTGCGCTTTCATTACAGCAAACCTAACCACTCCTAACCTAACTTAATATTTATTAATTATATGTTTCGTTTTTTGTCACAAAACCTATACTGTTAGCCCAGTTTTTCGACAAAATCATCATTAAAGCCATAATAAATAACAAAACAATAAATAGTAATAATACAATACTGTCGTCTATGGGAAAGAACTATGGCAACGTCGGAGTCTGGCGGGGTATATACCATTACGTTACGTGTATCGACGTACCTGCTTCTAGATGGAGTGAGCGCGTAAGCCTATCAAAATCTATCTTCGCCGCAGGCAAGCCGTTGAAGCATTTATGTGGTAGATTAAGAGGCGAAGAAGAAAATAAAATAAAATGTGTTATGAACAAACAAAATACACTCCAAAAAATATTAAAAATTAAAAAATAATGTTTGAATCCATCTTGCAAAATTTCACTTTATGAAGTCAGCGTCAAATCAAATTCTTAAATATTTAATCTCAAAAAGACATTTATATACCACGATTGTAATGTGTATTTACTGTCTTTATTATTTTGACACCGACTTCATAAAATCAAATTATCGGGATTGAATCAAATATTATTTTTCACTTTTTATTGCTTTTTTTTTTTAAACTTTCTCTCATCTTTTTTAGTTTTATTTATGTAAAAGTCAGCTTTAAAGGTTTTGAGGCCTAATTCTTAGCTAAAATTTTGACACCCCCAATAAAATAAGCAAGTAGCCACTGCGTCTTACGAATTTTTGTGGTACTAATATTATATAAAGGCGTCATTTAAACATTTTGATAAAAAAACCAGCATAACCATTGTCAAAAATTAAAATGGTCCGTAAAAATTGCACCTGGTGCCATAAAGGACCTCGAAAAACTGTATTTTGACAACACCTCCTTTGTTCCCGTGTTCCCCCTGTGCTATCCACATCACTCATTAATACCAAAAATGTCTGGTGCCAAGAATAAAGATATTTAATATTTTCAGCATACGTTAAGGTTTGTAATAACCGAAGTAACCTGACTTTAGAGATACTTTTAATATAATTTACCCTTTACATGAGCTGAATGACATTACTTAAACGTTAACATTGATATACTGAAGATAGTTGGGTTTATTAATGGAAAGAGCTCAAAAAGTTAAACAAAAAAGAATATGTGCTACAATGCGCTAGATACAAAAGGTAAGATTTGAGACCGATTTTACTGGATCGTGCTATCATGAAGCCGCTATAGAATCGTGAAGATGCGATGCGCACTATATAAAATTTTGCACATACACCTAGAATATATCCAATTATATTAATGATACTATTATAATAGTTTTATTGTGAACTCCATTTGAAGTTTTTTACTAAAATAGAACTTTATGCCATAAAAGACAACGAAAACCCTCTGAAAACCATATAAAACACGATATTTGTATATTAACTTCTTTTTTTCCGTATTCCCTCTGCACCACTACCCACTTCACTCATTAAGACAAGAATTTTTTTTAGAAATATTTAATCAACAATAAAAGTTATGGTACGAGCGGGGATCGAACAATGAGCTAGAGATCCAGAGGTGCATAGACGGTACCTAATGTCAGATTTGATAGCCAGTCAGGAATGCCGCGCCATAAGGTTAGAATATTTGGCAGGATCAACAATGGTTATGATACTGGTCGATTTGAATATGTACAAGTTCTAACGAATTGCTTATCAGTGGTACGATAGCGAAGTTGGTTAGAGCAATGGGCTAGAGTTACAGAGGTGCAGGTTGGATCCCCGCTCGTACCATAACTTTTACTGTTGATTAAATATTAAAAAAAAATAATTCACAGTTTAAAAAACAAACTGATAAAATACTTCTATTCAAGAAAATGCTTGGTCAATTTGGTATTATCAACATACATTAAGGTTTACAATAACCGAAATAACCCGAAGAACTGCGTTCGCTATCATGAAGCCGTTAAAGAATGATACACATAGAAAATATCCGATTAACTCATTTTTTTAACTTCCTTGGAATACATTCTGACCACATCCATAGTAATAGCATTAATATGAACTCCATTTAAAATCAGTATAAATGCCGGATTGATAAATATTATTATCTTTAAATTTATATAGAAATATGTTATGACAAATATAGTCAAAGAAACTAATAAAACTATTGATTTCTACTTATATGACATTTTGTATTTTATTTAGTAAGTAAGAGTAAAAATCCTAATGTGTTCTTTTGTTTACTTATTAGTCTTCTGATGATCATATTTCAGTACAATACATAGATATTATTGTTTACTTTAAAATGACGTTTTCATCTGGATCGTCATAGGTTAGAACTTCATAGGAATAGGCATGTTCTTTGCCCCCATTGTGATTACTTAAAAATTCTAAAATAGCATCCTGAATCGCTGCTCTACCAGATAGTACTTTTCCAACAACGAGTTTTCCTTGAAAATTAATTCTTCCTATATGAAGCAAGTTGTTGTCTTGAATACCTCCTCTGATTAAATTTTTGTCCTTGGTCATTGTTTCAAAGTCAGTTTTATTTACTGATACCCAATGAAGATTGTCTGGTCTTTCTGAACACAGGATCTGCAAAGTGAGATGAATATCACTTATATGTTCTCAATCATTTTGAAGTGTTTAATAAATTTCCGGAGCAATTCCTAAACACTGGGTCGTAAATCGACTGACGCATCTCAAAGAGTTAAAAAAATGCAGCCAGTTCCAAAGAAAGTAACTCACTTGATTTTTGACCTAAATCTAACGTTCGTACGAAAGCTTTTGTGTTAGGGAATCCATGTTAATGGAAAAACTAGGGCCATGCTTTCTTCTTATTTTTTTGACTCAACCTGTGTATTAGTCGAATCTTTGTACAGAAAATGTTTACCCTCTATACTCGATATGATAGACTCTTCTATGAGCATTTTGTTTTTTTTTTCGTCGGTGTATCTCTAAAATGGTCTTAAATACAGCTTTTTTGCTGAAATCTTACATTATTTATCTTTCTTGTTTATCTATAGATACACCCTTTATTTCTTTGCAGGATGATATCGACTATAAAAAAACAATTGCTGTCGCCACAGCAAAAAATCGAAAAATTTGACCCAATTTAGTTCTGCACATAGTAACTCATATTAACTGTGTTTTTTTTCAAACATTTTATTAGATGTCATTTTCTGTTATCATACTGGATCCGTACTAAACAGTTCCTACCTATGCCATATTTGATTTTTGGGCATAATTTAAAATAAAATCAATAAATAAATTTTACACTGATTTTTCTAAGACCCCCATTTTATTCCATCATATAGACTTCGTATCAGTGTATCCCTTACCACATTTTCGTGCAAAATTTGAAATATATTCTATAAACATTTTATTTGACCTGCATTATGGAACAAATAATCTTGGATTCGTACCAAAATTTTATCAGTTCATTTCTATTTAGCATTTGATTTTGTTCAAAATTTAAGGTAAACCCTTAATTTTTGACCCAAATTTGAAGTAGATTCAATAAGTAGCTTTTTAGCTATGCCACGAACTGACAGACAAACATACTGACAGTGACAGACAGATCGACGGAATTGGGAAAATATGTTTTTTGGTATCTAGGGACGCTAAAACATAAAGACATGTAAAACCTAAGAGGGTGATGTGTTCACGACTGCAAATATTTTATTTGGCCGCCATTTTGAATTCGTACAACAATTTTACCAGATCGTCTCTAGATCATAGCAAATTCTTGCACAAAAATTGAAATCAACCTAACAAGTAGTTTTTCATGTTGATTTTTAAAAATATTATTAGGCCGCTATTATCCTAATGCACGACCCCATACCGCAGCAATAATGCGAAACCTTTTAGAAATTTCGGGTATCGCCACATTACAGTGGCCTATATTTGTGGGATGAATTAGGGAAGAGGGACATTCTCGCAAGAATCCTCCCAAAATTCTAGCATAAATGGCACATGCATTATTAGAAGAGTGGTATCATATACCAATGGATAGAATAAGAAACTTAATTTCTAGTATGCTGCTGAGATTAGAAGCTCTTAGAGTTGCTAAAGGAGGCAACACTTGATACTGAGCCCAATTTTTAAATGTATTCGTTATTCATTAGTTCCAGTATGGTATTTTGCGTTTATTAAAAATATTTTAAAAAATTCTGAATAATTTACTAGAACACTGTTTAATGAAAATTATTCAGAAAGTTGTCAGTTAGAAGAAGCGTCTTTCATATAGAGTGTAAACATTTTCTATATAAAACGAAAGCTTTCACGGCTGTGGTTAGTTAAGAAATCATGGTTCTTGAGATTAGACCGTGTCAAAATGGAAATGGAAACATTCAGTGTTCCGATCTCGTGAAGTGAAGATCCCCGAAGATGCCTCGTGCAATCGAAGGCGAAACGTCGGAAAGTGATTTCATTTTGACACGGTCTAATCCCAAAAACCATGATTTCTTAATTTTCTATATAAATACAAGATTAATAAAAAGTCAAAAAATAAACATGGTCCGAATTTTTGTATTAACATCAATTCTTTCAATTTTTGCTGAAACACACACAGCATTACCTACCTGTAAAAAAAAAATGTGCAGAATAAAAAGCAATTCCTACAAGTTTTTAACCCTGTATAGAAACAGTTTATAAGATTAAAATAAACATATAGTATTTGAAATGATAATACAATTTGATGTAGAATCAAAAAAATAAATAAATACGGGGTGCTCCAATAAGTTTTAGTTTTAATAAAATATTTTTAATTTTATAAACTGTTCTCAAGAGCAGCTCAATGCATTTAACTTTTTTGATGCGTCATTTGAACGATTTTCGAATTCTCTTTTACTTCCCATTTAAGAAGGATGTATTGTAATCATGAAAAAATCACCCTCCTAGATTTTTTACAGATACTTACGTTTTAGGGCCCCTGGACCCCTAAAAACATATTCTCCCAATCGCGTTATTTTTCAATTGCTCTTGGGCTGTCGTTCTATCTGCACGCGGCATAACTCAAAAACAGTAAACAAATAAACGCTCAACAGTATGAAAACCTTGCGTAGTCACTCAGCAAATAGTTGGAAAAGGTAACGGAAGGCACTGATGATAGAAGTCAAACAGATGTCATTTATAAGCCATTTACAGACTGGGCCATAGTATTTTATTTAAAAAAATCTCAGCTTTTGGACTATACTTTTGTATATATATATATATATATATATATATATATATATATATATATATATATATATATATATATATATATATATATATATATATATATATATATATATATATATATATCAAGAACTGCAAACTTACATTTGAAAATATACTTTTGTGGATAATAATTAACTTAAATCAGTATCTATATTTTAGCATCAGTTTAAAATGGGATAAAGATCTATTTGCCTAAACTAAAGTAAATAACAATTAAATAATTAAAAAATTACCTGATGCTAGCCGCGAGTTTGTAATTTCAAAATTTACGTCCAGCTAACAGTAAGAATTTTTTTTTACCTACTTATTTCAATTTTGTATATTTATATACAATAAATACAGTGTGTATCAAAAATATAGGACACTCGAAATATCTCATTTATCACTCACTTGATGATTTTAATAAGATTTTCTTCACATAGGCATGAAATTATGCCAGATTCGATGTTGACATTTACAATATTGCTAAATTTCCCGTTTTTTAGTAATTCATTTTTTAAATGGACTTATTATAGTTTCTTATATTTTTGAATTCTTCTTAGAATTCTCTACACTTTTCATTTCAAGCAATTTCTTCGATAGTTAAAAGTTTTTGAGGAAATCATGGTCCAATATCGAAATTTTAGTAAATTCCGTCTTAAAATACCTGCACATGAAATCTTTCCTGACAATGTCAGTAATGTCAACTGCGCTGATTTCCAAAAATAAATCCTTTAACTGATACCCAACGAATTAAAATAATAATGACACTAGGTCACTGGGACTTAATGAGAACGCAACAAGGTGCTTGTCAAATTTTTAATGACAAATATCCTAATATAAACCGTGAAAGATGCTGCACATTCCGGAAGTCCAATAAACGCAACATATGGTGCTAAGAACACTAGGAAATGAAAACAACATTTCTCAGGTGTCCGTAGATCGCTTTCTAAAAACCGGAAAATTTAATCCATACAAAATAACTCTGGTGCAAAAAGTCTCTGAAGATGACTACGATAGGCGACTGGAATTTTGTTAGGCCTTGATGGAACACTGCAAGGCCAATCCACATTTTATTAATTGTCGATATTGTCAATTTGGGCTAGTATAGTAAGTCAAAAAATAATTGTCCTCTTCTTCATGGAAGAAAGAGAATGCAGAAGAATCGATGAAACTGATATCCTTCTGAATGTATTGAATGTTTTTTCACAGTTTAGCTCACTGTCAGGAAATAAATGGACAACGTTTCAAATATCTTCTATAGTTTTCATCAATGTTTAAATTAATTTATTTTGTGTATTGTATTGTGTAGTAGGCATCGCATATCATCATTTGTTGCCCTCTTTGGTCTGCTAGAAGGTGCAACATCTTTTACGTTTCCAGTTCCATGATTTTTTTTCAGATTTTCACTTAGAGTACATCTAGCTAATGGATTTCTATTAGGATACCTGTCATTAAATATGATATGTTATGGGTTGTAAATCAAACTGACATTGTCCGGTAAGACATACCAGGTAGACTTTCATGTGGAGGTATTTTAATAGGTGATACCTTCATATATGGATATTAAACCATGATTTTCTCAAAAACAGTTAACCTTCGAAAAACTTGCATCCATTGAAAAGTATCGAGAATTCTAAGAATAATGTATTGAAAAGTACTCATCAGTTATAGAAAAACGGTAAATTTGGCAATGTTCTTCAGGCATAAATTCATACTTAATACAAAATTTCATTAAAATCAGGTGGGCGATGTATGTGTGTTACAGGAATAACGATAGCGCGTCACTTATGCTTACTAGTTCATTATCTTAAACAAAATTACGAATACTCAGGCAAAGTTTACATCAAAACTTTCAGGATTCCCAAAAAGATCGCGAACCATGCCAAGACCCATATAGAACGCCGATATTCGTTACATTAAAAGTCGAGTTAAGCAGGCAAATTTAATCGGGTTAATAAAACTGCGAGTCAGAAAAATATGGCAAAACTAATGACAGTTTGTTCCGGTCGGACCTAATTCGTCGATAAATCTATATGAGACAAATCGGTCCAATTTATCCGTGTATGGAAGGCTATTATTGGTTTATGATTTCTAAAAACAGCCAACATATTGAAGATTTGCATCTGGAAAATGTTTGTAGCTTACAGATTGTAGTTAATATGTTTCTCTATTGTTTTAGATTAAAAAAGTACCCGCCTTAATCCAGAACTCCACTATATAGAAATAACACAGTTTATATATTTATTTCATGTCGTTTAATTTGCTACTAAACAACTTAAAATGTATAATGGAAGTATTTTCCGCCATAATAAGAAGGTCTTTTTCCGCAAAAAAATTTCACCGAATATTTAAACATGTTATTAGGTCAACAGTCCATTTTATTGTTTTATTTATGTTTCACACTTGATTTTTTTGCAGAATTCCAAATCAATTGGATACATAGTTATTGATATTGATCATTTTAACGATTTATTAGGTGGCCATTTTGTTCCTCAATAATGGCTAAGTTACGCATTAGTGAATGCATATTGTCCAATGTAACATCGAGGAAAGAGTCCAAAAGGGAGTTATTCCGTCATTTTAACATTTCTTCAATATGCTTGGTAAAGCGCGGGACACTATATCTCTTCTGTGTTGCAAAAACGGCGAATTTTCGAATTTTAAAATGATTTAATTTTGATTTTTCTTGATTGATTTACCTATAAATATATTTTTTCTTGAGTTCTGTCATTAACGGTTCCCGGGCTACTGCGTACGTCCACCATTATTGGACCACCCAGTATAGTGATACACGATGTTTTCAAGGGCAGCCAGCATCAGATTCAGGGAACGAGATTTATCAAAATTTTAATTTAGGCAGTTTGACTTTGGGCTACTCGGGTATGCCAAAAGTGGCCGTCTGTCTCCGTTTGTCATATTACTTTATACAGGGGCCGTCATTGTGAAGTACTATACAGGGCTTTTCCTAATTGCATGCTGATGTTAAAGGGGGTCTTTTTATGTCCTAAAAGTCTTAACTTTTGAGATACAGGATTGTAGAGTTTAAAAAGAAAACATTTTTTTTTTCATCCCAATTCTGATGTTATTGTAGATAATTGCATGAAATTTGATACACGTCTTCTATGCATTAAGGAGCATAAGAATTTACCCAGATTAATTACATATGCACGCCTCTGGTAGAAATTTCAAAAATTGATTGTTAATAAAAAATGCCCTTTTATGCATAAAAGACGTGTATCAAATTTCACACGGTTATTTATCTATAATAGCATCAGAATTAGGATTTTAAAAAAAATGTTTTTTTTAACCCTGTATCTCCAAAGTTAAAACTTTTAGGTTCATATTAAACTTTAACATTAGCACGCAATTAGGAAACGCTCTGTATAGTACTTCACAATGACGCCCCCTGTACAAAGTAATATGACAGACGCAGAAAAGACGGTCACTTTTGGTATACCCGAATAGCCCAAAGTCGAACTGCATAAGTTAAAATTTTGATAAAACTTGTTCACTGGAATCAGTGCTGGCTCCCCTACTATAACTACATTGATGTGTTAATTTTGGAAAAATATGAGTTCTGTAGTTTTTCAAATATTAATTACAATATTAGATATTTTTTGACACCCGGTATTGAACAGACAATTAATTATTTTGAAGCAGTTTATTGACAGCTACTTTATGAACAATTTTACAAAATATATGAAAAAAAACTAAGCCATTTTTGAGGTTGACGGCTGTGATTCAAACGGTTCGATTCCTTCTAAATCTAAGTTTTCCTCTGAAAATGATGAGGTTTCGTCGTCACTACTTGAAGATCCCAGTGTGATAACTAAATCATGAATAACCGTTTCAATTTTGTCATCTACTTCCCAGTATTTATCTTCAATAGAACGAACATATTTAATACGATTTCCAATTTTCAGCCGATATTGAGTCAATCGCTTCTAATGTTATTTTATTTAAATCTTTAATTGAAAGTTCACCGGTGTTTCTCTCTCGAATATATTTTTTTGCTTTTGCCCATGCAAGTTCAAGGGTTGAGTCCGCACATGTTGGAGGCAGCCTTAAAGGTGTATGACCGAGGTTACGTAAAAGACCGTCAATTTTAGTCTTTTTTTCTCTAGGCTTGTTGGCTGATATTACGTCATATAATTGATATTTTCTCTGTGTTGGATCACATACAAGATTGTTCGATTTAAGCCACGATATCATATGAGCTTTTGTAGAGTATTTAGTTGGCCCTTTATCTTCTACGTGAGAATAATAAGACGCATTATCCATTACGACTGATTTGGGAGGAATATTAGGTAGAAGCTTCTCGAGCAACCACTTTTCAAAATTATCTCTATTCATCTATCCATGATAGTCTCCAGTTGTTAGTCCCGAGCGAAAAACTAAAACAGCACCTGGAACTGAACCGACTTCTGAACCAGCATGAACTATAATAAAGCGACTACTAGAGCGGATTCCCTGAATAACACCTGTAACACTTTCACTTTGCCAGTATTTGTTCACTGTCATATCATTATCTACCCAGGCTTCGTCTAGATACACAATATTGCGTCCTTGTTGCCTATATTGCTTTACAGTTGATAGACCGCCAGTGAAAAATATTTGGTCTCTCAATGAGCAATTTTCGTTTATTTTGGCATTTGCGCCAAACAAAACATTTGATCGTAAAAGCCGATTTAAGGTTTTTTACCCGTACGAAAAATCTGTTTTGTTCTTTATAGCACGAAGTAAGGGTTTGTAGGTCGGAACCTTCTTCAAGTTTATATAAAAATCCTCTATTGTTCGTCGAAAATCACCATCGTCAATTTTATCTTTGTATGAAAATCGGGGTCTTTTTTTACCAGGAGATTTTAAAGGTGAAGTAGAACATAAGCGATCATTATGATTGAATTTTTCTTACACTACTTTCCGAAACACCAGTGTAAAATGCAGCGCGTTCTGTTCGATTTTGAATTGGAATAGTTAAACTATTATTTTCAGCTTCTCTAGTACAGGCCTCTATAACGCTCACAATAACTTTACGTGCGCAGCTAATAATTCAAATTCAACACAACGCATTTTATAGAAATGAAAACAAATGATCGAAATGTATAGGCGCCACTGGAAATAGCTAGAACCTTCTAGCGGCAAGTGCGTGGAGACTCTAGGCACATCCCAATTACAAGTGGACCAGTGCGAAATTTACTAAATCCTCGATTAATTTTCGCACTTTATAGGTGAAGCGGCAAACTATTAAAATAACATAAAATTTATTTGCGTACACAAATTTTACTTTTCCGCTTGCTTAAGACTATGAACCTTTATTTTAAGGACCGCTCGGTTTTCTTTCGTGTCCCGCACTATATGTGACCACTCCAGTGAAATCCCGAATATTCCCTGAAAATTTGAATCCAAATTGGTCATAACGGAGTAAAAGATGTACAGGGTATACGGACTCTAAGCCGCGTTAGGACCTTAGCTGGCATAGCCTTAATGGATTTAGAACCAAATAAAGTGCCTAATAATCCTCATGATAAAATGTGCTCTTGTAGAAATGCAATGATTGAGGAAACTCCCATAAGATGTATAATAATGTGATCTTGCGTCTAAACTACTTTGTAAATAAAATAATTTAAATGTTAAATATATATTATATATTTACTTAGTTAATTTTTGATAGTGTCATTTAATATAAATAACGTTTTATTCATGAATTTTCATATATAAAATGTCAAAAATTATAATACGGGATTTTGTGGTTAATAACGTTTTATTCATGGTCAATTTTTATATATAAAATTACATAACGGGATAGCAAAAGAGATACCTTTCAGCTAACGGGGTTGTATGTCTATTACACACCCCACTGCTTTAGTTTGAAAAGGATATTTAAAAAAATATAAATTTAATTATAAAATTCGCTGCCTATAGCGCCCTTATACCTGTTTTTTTTATGTTATTATTACAAAAAAACGGGTAAACGGATCCCAAATCAAAATATATGGGACCACCAGAGAAACGTCCTCCACAATTTGGAGTTTGACTCATCGGCTTGGCCAATTAGACAATATAAAAAAATACATACAGGTCGAATTGAGAACTCCTCCGGTTAATTAAAAATATTTTTGTTAAAATTAATTTTAACATTGGACATTATGTGTAATATCGGCAAATGTATCTAAATTACACATGGGATATATGAAATGAGATTAAAATCTAGTGCAAAATCCCAAAATAAAATAATTTAGAGGTTGTTGCGTTTAAAAAGAACATAACTTTGGATTGCTGTTCGCTTTTCCCACACCGCATAGGGTTTTCACACAAAAAAATAGCTTATTAGCAAGAAGTTTTATATGAAATATTTTGTTTTAAAACTAGATTTATAATAGTTGAGTGAAAAGAGTTTTGTAGGTCTAAAACAATTCTTATAAAATATACTATAGGGGAGACTGTTGTATACTGGGACAATATTTTTTAAATGAACATAAAAATTATATTTTAGTAGTATTTTGGGATTTTTTGTGTTAATTACATTTGAAACACAATAGTACTTCCAAAAATAAATTTTATTATGAATACAGTAAAATGCTGAACCAAAAAAGGCATTGTCCCACTACACGCCCGAGTCCCACTATACAACAACCCCTTGTTTTATAGTGGGACCTGAATGTGTACATACTGGGACAACCTGATAATAATAATGTTTAATTGAAATAAAATACGTATAACTCAGTAACAAGATACAAAGACATATTTGATTTATAACTCATCAAAAATATGAAAGCATTAGTTTTTAAGTTTGTTGGTAACTAATATAATATATGTAAAACAAACAAAACTAATTGAAAAACAAATTTAAATGAACAAGAAAATTATTCTGTGTTAAAAGAAGAAAAGTCATAATCAAAACACCATATCTTGGCTGCTCGTTCGGTCCCCCCTGATATAAAAGGAACAGGAAGTTTAATAACAATATCATCCTTTAAAATTAAATCGTCGTCTCTTTTTTCTGGGAAGAAAAATTTATAATTGGCAGTCTTTTTTAGGAAATTGACAAGATATTCGTTTGCTTCAATTTTTTCTACTTGACCAACGTAATATTTTATTCTCTTTTTCAAAGGATATTTTACAAGGACAAAATCAGTAGGCTTTACTTCCAAATCTGCTTCTCCTTCAAATTCATCCGAAATATCAGAACTGTCATCACACAAATCTTTTATGGATACGTCACTGTCACTAGAGTCTATAAATAAATTCTTTGTAACAGCCTTTACCTTTGCACTCTTTTGTATTCTTTGTGTATCTTTCGCTATTTTTTCTTCTTCTTTTCGCTTTTTTTCTTCAATTACTGGCGTGTCAGTTAGAATCATTGATGTGATTTTTTTTCTTTTCTGATTTAACTTTCTAGCTGCTGCTTTTAAATGTGGTCTTATAGATTCCGGAGTAACGATATTCTTTTTAGGCATTATTTCCTTTTCTGGGTTGGTTCTGGAACAGCCTGGCTGAGTGGTGTCTAAAACATTTGAAGCCAAATCACCTGCATCAGGATCATCCATAGAACTTTCAGCAAGAGATTGTGTACGGTTCGTGACCGACGAACACAAATAGTCTGATTCCTGAAATATCTCTGAATTTAAAGGGTAAATCCCTGTGTGTTGAAATCCTTTAATTATGTTGCTTGGTGTAAAAGCTAACCCAAAAGATTTTCCAACTATTTCTGCTATATTGCACAAAGTTACTGGAACACCAGGATGATTTATCAGCCATTCGTCCATAGCTTTATTATAGTATCCTTTAAATGGGCCGAAACAAGACACGTCAAGAGGCTGAAGTTTGTGACTACAATGTGGCGGTAATGTAACCAATACGATGCCGTTTATTTTACAATATTGTAGCACCCTAACATCTGTATGACTTTCATGATTATCTAATATTAATAATATCTTGTTGTTTGTATTACAATGTACTGCATCTGTTACGTGTTTCAAATATTCCAAAAAGTTGGTTCCAGTCATCCAACCACTTGGATGTGCTGCTCCTTTTGAGCCAGGTGGTGCACCATTAAGCATGTGCGGTTTAAAGTTTTTTCTCGGAAAAAGGAAAAACGGCGGTACATATGTACCATTAGCAGAGATAGTGGCACACATTGTTACTAAAACTCCTCTCTCGGCGCTCGTTACCTTACCTACTTGCTTTTGACCACACGGAGCTATTATTTTTGGGGGTCTGTGTACAGTTGTTATAGCGGTTTCATCGCAGTTAAATATATGGTTAGAATTAAAACCATATTTTTCAAATACATTAAGAAGGTTAGTAAAAAATAAACAAACATTATGTTTGTTGAAACTTGTTGCACGGCTTAAGCTTGTGGCTTCAGGGGTTCGTAAACTTATATTGTGTCTAGCTCGAAAAAGCTTCATCCATTCTTCTCCGGCACACTTATTTTTGTTCCAAGATTCAGGAATTAATTTTTCATTCGAGATAGCAAATCTATAGGCAAACAAACGGGTTTCTTTAGCTGATAATCCGTAACACATATTTGCGGCAGTAATCAAGTATTCACTAAGCAACTGTTCTTCGTCATCCGAAAATATTTGGGAAAATCCATGATGCCTCTCAAAGCTAAAACTTACTTTCTGCTCCTCATTGGTATTTCGATATTTTGCAATATATCTCTGTAAGGCAGATTTGGATACTTCAAATTGACCGGCGGCCTCCCTGATTTTAATATTTTGGTTAATAACAGCTAAAACAGTTCTCTTCATTTTGTCTGCATTTTCCGCATGAGCTTGTTTACTCTCTTTGTAAGATTTGTTGTTTTTTCGGGGTCTTTTTTTATCGCTCATTTTCTGTAATCAAAACAAAAACAGTTACCCACGTATTATGTATCAACTTTATGCCAATTTAAGTTTTAAATGTTGTGGTAATTCTAACTAAAAATATATATTTTATTATCTTCTTCCATGCTTTCGAACACGTAACGTGAGATAATAAAAAGCAAATTCAGCATTTTTACTCTGGCAAACCATAAAAATATCCATTAATACACACTTATAAACCGTCGGGTGTATAGTGGGACAGACCCAGTATGCACCATATGCTTTTGTCCCACTATACAACACTAGACTTATTTTAGGTTATGCCTCAATTTTTTTAACAAAAATGTAATTACAAGCAATATATGTCCAAACTTACCTTTAAAACACTTTGGGCACTATGTATACGAATATTCACAAACTAATTTTAATGAACAAGGGTAATATTCTACCCGATTTCAACAGGAAACTAAAAACTTTATGACTGCAAATTCACGTGTTCGCCGGTTTCAGACATACTGAACAATTTGCTGATAAATATGTATAGCTACCAATAGAGGGCAGTGCATGAATATATTCCTGTATTTAATTCGGAATTTTACTTCGTTTAGTTTGCGGGAAATTTAAATTGTCCCAGTATGGAACCTGTCCCAGTATACAACAGTCTCCCCTAACTAATTATTTATTTTAGAATTACACATATAAGTCAAACATTGTTACATTTGGGTAGATGTTTAAATCTAGTTTATGAGCTATTGCTAAAGGTTGCCAACTTATTACCGTAATTTTTAAGGACTTATTTGAAATGAAAAGATACAAGGCACAGTTAAAAAAAAACAGCAAAATAATAAATTATAGAATTCTTAAAAACATAGTTGAGAGTGTTTCAAACGTAAAATTTACCATAACTTGCAGTTTTAATTTAATATGAGAATTGTTCGCCTATGCATGGACATGGATTTTTGTATCTTTAAAAATGTGACTACAGTTCTGATCATAATAAATAACTCAATATAAATAAGCGATTTTAAAATATTTGGGAATAGCTGGAGACACAAAAAAAAATTCAGCAACAAAAACGCAACCGAAATCAAACTCAAATAAGGAACGTTTCCTTTTACTTATTTTATAGAGACACCCTGTAGTAAGGTATATAAGAAAACAATAAGCGTCTAGCTGGGTCATTTTTACTATATACGTTCAAATCTTCCATGCGCGATATTGGTCAAAGTTTTTTTTTACATGACTTATAATTTTGTATGTGGTTATGTTTTAAATCACGAATTGCGTTTTGGTTAGGTTTTTTTTGAGGTAATATAAAAGAGAGGATCTATAATAAACAAAGATTTTTTAATAAAACCTATACTGTACACCATTAAAGAAGCCATACCTTGACTAATACCGACATGCGTGAGCTTCGGAAGGCAGAGTAAAAATGGTCCAGCTGGACACTGGTACGCAAACACAATTAAATGATATTTAGACGGACACTGAATACACCACAGTAGATTCTGTAACTGTAATTCTGTACCCATAATATTAATAATAACAAACAATTTCAAAATATATTTTATTTAACATTATTTCTACAGCAGGCCAACTCAAAGTTTTTTTACTTAGCAAGGCAACTTATCAACATTAATATCTTGCCTCTCTTTGTTAAAGAAATGGTTAGTTTAGATAATTAGCTAAATAAGTTATTTAAAACTGATAATTAGTAAATAAACTGTAAAAAGAATATAGCCTACGTCGCCACAATCGTATCATCGAAAAATTCAATATCTGATTTAGTGTTATCAAAAGTTAACACTTCATAGGAGTAGGCAACTTTCTGTTCGCCATTATGGACATAGCTCATGTAAGCATCGTTTATTGGAGCTCTTCCCGACATTATTTTGCCAATAATAATTTGTCCCTGGTAGTTGACTCTTCCAATATGAAGCCAATTCTTGTTCTGGACGCCTCCCCTCACAAGATGTTTATTCATCGTAATGAAATGAAAGTCGGTTTTATTTGAGCTGAGCCAATGAAGACCTTCTGCGTTTTCAGTGCACAGAATCTGTAATACGATAAAGCCATCGTAGTCTGAGTATATCTCATTTATGTTCTTAATTTGTTATGACTAAGGCAAGGCAAATATAAACGAAAAAAAACACATATAAGCCCCAATAAATTTAAAAATATGCAATAAATTAAATGCTGTTTTAAGCACCTTATATTTATTACTATTTACTAAAGACTATTAATATTACTTCACACAATAAAAATTCGAACTAATTTTATAAACAATTAATTACACAGAGTAACAAAATGAAAACACAAATTTGGTGCCGGAAATCTAACATCCGAGTTTAGATATTTTTAATATGCTGATTCCAAAAATGCCACCCACCAGATTTTTTCTATCAGCTCTAGTTTTTGAGATACAGGTTAAGGGTTAATTGATATTTTTTTCTGATAAAGGACAATAAATAGAGAGATAAATATGTACTTAATCGTCAAAATAGAAATTTCCCAGAATCTAGTTAACGAAATGGATACCTGGAATTGTCCCTGACCCAATATTCCTATACTAGGAACTACTCAATACACTGCTCTTAATTACTTTTATACCTGTAATTGCCTATGACCCGATCCTCCTATACCTGCTTGGTTGTACTCGATTTAGTATATTACTGAGTTTTCCCAAGTAAAGTTGTGCTATCATTTTGTCTAAATTTTGGTCGTTTTGTAGTATCAAGACACTAAACTGAAACAATGGCATCCACAAGCAGGCGTACCTGTGTAAATCATCCCGATGTTTTTTGTTATGTGTGCGGTGAATACACTTTAAAAGAGAGCAGAAAAACGATTTCTGACTTTGTGAAAAGAGCTTATCTTGCCTATTTTGGTTCATTTAGGAGATCAAGATAAATCTTGGGCCACATTTCATATGTAAAACATGTGTTGAACATTTGCGCTAGTCGATAACTGGAAAGAGGAAGTGCCTAAAGTTTGGTGTACCAATGGTTTGGAGAGAACCGCAAAACCATCGTGACGACTGCTATTTTTGTCTCGTTAATATTAAAGGCATAAATAGAAACAATAGACACAAACGGACATATCTAGGTGGCTGTGGAGGCACATATCGTGATCTAGATTCTGCAAGAAAGCCCGTAGCGCATTCGGAAGAAATACCCGTTGCATCATTCAGCAGTCTACCCGAACTGACAGAAGATGATACAGAAACATCAACGTCTGACGAAGTTCAAAGAATTCAATCAGAAAACGACAGCGAATTTGAAGCAGATTTTGCAACTCCGCAGTATTTCAATCAAGAAGAACTAAACGATCTTATAAGAGACCTGAATCTCTCAAAGGAATCCGCTGAATTACTTGCATCCAAATTAAAGAAAAAAATCTACTTTGTCCAGGTACTAATATTACATTTTATCGTAAAAGAGATGAGGATCTGCTTCGTTTTTTCGCTCAGAAAAATGACTTGGTATTCTGTAACAATATAAAAGGGCTCTTAGAAAAAATGGGTTTGCCTGAATACACTCCAGATGATTGGCGCCTTTTTATTGACAGTTCAAAACGTAGTTTAAAATGTGTTCTTTTACATAACGGTAACAAATATGGCTCAATTACAATTAGTTTTGAGAAAAATTAAATATGAAGAACATCAGTGGGCAATTTGTGTTGATTTAAAAATGGTTAACTTCCTCCTTGGACAGCAGAGTGGTTATAAAAAATATCCTTGTTTTTGTACCTTTAGGAGAGCAGAGCTAAAAATGAGCACTGAGTTAACAAAAATTGGTCTTCAAGGGATGTCATGATTCAAGGAAAACAAAACATGATCAACGAACTTTTGGTTTCAAGAGAAAAAATCTTACTTCCGCCCTTGCATATCAAGCTAGGCCTAATGAAGCAATTTGTGAAGGCTTTAAATCGAGATGGAAATTGTTTTGGGTATTTGTCACGTAAAGTTCCTGGCATTAGCACGGAAAAACCAAAAGCTGGTATATTTGATGGTCCTCAAGTAGGCAATTTGTTAAAGATCCACAATTCACCACATCAATGAACGAGACTGAATCTGACGCTTGGTGTTCATTTCTTCAAGTAGTACAAAATTTTCTTGGCAATCATAAAGCAGAGAATTACGTAGATTTAGTGGAAACTATGCTTTCAAATTTTAATATTCTCGGCTGTAACATGAGTATAAAAGTTCACTACCTCCACAGCCACCTAGATCGTTTTCCAGAAAACTTAGGAGATTGTAGTGAAGAATCGGGGGAAAGATTCCATCAGGATATTAAAACTATGGAAGTTCGTTATCAAGGACGATGGGATAGCCACATGATGGCGGACAACTGCTGGAGCCTTCAGCGAGACTGCCCTAGTAAACTCCATTCTAGAAAGTTGTATAAAAGAAAATTTTTATGTGATTAGTGACTAATGTAATTACGTAAATTAAGTTTTTGCAATAAATCCATGTGTCTTTGTTTTTTTACCCAGCAATAGTAATATTATATATTATAAGGCACCAAAATGTGTGTTGGCCTGTGTTATTGATCAAAATTTTCTGGTGAAAATATTTTTCATTTGTCCGAGTACCAGAGGCATAGCAACGTGGGGGGAGATAGGGGGGAAATATCCCCCCCAAAGCTTTTTAAGTGTAGATTTTTTTCAAAGTCTTCTTAATTTTAATTCCTTCTGTTGCTAAACATTTTACTATAAAAATTGTTTTGCAATATTTGTTTACTTTCTGTTATTTCTTCCTACTCCCTTTGTATACTGATCCTCAACAACTTGCAATCGTGTTGAAAAATAATTATATCTCCCCTCATCCGTTCAGGCACTAAAGACTGGCTACGCTACTGTCGAATACATATGTTTATGCACCGAAAAATTCCTTTCCACATCAACTGAAGTAATGCGGCTATTTTTAAACTTATCAATGTTACGAGATTAAGTCAATAGTAGTAGTAATGTTTATAACAATATTTTTATATACATACAAAACATATCAAGTATTATAATTTACATAGATCTAGCTGTAAGGCTCCATATGATATTTTTTAAATTTGAATGTAATAATTTTTAAATTTTAATCGTCTGGATACCTAAATATTTTAAAGGAGCTCATAATCTCTATATTTTCAAAATCCATTTTTATAGAAATATTTCTGTTTTGTTTTAATTTTAATTTATTTATTTTAACCACTTTGACAAAAGCTTTAATTCAAATTTAGGTTATGTAGCATATCGTCCGCAAATAATTTATTTTGCTTTAATTTAACATTTTTTGAATATCATTTATGTATAAAACAAATTAAAACGGGTCGAAAATTCTTTCTTGAGGAATACTAATTTTGAACAGGATTTCAGTATGATGAAATTTAAACCATAATTTCTGTCTGTCAATAGTTTCAAGAGCTCGTTTGAAATCCAGGAAGACTGCTATTGTAATTTCATCTTTGTACAGGAAACACTTCTAAGTTTCAACGATAAATTGCACTTTCTGTAGAAAATCCTTCTCTAAAACCTGCTGGTATGTCAACTAAACTTTTTTTGTAACAAAATCCAATACTTGTTCATATGCTGTTTTTTCAATACTTTCTCAAGATCCCATAACACATCAATTGGTCATAATTCATTCAATTTTTTTGTATTTTTTTGTTTTATGAACTAGGCGGGACGAGACTCATATGACACCTTTTTTGAGGTATTCTATCATGAATTCGAAATACCGAGAATATAATGGCCTTTTTTTAGCAAGCGAGATCCCAAATCGGCCTGAACTATCTCTATGCATGCTGTTTTGATACATTTTTTTACATTTTTTGTCATCTCGCTATATGTAATGGTAAAGAGTCCAACTTTCACAACTTTCGTATAATTTGATCAAAAATAGAATGAATAGAAGTAAAATAGGACTCAACTGTTTCTAAAAAAGAGGCAATATTAGATGTTTTTCCCAGTAAAACCCAACACAAAATAATTTCTATAGATATGGGTTGCTCATGATTTAAAAACTGATAAAAATATCTCAATATCTAGGAGAATCAGGGGTGTGCAGTCCATGGAAGCAAGGGAAGCAGTGCTTCCTCAAAAAAAATTACAAAACATCTTCTAAAATGTAATTTTTGAAATAGGAAACCATTAATTTAGTTTATATTAAAAATGCTAAAATATTATCTTAATTATCAAGCCCATAATAAATGCGTAATTGACTCCGACCGAGGGACAATAGAAAATGGAATAGAACCCATGCAGGCCGCTAGCTTCTTGATTTCATGTGAATCGAGCCAGAGGTTATTGAACTCTCCACCAGCTGTTTGCAATTTTTGCATTTCAGTCGCGTGCTTTAAGTGGGGGCGGAAACTATCGTTGGAGTAGGTTCGTTGTTTGAACGGCTATCCGTGTGTTGTGTGATACGTACGTCGCGTCGTGCATGGTGCGAGATGGAAGACAATAATACGGACTTGGATATGCAAATACCGTCAACTTCGGCTGTCGGTAATAACGTTGAAAATGTTGGAGAATTTAGTAAGAAGAGTGTGTGTGAATGTGTGGTGTGTGTCTTAATAATAAAGAGATTTTCAACATTAAACGTTGCTGATAAGCTTCAAATAATTTCCAAACGAAGGGCAAAACCGCCTATAAAAAATTTAACGACAAAAATGAAAAACTGTATTAGACATTTTTATCCGGAAAAACAATACGAACCACTTAAATGGCTAACAGGGTGTGAAAATATAAGTAAATTAATGTGTTGGCTATGTTTACTTTTTGAAAAAAAAGGTCTCTGGAATAAAACTGGTTTTTCCGATTTAAACAATTTCCATAAAGCTGTAAAAAGACACATTATGTCCAAAGCGCATTTACAGGTCGTCATAAAAGAAAAAGTCTTCGGCAAAACTAGAATTGAACACGCCCTTAATAAACAGTTGGAAATTAGTCACCGCCAACACAATGAACTAGTCGATAAAAATAGGCAAATATTAAGAAGACTTATCGATGCTGTTTGTTTTCTCGGACAGCACGAATTGGGATTTAGAGGTCATGACCAAACAAGGGTTTCTTCAAATAGAGGAAAATTTCAAGATTTACTTAGATTAATCGCTAAATATGATGATTGCTTAAAAATCTTTAGAGTATTCTAGCATTTTTCGCGGAACGTCGAATCGAATCCAGAATGATTTAATTTCCGCTGTTGCAACCATTATTCTAAAAAGAATTAAGCAGGAGATTGGCGAGGCGCAGTTAATTGCTATTGTTCTGGACGAAACAACTGATGTCACTAATTTTAGCCAATTATCTATAGTAATACGCTACGTTAAAACAGACGGAAGTATTCAAGAGCGATTTTTAGGTTTTAAGAATGTGTCCGAAAATCGTACAGCAGATGCATTATATACCGTAGTTTAAAAGGTTACTAAAGAAATTAATGGAGAGAAAAAATTAGTTGCTCAAAGCTATGATGGAGCTGCAGTGATGGCAGGGCAATTAGGGGGACTGCAAGCTAAAATTCGAGAAAGGTGGAACTATAATGGAAGACTTGTTTTAACAGTATCTGAAAATCGTGAATCACTGATTGAACTATTTGAGAATATAATAGAAAATAATGAAACGTGGAACTCAGAAGCAATAAATAGTTCGAGGGAGTTTTTGGATTGTTTTGAAACAAGATTTTAATTTTAATTATTTGCTGAACATATTTTCAGAAGTATTTCCATTCTCGGACAATGTTTTTATTATACTACAAACTAAACCAAATGATATTGCTTTTTGCCTAAAAAAGTAGATGATTTTCAGTCCATGTTAAGCCAAAAAATGACTTTGACCTATTTTGGTAGAAAACGATGACTTTAAATTTAGAGCCACAAGCCAAGCGTCTTCGAACAGACAAGGTGGGAGATGTTCAAACATCATACAGACGCCTCTTTTATGAAATAATCGATCACATTCAGCAACAAATAAACTATAGATTTAACGGTTTAAATGATTTTAAATTCCTCGAGCTCTGCAATTTTGAAGCATTTAAAGGAAAAACTTTTCCAGAAGGTGCGTTTAAATCTCTTCTTCCTCATTATGGCCAGTTCTTCAACCGAGTGTTACTGCGATTTGAACTAAAAGTGATTTACGAAACTGATGACATTAGCGCAAAAAATAACGCTAAAGAACTAATGCAATCTTTAAAAGACAAGGGGCTGGAAGAACACCGAAGTGTCGAAATTGTGTGAATTAGTATTGACAATACCTACCAGAAGTTCATCAGTAGAACGCAATTTTTTAACACTTAAACGTATAAAATGTTTCGTGAGGAATTCAATGAGGCAGGAGAGACTTTCGCATACATCGCTATTGTCCATTGAAAATAAACTTCTCCAAAATATGTTCGAAGAATCGAATTACATTACAAATAGGTAAGTTTCCAAAAATTGCTCCCTCTTCTTAAAATTTCACCGCACGCCCCTGAGGAGAATGTCATATGAACCAGGAAATCGGCTAATTTCTGAAATTTAATCCGAACCACAAATGTCAATTTTCATGGAAGGCATGTCAGCACGCAGTTTTTGCAAACAAAGTCATCAAATCAAAAAGAAGCTGTTGGTGACCATAAGGTCTGATATTGCAAGAAGCAATACTATTGGAAACCGATTCTGAATGATTTATTTCTATGACTGGCGATGAAAAAATTCTTCTAGATATGCCTAAACGATTCATACAAAAGTAAGTGATCAAATTCGCTAGAGTCCAGAATGGCAAGCACTTCTTGAAAATGTTCTCTGGCTTCAAGAATTTCAAGTTTAGAAGGTGGAGAGCGAGGAGTGTTCTGAGGAGAAGTTGAAGAAAAGGCGATACATCCACGACTTAGGAAAGAATTATTTGGGGGGGGTGAAACATTAGTGGTAGTTTGAGGTTCCGATCTATTGTTCCTTTGGGCAGGAGTAGATCGCTGTCTATTGTGAGACATATGCAAAAGATTATGATCGCAAAAACACAAGTACGTAAGTTAAAGGATGAAGCACAATCTTTCAATTTGTGAATAAAACGTAAGCAATTGATGCAACCATTTGTTTTCTTTACATAATCAAAACGATCAATTGGGGATTTACCTAAAAATACAGAAAAATGCGATAAATTATGTGGGCTAATTAGACGATTCTGTTTACTAATTTGGTCTATCTGCACCGATATAATAATGATTATGTTGACCTTCAGAAAAATAAATTTCGAGGATTATTTTGGAAATAATCTTTAGGTGACCTTAGAAATTTATTTCGTAGATATATAGTTTGTACGAATTCTAAAGCTAGAGTGATTACTAAGAAAATCAATCAAAGACTTTGGTATGTTGGAGGTTCTATCTTGCATTGTTCTATTCAAATGCTTAATTGGTTTTTACAAAAGAGCCTCTATTTATACTACCCAGTAGCTAAATTTTTTTAAATTTTGGTAGCGGTCTGTTAATGCGGTGTCAAAATTAGCATCTGTAGTCGGGATTATTAGGGATATATCGATAATTATCGATAAGTGCCTATAGGTGAGCAAGAGTGCCAATAGGTAGACGATAATATCGATAGATGACGGATAACATGGATAGTTTTTGATAAACGCATCACATATTTACAAGCAAATAATGCTCCTTATGAAAATAAGTACGATAAGTAATATCTATCCACATATCGATAAGTGATGTGCTATCGCCTTTCGATAGGTAAAATCTAATATCTCCCATTCCTAATCGAAATCAATCAGTGAGCAATACATGTTATAAAAAATGGGACAATTTTGCAAAGGACCATCAAAAGTAGACACTGTCAATTTTGGTAATTATATATCTGACTGTATTTTTGTATTAAAACACTATTTCCAGCAGGGAAGTCTCTATTTGGAAAAAGACAGTAAAACATTGTGTTTAGTTTGAAAATAAAAATCATCTGTTTTCGTTCTTATGACACCATTTATATAACAAAGAGTATTTATTTCCGAAACAATTTCGTTTAAAATTATCTTAAAACTCAAAACTTTCCATATATAGATTTAAAAAAATCGGTAAACTTCCTCTACCCGGAACTTCCCTCGTTATGAATCTTTCCTTTTATTAGGAATATGAAGGTTATAGGAATATATATATATATATATATATATATATATATATATATATATATATATATATATATATATATATATATATATATATATATATATATATATATATATATATATATATATATATATATATATATATATATATATATATATATATATATATTTTGGGCAGCTAACTAAAGTCGATGGAGGCCATTCGCGCAAAATATTTTCAAGATGGCGGCACTTCCGGTTATATCGGAAGTAGACGTCAACTTTCTTTTTTTAAATAGAACACCCTGTATATTATTGAGATTTTGGATTCCTCCAAAAATTCTAGGTATATTTCGTGTATAATATCCTATATCTAAGTTGAACTGTTTTTGAGATATTTTGAATTTTATGTAAAAAATGACGTTTTGCAGGTCTAGACATAACTATAAATATCTGCTTATCGAAGTCTCTATTATTTATTTGGGGGTGGCTTCCTTGTCCAAAAGGATCCACTTTAGTGGCCTGTGCTGATATTTTTATAATAAATAAATATAGGGTGATCAAAAACTGACATTATAAATATACTTTAAAAAAATCGTCAAAAGTTACTTTTTTTAAACGGAAACACCCAATTTTTATAATTTTATCTTATTTAACACTTAAAATAAGGGTGACTTTGTATAAAGTTGTCTATTCCAAAAATTTGTAGTTTTTGAGTTATTGACGATTTAACATTTTTGATTCTAATAATGCCAGATAGGGAGGGCTGGCGAGAACAAAACCAATTGGTTACTAGAGAAACGAAATATTTATTGTCGTTTGACAATTATTAACTAAAATATTATTTATTTATTATAGTAATCATAATATTTATTAAACTAATAATCATGCCAGGGCAATTAAATTACACGCACGAGGATTATTTGAATTTGTTTATTATCTATGGGGAATCTAACAGACTTTTAAGAAGAATATGCCAGATATTTGCTGATAGATATCCAGATAAACACAAACCGTCACCGAACAGCGTTAAACAAATGTTGGAAATCCATAAAAATTTTGGAAACGTAAGGCAAAAATTAATAAGAGGAAGCCCATTGTTGATAAAGGAAATGTCCAGATTGCAATTCTGGGATATTTTGCAGCATTTCTAATGACATCCCTAAGAAACGTGGCAAGACAATCGGGAATCTCGAGGCACTCAGTGCACAGGATTATGTTAAAACATAACTTCCAACCTTATTTAATATCATTGGTTCAACGTCTAAAAGACACTGATTTGCCAAAAAGAGTACAGTTTTGCGAGTTTATTTTAACAATGGTACAAGATAACCCTAGATTTTTGGACCATATAATTTGGACCGATGAAGCAAAATTTATTAAAAATGGCCTTTTCAATAGACACAATTCCCATGTAATACTTAGGGTTGAAACAAAGGGTAGCAAAATGAAACTACATGTTCACATTAACATTACCCAAAGTATATTCTCAATCTTTTTTACAATGCAATCAAATTGCCATATACGCTCGGGAAGGTGGTTGACCTGCTGACATAGCAAAACAGGTTATTGCGTGGTTGCCCATTATTGCAACAAGTTGAATTTAATACAATACATTTTATATAAGGTGTTTTCTCTATATATTACACCTCCCCGGGCAATTAAAAGAATTTCAATTTATTTTCAAAATTTGAAATTCGTAAATAAAATACAATTACTAGAGACAAATGTTACAATACACTATTTAAACCATTTTTTTTTTTTTAATATTATCTTATTTATCTAAATATATGAAAAGAAAAATAAAAACTCAGATATAAGAGAAGGAAAATAGCGTCATATAGTGAAAGTAGGAAAGAAAATAGATAGGTATTTTAGAAAAAGGTTATTAGAAAATACATGCAATAGTATAGTAATATGGAGCCCTTATTATTATAACTTAATTTTAATTAGCTATTATACAACTTAGTTCTATTTTTATGGACTAAAATATGTTTCTTATCTTTAATTATTTTTACATTTGGTGCAACATCTTCTACCACTAAATATGGCCCCAGGAAGCAAGGGCTGGTAATTTTATCACCAGTTTCGTTTTTGATTAAAACTCTATCGCCCTTTTTATACTGAATGGGGTTTACTTTTAAATCAAAATTTTCTTTTCTTTTAGATTTAGAAAGTATTAAGTTATTTCTTGCATCATTTTGAGCTGTTTGTAACCTATATTTTAATTCAATGGGGTAGTTATCAAAATTATAAATAGGATCAACTTCATTATTTAAATTATTTGGTAATTGGCATTTTTTTCCAAAAACTAGTTCAAAGGGAGAGTATTTGGTTTCCGTATGTACTGCAGTATTATAAGAAAAACACCAGTACGGAAGCCATGTGCTCCATGCAGAATCATGGTTTTGAGTTTGAATTCTCAAATAAGCACCTAGAACTTTGTGAGAGGCCTCTAAACTCCCGATACTCTCGTGATGATATGCCGTAGAATGAATCTGTTTTATACCTAACAAGTTACATGTTTCTGCCATAGTGTGAGAAATAAACTCGGTACCCCTATCTGAAGCAATTTCCTGAGGGATACCATATCTTAAGATAAAGTTATCCACCAAAGATCTTGCCACAGATACGGAATTCTTGTTTTTAAGAGGGTAGGCCTCTACATATTTTGTTAACTCACACTGAAGTGTTAAAATATAAACAAATCCATTTACGTCTACCGGAAGTGGACCAACAATATCTAAATATATTTTTTGAAAAGCTGTTTCAGCTGTAGTAGTTATTACCATTGGCTCTCTAGTATAATGATTCGAATGTTTTTGTCTTTGACACATGTCACACCTTTTTACAAAATTTCGAACATCACTATCCAGACCTGGCCAAAAATAATACTTTTTAATATTATTTGTCATTCTATTTATTCCAGCGTGACCACTGGTTGGTAGTAAATGAAAATCATTAAGGATTACTCTTTTTTCGTCTTTGTCCATTACTTTTTTAATACCTTTTACAACATTTATACGGGGGCCCCTCCAATTAGTATAATTTTTTATTTTACTACCAATAAATTTAATAAACTCTGTATTATCATTATTTTTATTAATAACTAATTCTTTAATTTCAGCCTTTTTACTTATTTCTACCAAATCTTTCACCATTTCGTCTCGCGCCAATGGTGATAAAGCTTTTTGGTCTAAGTATAAGGTAAAATGTAATGGAATATAATAAAAGTCTCCCACTTGAGTGACATCTTTTGACAATTTTTTTATTTTTAAGGATGGTATTATAATTAATTCGGTACAGTTAGTGGGTTGCTTAAGAATTTCCACAATATTCGGGTGATCAAGCCAAATATTTTCAGTACTTTTCTTAATTAACTCGTCTTCCTGTCCGTCTCTACGTTTACTCTGTGCTCTGGTTAAAACTGCAATCATACCTTCATTCATATCTTTTAATTCGTTTGAGGACAAGATTATTCTCGATAAAGCATCGGCTGTAACATTATCTTTTCCTTTGATATATTCGATATAAAAGTCATATTCTTCTAGACACAAACGAAATTTTGTCAATCTGCTACCAGGGTCTTTTTGCGTAAAAAGATAAATTAATGGTTTGTGATCGGTTAAAATTTTGAAACGACGGCCATACAGATATGGTCGAAAATGCTTTACAGCCCAATAAATTGCTAAAAGTTCTTTATGTATAGTAGGGTAGTTAATTTCTGCTTTATTTAAACTACGACTAGTGAACGCCACTGGTTTATTATTTTTATTTGATAACACATTGATGTGAAAAATAAAGTGCACCTGCTAGGGAGTCTAAAATATCGACTACACTCGCAATCGGAAATTTGATATCTAATATATATGGGTTCAAAAATCTGTAGTCCAATACTAACCTAGCTCTTCCCTCATTCGTATCGCTTTTCTTTGGTACAAGCAACAAAGGTGAAGACCACTCACTCTGCGCACTCTCAATTATTCCATCCTGACACATTTGAGAAATTTGCCTATTTATTTCCTCTTTATGTACTTGAGGTAACCTATATGGCTTTCTATAGACCGGCTGAGTATCTGGTTTAACTTGAATTGACTGTTTATATAAATTAGTAACTGTAAGCTTATCTCCTGGCATATGAAATATATTTGAGAATTTGGCACAAATTTGCTCTATAGAATCTCGTTCCTCGCGGTTTAGATGATTAAGCTTAAGAATTTTAAATAGTTCTTTAACTCGAGTAGCCGAATTTTCTTGGCTGTTAAATTGATGACACTCATAATTGCTTAAACTTTCCGCTTTTGGCGAAAAATTTCTCAAATGTACCTCTGTCTCTCTTGTATTCAAAATTTTAATTGGTTCTTTACCATTTATCGGTTGTGCAATTACACCAGCCATGAACACACCCTCGCATAATTCACCTTGCATAAGTACACATTCATCCTCTAACCCTGTAGGAACATACTGTATAATTTCGCACCTAGGGGGAACACTTAATATATTCTCACTATCCGCATTTAATTTTAATGTATTTATTTTATTATACTGATTTAAAATAGTTAAGGTATTTTCTTCGTAATCTAATTTAGCCTTAAAAGTTTTCAAAAAATTTTCTCCAATTATGCCATCACTTTGACATGGTAAATTATTAAAAATATAAAATTTTTGCTTAAATATCGCATTTTCTATACAAAGATCTAAATAAACATATCCCACAGATATTAAATTACCTCCTATGCCTTTAATTTCAATATTTTCTTTGTGTAACTGTATTTTTGAATTTAAACAACTTAATTTAAGGGCACTTAATGATGCACCCGTATCTACCAAAAATTTTAAGCTTTTACCATTGACACAAAAAGAAACAGCATTCGAGTATTTTTTTGAATAGGTAAAAATATTATTAAACTGTTTATTTTTAGTATTTTTAGGCACGAAAAAATGTTGAATCTTGTATATCAGCTGAGGATTGTTCTGAATTTCCGGTGTGCTCCGCAAAATGCATTCGGTGACCTACTGCCCGAGATCCTCTCCTATTACCGCTCGTAAATGTACGACCACCGTGATTTCTAGAAAACCGCTTATTATTAAAATTACCTTGATTAGTCGAAGCCTTTCGTCGACAATTTGAATTGTTATTTCCTCCGTTATTAAAATTCTGATAATTATTATATCTACCAAAATTTCCTGTTCTATTATTTGGTCTTCTGGAAAAATTTCTAAAATTTCCCCTTCCTCTGTGAGAAAAATTAAAAATGTGTCCTGAATTATTTTGATTACCCAGCTCTTCATCTTGAGCTGCCCTTATTGCGTCCTTTAAGAATTCAAAATTTCTGGAAGATATAATTGTGCCCAGCCTTTGATTTTTAAGTCCGCATGCAAACCTTTTTATTGCAACCTTTTCGTTAATAGGTCTTAGAATATCAAAAGCATTGGCATTTCCGTCTGCTTGCGTAATGGTTAAATTTACAAAAATATCCTCTAACTCTTTACCAAAATCCGTTATACATTTTTCACCCTGTTTAGCCGAGAACAAGCGTGCCTGAAGGGCCGTATCTGATTTTTTAGTTAAGAGATGTTTTTTCATATCTAGAACTAAATTATTTACAGAATTATAAGTCAAACCTAATCGTAATTTGGCGTTGTTAGAAATACGCGTTTTCAAAACAAATTTAATTAAAGAAGGTTGACTATCATTATCAAGCGTTGACGAATAAAAATCTAAAGCCTCTATTAATTTAGAAGTTGTAGATTCTGTATCATCCATGACCGGTAAAAGGTTTGTAGCTATTTTTAGATCAAAAGAAGACATTTTTAATTTATCTTTATTAATATTTTTATTTCCAAACTCTAAAATTTCCTTATAAAGTTTTTTAATTTCTGTTATTATGTTATTAAAAGTCAAAATATCTTCTTTGTCTATTTCAGACTTTTCTATTTTTACGTTTAAATCAGTAATTTCCTTACCTAACTGAGAATATAAAGTTTTTGCCACTTTAACTTTTGATTCGACAATAGGGCTTTTTCGTCTTTCGCTATTTAATTTTACCAAATTTGTTCGAATATATTTAAATGAATGTAAAATTTCAATAAGTTTGTCTCCCATGAAATTAAAAATTTAATTCACTTATTAAACTTGCTAATTGGGTCCATATTTTTGCGATTATAATTATAAAACAATAACATAATATTATATTAATTAAACTTACATGCCTGCATTATTATTTACATTTTCAGTTACATTAACACATAACAAATTTTCTAACTCTTTTTCTTTCTTCTTTTTTTTTTTTTTTTCCTACAAGAAAAATACCGCCCTAAAAAAAAAATTTTAATTTTCTTCCATCTTTAAATCATCCTTGGATTTTCGCAGCTCATTTTTATAAATTTCTCTTCTAATTGTCTGCCTTAGTTTCCTTTGAACATGTCTAATGGCCCATACTACTGCAACAATTGCCGTTGCCACAACCAAAATTATAAGCAAAATCTCTGCTAAGCTTAATCCCTTATTTTGGTCAACTATTTCACCCCTTGCATCGCCATTGGAGGCCTGATTAATTACAATCTCTTCTTTGGACTTGGCATTACCCATCTTAATAACTTCACAAAAAAATCGTCAAGTGGCAGGATCGCCATGTAATACTTAGGGTTGAAACAAGGGTAGCAAAATGAAACTACATGTTCACATTAACATTACCCAAAGTATATTCTCAATCTTTTTTACAATGCAATCAAATTGCCATATACGCTCGGGAAGGTGGTTGACCTGCTGACATAGCGAAACAGGTTATTGCGTGGTTGCTTATTATTGCAACAAGTTGAATTTGATACAATACATTTTATATAAGGTGTTTTCTCTATATATTACACCCATTTTTAGAGTGATTCGTATTCTTATGCAGTAAGATCGCGGAACATTCAAGAATCCTGGCAGTTTAATGTATTTTGTGCAGGAACGATGGAATAATAAAACTGAATTTTTACGAAGAAAATTTGAATGGTAAGTTATACATTGCCTAAACACAAGGACTTTTTTAATGAAAAATAGTCCATTTAGGTAATATTACAATAATTTTTTTTATCAATTTAGCGTCGATCCAAAATTAGATAAATCATTTAGTAAATATTATTACATAAATAAATCAAATTAAATTATTTATACAGGTCACATTACACTACTTCATACAAATACTGGTCCACATACCGTAACACATCATATCTAAAAAAATATATCGCCGAAGTTTTATAGGAAAGTTATCTTAGTTATCTAGTTAAATATTTACAAGGTATTTATACAGGGTACTTTAGAAAGTCATAAAAAACTAAACCTTCTTTTTTTTATTGAGCAGTCTTCAGATTAAATTAATTGAATTTTGATGTATTTTGTTTCTTCTTAAATCAATAAATAGACGAATATTATCAAAGCATTTCTTTCCGTAAAATTATGTCTATAAACTTTTGTAGCAGATAGATATCTGAATATTCTTGAAGAGTTGGACAACGAATTTTTAAGTAATTTACCTTTGGCAGAACATAGTGAAATTTTCTACCAACACGATGGCGCCCCACCACATAGAACCGTTGCAGTTACTAACTTTTTACAAGCTACGTTTTACAACAAGTTGATTGCCAACAATGGACCTTTCCTGTGGCCTCCTCGTTCCCCCGATCTGACAGTCTTAGACTATTTTATATGGGGAAGGATACAAGCAATCGTTTATTTTAATCCCGTAACAACGAAAGAGGACTGTATGGCAAGGGTAAGGGACGCGTTCGAAAGTTTATCTCCAGCTTCAATTAGAGCGGCCACCCACGAGGGATTTATTCGGAGATGCGAAAAATGTTTGGAAGTACCAGGTGGACATTTTCAACATTTATTTAAAAAATAAGTTGAGCTCTTGGGTAGACTAGACTATAATGGGAATAGGCTTTCTTTAATTAATTTTTGTCTTCACGGTTTCAATATTTTTATAGTTTTCCAACATTTGTTTAACACTGTTCGGTGACGGTTTCTGTTTATCTGGATATCTATCAGCAAATATCTGGCATGTTCTTGTTAAAACTCTGTTAATGGTAATGTGTAATTTAATCGCCCCGGCATGATTATTAGTTTAATAATTATTATAATTACTATAAAGTGTACCCTTTTGGACAAGGAAGCCAACCGCAAGTAAATAATAGAGACTTGGATAAGCAGATATTTATAGTTATGTCTAGACCTGCAAACGTCATTTTTTACAAAAAATTCAAAATATATCAAAAAGAGTTGAACTTAGGTATAGGATATTATACATGAAATATACCTAGAATTTTTCGAGGGATCCAAAAATTTGATTATATACAGGGTGTTCCATTTAAAATAAGAAAGTTGACGTCTACTTCCGGTATGACCGGAAGTGCCGCCATCTTAAAAATATTTTGCGCGAATTGCCCCATTGACTTTAGTTAGCTGCCAAAATTTCAAATTTTTTTAAAGCCTACTTTCTGAGGAATCGACCGCCGCAGTTCGTCGTGGGACACCCTATATATATATATATATATATATATATATATATATATATATATATATATACTGTCTTTTCAAACATTCTTATTGGGCGTATTTTGTTCCATAATATTGGATTCCTACCAATATTTTACCATAGTTTAATTTTTCTGCAAAATTTAAAGCCAATTGAATAAGATCTTTTTACGTTGTTTTTTAAAAATTTTATTTCTTTCTTTTCTTTTATTCCATTTTGTTCCGTCATCTTGAATTTCGTTACACAACCTTGCCATTTTATTTCTAAATCACACTTAATGCTTTCATAAAATTTGAAATTGATCTATTAAGTAGTGTTTTCAGGCTGATTCTTAAAACATTTTATTAGACCGCCATGTTGTTATACTATATTCTATGCATAACAAGACCATTTCATTCCTATGTAACACTTGATTTTTGTGCAAAATTTGAGGTAAACTGGATTAATTTTTTTCAGTAAAAATGCTTCTTCAAAAAAAATCTGATAAGTAGTTTTTAAGTTATGCCGCGAAATTACAGACAGACAAACAGACCGACAGACGAACCGACAGAATTGATTAAACATATTTTTGGCACCTAGGGACGCTAAAACGTGAAGATACGTAAAACCGCAGAAGGTGATTTTTAAAAATCTGTACATTAAGTAGTTTTTTCAAGCTGAATTTTTAAATCTTTTATTAGACTCCATTTTGTTCCGCCATCTTAAATTCGTACCAAAAATTTACCAGTTAATTCCTACATAATACTTGATATTTGTGCAAAATTTATATAAATTGTATAAGTAGTTTTTTAGTAATAAGTTTTTTTAACTTTTTACTAGACCGCCATTTTCTTTTGCCATATTGGATTTTTACCGAAATGATACCAGGTCATCCTTATTTGATCCATGATTTTTGACGAGAATTTGAAGTCAATCGGGTAAGTAGTTTCTTAGCTATGCCGCGAACAGACTGACAGACAGACCGACGAAATTAAGAAAACGAGGAAGACGAAGGAAATAAAAAAGTTGTTGACTGTCATCAGTTTTTGCTTTTTGGGCCACTACGAATGATTCAGTTATTGGATTGTTTAAATAATTATGAAATAGAACTCCTGTTTGCAACAAAATAACCAATTTGAAATTGTATTTGAACAATATTTTCCAGAAAATAGAACTTGAGATCAAAAACAATTTACCTGGTAAGCCAAAACAGAATCATTAGATCCACAACTATCAGTTCTCTCAATTCCATCGGTCTATCTATCTGTCGGTCTGTCTATATGTTTGCGAAATAGCTAAAAAACTACTTACACACAATTTGGTAAAAATCCAACATAGCGGAAAATTGTAGCCTAGTTAAATGTTAAAAAAAGTATAACTAAAAAACTGCTTAAAAAATTTGCCTGAAATTTTGCACAATAAACAATGTCTTGTAGCAATGAACCGTTTGGTAGGTATCCAAGATGGCGAAACAAAATTATCATATCATTTTTACGAAATCAGATCTAAAAAGCTATTATCTGCAAATGTTCAACACAGATTAAATAAGGTACAGATTTTAGTATTATTCCAGACTGGTATAACAAAACGGAGAAACAATAAATTTGTCAAAATCTAATTCAACAAGCAGCGATGATATTTTATTAAAATTTTGAGTTTATATTTCATAATAAAATATCAATTATGAACAACGTGTGTCAACCACATTTTTCTTATAAAGGTAAAAGCCTGACGCCACCTTATAAAAGGTAAAGTAGGAACCTAAAGTACTGGGGTACCCACAGAGATTAAGGCTGGTTTCAGTTAAAAAATCTGAGAATAGAAATTCCAACAAAATTTACAGGCAAAAAAGCATACCTAGCCTATATTTCACTAGAAAAGAATTGTCAGAAAAAGTTGGCTATTCATAGGATACAATTTTAAATTTTCCGTTATACATTTGAATTTAAATAGAGCCAGCGGAATCTTGACTGTAAATAAAGTTGAGAGGGAATAGGGATGTTAGAATCGATGTCCCCTCAAACGAAACTGGAATTTGGAAACTTGTTAAGTTTTGCTTATAGGAGAGGTATTTTACGCATACCTTATCACGAAATTTCTGCACCTTTTACGTTTGATTTTATATCAGCACACAACAGCATAGTTTCTAGTGTCAAGTACATAATAAATCGGGGCAAAGGGAACATCTCTTCATGGTTATCGTTAGGATATTACCGATCCAAAAGTTCCATAGGTAATCGTCAATTTTATCATAGTAATTTACATACACGTTGCCACCTAGAACTTCATTCCCTAGGTCTTTCTTATGGTTTTCTGGCATTGTTCATATAAATGACGAGTCCAAGTTAATTTGATGTCGAGAGAAGTACTTTTAGATATTTCACTCAGTTAAGTATTTTAACTTTCCTTCACCATCAATAAAATTTCTGGTTTCCGTCTAAAGTAGTAAATTTCATTGGATTATTAGATAACCACGGTTTAAGGTTCCGGTCTATCTCAGGCTGGAAAACCGACAATACACACTTTACTTTCATCACTCATCAAAAAATTTTTTGAAGTGGGTATTCTGCATACTAAGTATTAATTAATTTCGAATTTATTAAATCAAATTTATTTACCTGTACGTAATTTTGTGCTTCTTCTACGTCAGAGGCGGAAGCGTATACTTTTTTTTCACCCGGATAAATCGTAGCTGGAATGATTCCTTCATCGCCTAAGAAAACCAAACCCACATATGTTGGATCATTATTTACATCATGGCCTGCTGGATACGCATCTGGTGGCACTTTTCCATTGTAATCTTTCCAATAATAATCTATAAAACATATGTTACAAATCGAAATGCAGAAAAAATCCCTCACATTTCTTACAAAAAAATGGCTTTCGGTAAATGTTTCAATTTTTTTAATACAATACAGTTCTCGATATCCTCATCAAAATATTCTCATGGGAGCAATCTTATCCTACGACTTGTTTGTTGCATTTGTAAAATTTTGCCCAGATTACATTGAAAATTCATGGGGGAAAAAACCAAATTAGTTTTTTAATATATATAGAGTATAGTACTTCCCAAAAACTGAAGAAAATTTTATTTGAACATAGACCCGAAAACGACTAATTTCCGAGATATGGTGAGAGTAAGATTTACTATATAGCACCCTGTATATTGAGAACAAAGCATTTGCGGACCTATATTTGTATAACATTTTTGTATTATTATGGGAAGTACCGTATTTTAAACAGGTTGAAAAGCCTAATTTCGTGTCACCCTCTTTTTCCCATATATTTTCTATGAGATTTGAACAAAGTTTAACGCCCTGTATCTTAAAAACCAACTATAAGAAAACTGGATCGATTCGGCCGATACTTCGTGGAAAGCCATAACTTAGATTTATGGTACAAAGTAAAAACAAAACAATTTTTACTTAAAACTTCCACTATATTAAAAAGAAAATACTATAATAAATTAATATTAAAATGATTATTACAATTAACTAAATGAGAAGCATAATTCGATCTGTCACCCTTGACAAAGCACTTACAATGCTCATTTATTCAAAATTGTAAAAGTTTATTTAGTGATAAAGATTCTAATAGATTAACATTAATGAACCCCAAACCTCCTAAACTTTGCTCTCTAATTAAACTGCATAAAACAGGATACCCGATTAGGCCTGTCGTCTCCTTTGTCTCAGCACCTTCTTACAAACTTTTAAAAAAACTTATAGATATTATTATAGATAACACTAATTTTTCAGCCAAATATTCGATCAGAAATTCATATGATTTAGTATAAAAAATTCAAGGGATCAATATACCAAAAAACGCTAAACTTATCTCTTTTAATGTAACTAACTTATTTCCAAGCGTACTGGTTCAAGACACATTAATATTTGTTGACAAACTTTTATCTTCAAAACAAGTACAAAATTATTAAAAAACAAGAAATAATGAATTTACTTTCTGTCTCTTTAGAACAAAACTATTTTGAATTTAATAATATATATATATATATATATATAGAAATAATATATATATATATATATATATATATATATATATATATATATATATATATATATATATATATATATATATATATATATATATATATATATATATATATATATATATATATATATATATATATATATATATATATATATATATATATATATATATATATATATATATATATATATATATATATATATATATATATATATATATATACAAGTAATGGTGGTCTAGTAATGGAAAATCCACTTAGTCCCTTATTAGCTGAAATACACTACTCATCAAAATTAACGCACCACTATAAATTGCACAGAATATCAATATCGCGTGTTTCCGCCTCTACTCTGAATAACGGCTTCACATCGACGACTCATGCTAGACACAAGGCGTCTAATCTGCTCTTGATCCGTCGTTCCATGAATTTGTGGCAAAATTTTGAAAGTCATCAAGAGAAGCTGGTAAGGGCTGATGGTTTCTAAGTTGTCTGTCTATGATGTCCCACAGATGTTCAATAGGGTTGAGGTCTGGACTATTTGCAGGCCAGTCCAGAGTCTCAATACCCACCTCATGTAAATACTCTTGCACTATACGAGCGACGTGGGGTCTTGCATTGTCGTGCCTTAACAAGAAATGTTGGCCTATGTAATGATCAAAAGGAACACTATGTCCGGATAAGATGTCAGTGATGTACCGTTCACTGTTCAATGGATCACCACCTAAAGCAATAAGTTCTGTTCGGGCAGTCAAAGAAATTCCTCCCCAAACCATTGCAGAACCTCAATTAAATAGCGTGCGTTGTACTCGTACGCGTCGGTCGGAACTGTACAAACAAAACCTCGACTCGTCCGTGAACAAGACTCGCTCCCAATCCTCAAGATTCCAATTTACATGCTGTCTGGCGAATTACAGTCTCGCTCTACAATGACTTGCGTTTAACCTCGGCCTTCTTGCTGGAATTCGGAATCTTAAATTCTGTTCTGCAAGTCGTCTTCTTACAGTAGGTATACTTATTTGGACGTTATGTGTAACGTTAAGTTGTACCTGAAGATTTCTTGCTGTTACAAAACGTTCTCTCAAAGCACGTAACCGAATGAAACGATTCTGGTTCACTGTTGTTCCTCGGTGCCTTCCTTGCCCATGGCGTCGGTTATGATCGTTTGTTTGCTTAAAACGGTGGACAACGCGCGATATTGATGAATGAGAAACTCCCAGTCTCCCAGCTATAGCACGGTAGCTTAATCCTTCCTCGGCCAATGTAATTGCTGCTACGCATTCGTCACGAGACAAATTCCTTGTTTGACGATCCATAGCCAAAATGTTATAGCTTTTCAAACATAAAATTGACACATAATAAAAAAACATAACAGTTTGTCAAACTTGTTCATTTCATGGCCTACCCTATTCTAAGATGTTGAATTGTTAAAATAAACTAGTGCGCTTTAATCTTTTGCTCTGTATTTCATTTAGAAATAGAGATATTGACATGAAACAAAAACCTAATTGTTAAGAAAACATGGGGCTATAATTTGCATCAAGCGTATACCCGCTGTTACGGCTGAAACGATCCACAGGGTATTTCAAATATTCTGGAGAAAAATTACTCTCATTGGTGGCCCCTGTATATGCTCAAAACTAAAATTTTGATAAAAACTCACATCGCCGCGTTTTTAGCGATAAACAAATCTACATTTAAAAAAAATCATCAAAATTCGTTCAGCGGTTCGCAAGAAAATCCACATTGAAATGCTGTGCAATTTATAGTGGTGCGTTAATTTTGATGCGTAGTGTATTTATGGATTTTCTAAAAAAAGAAATTAGCCAACACCCTCTTTTTAATAAATTTCTTTGTTGGTATAGGCACGTAAATGACATTCTAACTTGTCTCACTGGAATAGGAAGGCAACTAAATATGTGTCTTGTATTCATAAATAATTTACATACCAATATAAAATTCACCATAGAAAATGAAACAAATGATTCTATTAGCTGTCTTGATTGAACTATTAAGGGAGAACTGCACGCAAAAAGTGAAAAACTAGCGACAAGGTCTAGTCAAGTTCAAAGTAAGATGAAAAGGTACCTACGTATTAGAAAAAACTTCCTGCACGTCCGACCTCAAAAAAATGTGTTATGTATAGGCAATTTAAATTACATTTCGTTTAAAAATGGGTTCAAAAGGGTTCACGCGCTGCAGAAATACAAAGATATGAGTACGATTTACCATTTCAAATTTTGCAGTTACGTAGACAAAGGATCGATGCAAGGCGGTAAAGAGCCATTTTGTGGAGAAAAAAATATATGCGACGGTATTTGCGTCAAAAAGTGATCGAGAAATGGTCGAAAATGGACAAATCTACTTCTGTTTTATAACTCAAGATTAGATTTTTTCATAAAAAATCGCGTTTAGCGCCCAACTATACATATTTCTCTATTGAAATCACATTGAAGCTAATACATATCTCTTATAGTTTTAACATAATATTGCAGCGGCGGAAGGCTTGCAAATAATCCATAATACTGCGTGCAGTTCCCCCTTAAGGAAAAAAAAATTTTTTTCTGTTTTTCATAAACCAACACACACAGATACAACAATACAATGCACTTCATGTTATTCAATGCAACATAAGTTAGCAGCCTTTCATAGCATGATCCATAGATTAATCACATTACCCCTAAATAAACAAGATATCCAAAATGAACTTAATTAAAAAAATTGCAATAAATAATGGTTATAGTTCAAATATGGTTGACAACATTTTAAGAAAAAAAAGCTATAAAAAAGCTATTTGTTCGGTTTACCCCAGTTCGTCTGCTGACTATAAATGCATTACGTACTACGGAAAATCCAATATTAAAATAGACAACCTTTTAAAAAACTAAATATAAATGTTGCATATAAGACCAATAACTCCATAGACAAATTTATAAAAAATAACAAATCAAAAACACATTTAAGTAAAAAATCAGGCGTCTATAAATTAACTTGTAAAGCCCAAAAACGTATATAGGACAGACAGGTAGAAGTTTCGAGAAGAGAATAAATGAGCATTATAAGTGCTTTGTCAAGGGTGATGACAGGTCTAATTATGCTTATGCAATTTTTACATACAGAAAAGAAAGGCATAAATTTGAATTTTCTAGAATCTTTAGAAAGAAATAAACTTAAACACACAGGTTTATCACTTAAAGATCAAACTGACCTGAGAAATTCGCCTCTATTAAATATGTTTTGTAGAAATAGATTTAGGTAAACATGAAAAAACCCATTGTACACTAGGTACAAAATATTTTACTTTATTCTAATTGTATCATCTGAAGAAGCCACAGTGTTGGGGAAACATTGTCATAAAAAGTATTTTCTTTTTAATATGGTAGAAGTTTTAAGTAAAAATTGTTTTGTTTTTACTTGGTACCATAAATCTAAGCAATCATAAGGTTAGGCCCAAAATAACTTTTGATCAGGATATTTTCTCGAAGGCGAGGTCTACGATTCACGAGTGTGGAATACAGGTCATTCTAAACGTGCATTCTCTAACAATACTTTAGAAATTATGGAACAACATACAACTAAATGAAAACACAAGTTTTAGTTTGTTAACTGCCGCTTATTTTATTTTTGAACTAGGCGTGACTGCAGTCTCGTACTCAGTGGCGGCTCGCGTATGAAAAAGTAAGTGAAGTGCAAATGAAACAAAAAAATTTCGCAATAATTTTTTTCAAGAATTTTTTTTATATGTGGAAGGGGTAGAATATATTTTACGACTTACCTAAATTTTGTATACTAAATCAATTCTCCTATCCTTCATAGCAGCAAATTTATTTATAACATCCTCTTAAAATGGATGAGTTGCTCCTCCAGAAATTCCTTTTGAGTTGAAATATTGCCTGTATTTCTTAAATCAGTTTTTACACGTTTGAGGCAAGAAAAACTTCTTTCCACTGAAGCACTTGTCGACGGTATTGTCAAAATAACGGAAAATACTTTATATGCTTTGGTTAAAATATGTTTATTTTCATTAATTTTTTTCACTTGTTCTTGCAGCGATATATTCCAATTACTGTCATTGGCAAAAATAAGGCCAAGCTCATTTTTAAGTCGTTGAATTTTTGAAAATATTTTCCCAAATAACTGTAACAAATTTCTAAACGGGCCAGTCGGAAAATTTAAACGATATTCGGAAAATTTAGCTGAATCTGCCAAACATAAAGATGTAAGTTTTTCACAGTCTTGAAAGCTTAGCGTCATTTCCATTAAAATATGGTCCCATATTTCATAAAAAAAGGGTTCTATACTTAGTCCTAATTGCTTCAGGTGAAAGCTTAGCAAGCTCACATTTGTAATGATTTATTTCTGTAATAGAATTTGCTTTATCCAACATGGTATTAAAAAAATGTTCATTTCTTTTTTTACAGAGTGCATTACGACAGCGCATATTGAATATGCAAAAATGAACGTCAAGCGATTTTTTTTGAAGAACGCAAATAGTATGTCCGTGATTGAGAAAATTTCTATCGGAGCTGACATTATAAAATCTTAAGAATCTCTCGACTGCTGAACCTTGCGTAATATCGGTGGTGTCATCCACTTGCACTGAAAAAAACTGTGTGCTCATTATTTCATTTTTTACATGATCATTTAAATAATCAGAAATACATTCAATTATTTCGTTTTGAATAGTTTTCGAGTCACCAGCATTTTTAATTTTTTCGTGATGATCTTTTAGTTCTTGGGAAATTCTCGATATTAATAAACCTAAAAGCTTTTTAAAATTCCCCCTATTTATTGACTCGCTGTTCTCATCATAGCCGCGAAAGACTAACTCTTGTTTTGCAAGGTACAAAACTGGGTCAATTACCAAGCACATAAATAGTCTATTTAATCGGTCGTTTTCGTTAAAATGTATTTTATATAGCTTAGCATTTTCTTTTAAAGTGTCAGCTATAGTGCTTTGATTTTTTACAAATGTTTTTAGCATTAATTCGAATTTTAAATGCTACGTTGAGTGTCATGTTGATGTAAAGACCTTCATATATTTAACATACCTGCAAATCCTTCGTTTTATTCCACAGTGACTATTTATTGGAAACTAGTAAACAAGGCCAGCAAAACAATTTTTGTAATATTTGACTACTATTTAACCATTTGTACGCCGAAAACCAGGATGATGATTAAAACTCTGATCTTGTTCCTTCCATCGATTAAATGGAGTTTCCAACAAAATGCAAACCACCTCCGTGATCGGATTCATCAATAATGTAAATTAATAAACCCGACACCAAATAAAGTTGTAACAACACCATAAATAAATATAACACAAAACAGTCAAGCAAACTGCGATGGAACTAACCGGCAACAAGCACCCCAATTTGAACGACACGTGGGTGTAGTGTACTGAGTTAGCAATTTACCGAGAGCGTTGTATGGCGCTGGTTAACATTATTCTTCCATGGGCTCGACGTCATCGCATACGCGTTGTCATGGCAGCGTAGTAGGAAAATCGTAAAAATAACATAACACCTCCAGCAAAGCAGAAGCGGTTTGCGCCGCTATTATAGTTGTTATAACAAAGTTCGATTGAAAGTTTTAAAAAAACATGCCGCCAACGGTCAAGTAAAATATTTATTCGAGATGTACAGTTTATTTTTTGCCAATTAGGTGAATAAATGAATGTAAAAACTTAAATTTTAAGAGATATAAAATAAATATAGTTAGATGGTTGCTTGTTTATTTTTCCTGGTGAAGTAGCACTTCACCTGCTTCACCTGAATAGCCCCCACTGCTCGTACTACTAGTACATTTTCAAACATTTTCAATGAAGATATTTACAATCAAAATAGGTATATATAAAGACGAAAATTATTAGGATTAGGGAAAACCAACTGTACATTTTTGTGGTCAAAAATTTTTAAAATGGTGGTTTTTCCAACATCTGTTTGTGAATTTAAAAGATTAACAATTGTGTCTTTTTGATGTTTATAAATTTCTATTGCCCCTAAACATTTCAATTTGCGAAATGCACATAATGTAATATATCTAACATATTTATGTCAGGGAATTTATGTGGAGTTTCTAAGAAACGGTTGACAAAATGAAATTTCTCCCTGTTTGCCCTATCCAGTAGCTATTGCATTCGTCGCATTTTTACCTATAAACTCCAGACTTTTTATACTTATTTATTTTTGTTTTGACGTTAAAAATCAAATTAGAAAGTTTTTGTGACGATCGAAAAGTAACTGTATTATTTTTATTTCTTTTTTAAATATTTGCAATTTTGTTAGATATTAGTCCAAAATATGTAATTATTGTATATTTTATATGGGAATTTTTAACCGTAGGATATATTTGTTGGATAGTAAAAAGTTTACGTTTTTTTAAAAATTAATCCGTTAATTTCAGATATTTTATATCCATTGTTTGTTGCAATAGATCTAATGACGTCAAGTTCCCTTTCATTTGTCTAATGGCACAGAAAAAGCTCTATGAATCATAGACCTATATGCTTAAAATTTATGCTCTAAGGGTTGAGGAGAGTCCTTTGATATAATTTCATCTGTATAAGTGAGTTTTCTGTAGATATTAAATTTTAATTAAGTGATCTTTTTAATGGGATATCTAGAAAATTTATTGAATTATTTTCTTCCATTTCGAGTGTAAAATTAATTTTGTTATGGTTTGAATATGTCATCCACGTACCTATACCAAAAGAAGATATCCTTTGCAAAGGGTGTATTTAAATAAATCTTCAAAATGTGACATAAAAATTTCTGCTAGTAATGGGTTTGTGGGGAACCCATTGCTGAACCGTCTTTTTATTTATAGTATTCCCCATCAAACTCAAAATAATTTTCGTTTATTAATGAAGTAAGCATTTTTATAAATTCTTGCTGTATTACAGAGTCTATATGTTTCTTTATAAGTATTTGGTTAATTATATTAAGGCATTCTTCATTTGGTATATTGGAAAACATATTGGTGACATCAAAAGATGTTCAAATACTATTGTTTGGCAAGCCTATATCTTTTAGTAAGTTCGATAGAGTTTTAACAGAAAATTTTGGTTTAAATTGTGTAATATTTCTAATAATTGTATTAATATTTACAACGATATTCCTCAAAGGGTTGTTGGTGTAAGATACAACCGGCCTTATGTGTGCCCTTTCTTTATGTATTTTTATGAGACCTGGTAGAGATGGGTTTTTGTTAAACATGTGGTTTTCTTTTTCACAAAATATAGCACTCGTCTCTTTTAAGATATTTTTAACTTGGTTTAAAACTTTTACTTGGATTACTTTTTGACTTTATTTTTATATTGTTCAGTATGTAGCACTACTATAGAATTACCTTTATCAGCTTTAGTTACGGGAAGATTGTTGCTTTTAACCTTTTGTTGTAACGATTTTAACTTTGTTTCGTCTTTTTTACGGATTAAGGTGGTTTCTTGAGGTGATTGTAAAATTCTTTTTATTTGTTCCTTAGGAAGATTGGCGTTTTCATTACTATATAATGCAATTTCTACTTCTAAATTTATATTTTAATCTGATGGATAATATTTAGGACCTTTTTCTAACATATTAATTTCTGAAGTTGAGAATTGTATATCGGATTAAAATTTTGGATTGTTTAGAGGCAATAGAAATTATTATTGCTCATAAGCAGATGTTGGAATACCAAATCAAAATTTTTTGACCATAAAAAATGTACATCTTAAGAATTTTTGTCTGTGTATATATACCTAACCTGATTATAAATATCTTCATTGCGTTTGAAAATGTACAGGGTGTCCCATTTTCGTAGGTTTTACGGGGTTTCCAGCTTATGAGTAAAGATAGAGAGATGCGGTTTTCGCGACTTCGTGCTACTTTTCGATGAAACTAAAGATGCCGCAAACAGATTTGCCCTAACCATTTTAGTTTCCGTGCTACAGGGTGATTTTGAAAATTTGTCATTTTCGGACACCCCCTGTAACTCAGCTATCGTAAAATATATTTAAAATGTTTCAACTGGTATTTATAGATTTTTTCACGTAGAATTCAGTGGCGTACTCAGATTTTTGCTGAGAGTCATAGTTTTTGACATATTGGCATAACCTACTATTTTTTAAATGGGACACCCTACATATTATTTTTTCGTCTTATTCTTCGTGTCGAGAGCTTTTCAAAAACATACCATAAGTCATATTTATTTTCATAAATAACATGAAAAAATGCATTTTTCTTTAAACGGATTTATGGCATAGCAGATCAATCGAAATAAGAGAAGGTGGCTGTGGAGCCATGGAAAAAGTTAACAAATATTTATTAACGAAATAACAAAGTAACAGCATCAGAAAAAATTAGGAAGTAGGTAAAAGGTAATAATTATAATTTCATTAAAACTACAAATATTGTTCAAATTGTAGACCATTATGTGTCCTACAAGTGTGACAAACTTTAAAAATTCTTTTTAATGCATTTTCTATTGTAAATGACTGTCTTTGTAACTCTGCAAAAGCGTTTTCGGTGGCCATTCTTAGTTGTTCTAAGTTTTCGTATCGCCTTACATAAACCTTGTTTTCTAAATAACCCCACAAAAAGAAATCTAAAACTGAGAGGTCAGGGGATCGTGGTGGCCATCGAACAGGTCCGTGTGTTCCTATCCATCTTCCAGGAAAATGGTCGTTAAGCCAGTTTTGACTTATTCTGGCATTGTGGGCTGGAGCTCCGTCTTGCTGGAAATAAATCCTATTTAGTTGAGCCAAGGGAACATCATCCAAAATTCCTAATGCGTCTTCTAGGATTCGCACGTAACCAATCGAATTCAGATTTCCTTCATATATTTGGTAAACTATTTTTCGGTTGAAAATAAAACAGGAGACATTGAATCCAAATCTGCCCTGACGTTCCCTAGGAAAAATAACATGGTTGTTTTCTTGACTCCAAAATCGCGTGTTGTGTCTATTTAAAATCCCTGAACTAGTAAAATGTGCCTCGTCTGATCAAATAATCTTTTTTTCAAAATCGATATCTTCTGCCTTCATATTTATAAACCAATTGCAGAACTCCAATCTGCGCTCTGCATCACCAGGATGCAGATGATGCACAAGTTTGTATTTATAGGGTTTGAATTTGTGCTTTTTCAAAATTTTCTGCACTTTGGTTTTCGGTACACCCGCCTCTTCGTCTATTTTCCTGCAAGATGTTTCAGGAGCTGTCTGAACGAAAGCTAAAACGTTGACCTCAGATTCTTCGTTGTCTTTATTGTAAGTTCGCGATCGAGGCTTGTTAAAAGATCCATATTGACAAAGATTATTTTTAATTTTTTGAAAAATTCTTTTTTCTGGTTGTCTTCTCTCGGGATATCTAAGATAAAATAAAGCGAACCAATAAAGTCAAAATGCAGGAAGATAAAAAAGAACTAACCTGTTCAGATAAAGCTCTGCCGCCTGATCTGCATCTTCATTAGACAATATAAAACACGCGTTCATATCATATTTCTCAAAATATTCAAATTTTTGATTCTGAGCCATATTAAAAACAATAATTATAATAGACGTCAAGAAAAATTTAAACGCAATAATGCCAAAAATGACAGCAGTAATGGCTGCCTGATCATATTTTTGTTGGCGTTGCCATGGCTACCACAGCCACCTTCTCTTATTTCGATTGATCTGCTATGCCATAAATCCGTTTAAAGAAAAATGCATTTTTTCATGTTATTTATGAAAATAAATATGACTTATGGTATGTTTTTGAAAAGCTCTCGACACGAAGAATAAGATGAAAAAATAATATATAGGGTGTCCCATTTAAAAAATAGTAGGTTATGCCAATATGTCAAAAACTATGACTCTCAGCAAAAATCTGAGTACGCCACTGAATTCTACGTGAAAAAATCTATAAATACCAGTTGAAACATTTTAAATATATTTTACGAGTTACAGGGGGTGTCCGAAAATGACAAATTTTCAAAATCACCCTGTAGCACGGAAACTAAAATGGTTAGGGCAAATCTGTTTGCGGCCTCTTTAGTTTCATCGAAAAGTAGCACGGTGTCGCGAAAACCGCATCTCTCTATCTCTACTCATAAGCTGGAAACCCCGTAAAACCTACGAAAATGGGACACCCTACTTGTAGTACGAGACTGCGGTCACGCCTAGTGCAAAAATAAAATAAGTAACAGTTAACAAAGTAAAACTTGTGTTTCCATTTATTTGTTAAAATGTACTCTCACAAAGTAACGGATAACTCCATTACATCTTTAAAAAAAAAGGAATAAAAAATATCATGCATCCAAAAATTTAGACAGCAAATATCTTAAAAACGGATAACTTTAGCGACTTTTACAAGGTACGCATTTTTTGTTAAGAAAATGCAGAGAAAGTTTTTTTTTTTAATAAAAAATTTACACACGTAGGCGCAAAGAAGATACAATCTTAAAAGTAACGCGCCCTCTAGGATGCGTTAAAATTGGCATATTTGAATTTCTCACCCAAGAAACCCCCAAATCCCAACTTTCATAACAATACCTTGAAAACTAGCCAACTTATCCGAGATAATTAATTTAAATTTAAATATGTATTTTGACTCCCTGTATCTCTGTTAATATCAACTTTAGTACTAAGGTAAGTTGGGTTAGATCGGAATACTTTAGCTTCAGGGATTACATACAATATAGAGTTGATGGAAAATAAAAAAAATATATAAAATGGATGAGATAAACTTGTAAAATGAGTACAGTTAAAATTGGTACATTTTTAAATGCTTTCTGGATCCTAGCAATTATCATAAATTATTTAAAATACATTTATAAGGTAATTGATTGTTATTATTATACAAAATAACATCGTCTTGTTATTGACAGTTAAATGAGGTGATTGTGTGTAAAATGTATGGTATTTAATATTCACCTTTGACCGTGGTGGTGTCAGAAATATCTTTAATTTTAGAATTCACACCACCACTGTCAAAGGTGAATATTAAATACCAAAAATTTGACAAATGACATGTCTCCTGAATGGTACAATTTTCATTGTCTTCTGTATCATCACCTCATTTAACTGTCAATAACAAGACCTTTGGTGTTATTTTGTATAATAATAATAATAATAATCAATTACCTTATATATATATTTTAAATAGTTTATGTTAATTGCTAGGGTCCAGATAGTTTTTAAAAATGTTCCAATTTTAACTGTACTCATTTTACAAGTAAGTTTAGCTCATAGATTTTTTATTTTTGTTTAATTTTCCATCAGTTCTATATTGTAGTCTTGAAAAGAAGGAAGTTTTCTACAAAACTTAAAAGTCAATTGAGTGAGAAGATTATTTACGTTGATTTTCCAAACATTTTATTTGGCCGCCATTTTGTGTCACCAACTTTAATTCGTACCACAAATTCACCAGTGTATCTTTATATAACAACATTACAACGTGCTCAAAATTTGAAATTAAGGCTGATTTTTTAAATTCTTTATTAGCCCGACATTTTGTTTTGCTATTTTCGATTCATACCAAAATATTACCAGTACATTCCTATGCTACACTTGATTTTTGTGCAACATTTGTGGTAAATTGGATAATTAGATTTTTAGTAATATATTTTGTTACATTTTACTAGGCCGCCATCTTGTTGCGCGATATTGGATTTTTACCAAAATATTACAGGATGTCTCCATATGACCTTTAATTTTTTGCCAAAATTCGAAATCAATCGAGTAAGCTATGCCGCGAATTGACAGAAAAACAAACAGACCGACATAATTGATGAAACAAAATATTTGGTATTTAGGGGCGCTAAAACATGAAGGTATGTAAAAGGGTGACATTTTTCACGATTACGAATATTTTATTTAGCCTCCATTTTGTTCCACCATCTTGAATTCGTACCACAATTATACCAGTTCGTCCATATACCACAATAATTAATAATTGCACAAAATTTGAAATCAATATATTAGGTAGATTTTCAGGCAGAATTTTTACATATTTTGTTAAACTTCCATTTCATTAGGCCGCCATTACCAATACCAATATGCTTAAACTATATATCTCACCTTGTACAAGAAGGCCCGTGGAGACTTTAGCACTTAAAAAAAAAGAGAAAATTAGTTTATTATTAAGAAAATGACCAGTGACTACAACTTACTAAATAGTTATTGGTTTGATGCCGACTTTAAAAAGTCAAATATTCAAAATTATTTAAAATGTTATCTTTTATTTTTCAGTGTGTTTTGAGTCACTTATATACTATGTGATTTTTACTTCCCTCATAAAAGGGAAGTATTGTAATCATGAAAAAATCACACTCCGAGTTTTTTCAGATCTCTACGTTTCAGGGTCCCTAGATGACGAAAAACATGTTTGCTCCATTGCGTCGCTCTATCTGTCTGTCGGTCTATCACTCTGTCTGTTCGCGGCACAGCTAAAAAAACTACTTACCCGATTGACTTCAAATTAAGGGTCATATGGGGGCGACCTGATAACAGTTTGGTAAAAATTCAATATGGCAAAACAAAATGGCGGTTTAGTGAAATGTTAAAAAAATACTACTAAGAAAGTGCTTATCCAATGTATCTTAAATATTGAACAAAAATCAAGTATTATGTAGAAATCAATTGGTGAAATTTTGGTACGAATCCAAGATAGCGGAACAAAATGGTGGCTTAATAAAATATTTAAAGATTCAGCCTGAAAAAACTACTTAATAAATTGATTTCAAATTTTGTGCCATAACTAATTATAGTATAGAGAACTAGTAAAAGTGTGGTACTAATTCAACATGGCGGCCAAATAAAATGTTTGTAATCTGAAAAAATCACCCTCTCAGGTTTTACATATCTTCGCGTTTTGGCGTCTCAAGCGCCAAAAAATATATTTTATCAAATCCATCGGTCCGTCTGTCGGTCTGTCTGCCAATCAGTCCGCGGCATAGCCTAAAAACTACTCATCAGATCATATGGGAATGACCTGGTAATATTTTGGTTAACATCAAATATACAGGAACAAGATGGCGGCCTAGTAAAACGTTAAAAACATTATTACTAAAAAAAACTAATTATCCAATATATCTCAAATTTTGTACAAAAATCGAGTATTATGTAGAAATCAACTGGTAAAATTTTAGTACGAATCCAAGATGGCGGCAAAAAATGGCGGTTTAATAAAATATTTAAACATTCAGCCAGAAAAAACTACTTAATGAACTGTTTTCAAATTATGTGCCATAACTAACTGCAGTATAGAGATGAACTAGTAAAACCGTGGTGTTAAAATGGCGAAACAGCGTTTTAGAGTCCCTAGATGCCAAAAAATATGTTTTAATTCCGGTTCCATATTTCGGTTTGTCTGTCTGTCTGCCAGTTCTACTACTTTTAGTAAAAAAATTGGCTCATATGGGGATGACGTGGTAATATTTTGCTAAAAATGTAATATGCCGAACAAGATGGCGGCCTAGTGAAACGTTAAAAAATTATGAATGAATATAAGGTAGCAAAACAAAATGGCGGACTAATAAAATATTAAAAAACCAGTCTGAAAAAACTACTTATTAGATTAACTTCAAATTTTGTGCAAGCATTAAGTGTGATGTAGAGATAATCTGGTAAAGTTCTGTTACGAATTCAAGAAAATAATTTATTAACGTAATAAAATTTTCTTATTAAATTGACTGTAAATTTTGGAGAAAAATTAAATATGATATAAGGATAAATTGGTGCGAATTCAATATGACGTAACAAAATTGCGATGTGTGTCAATCTAAAAACTGCTCCTTTAATTAATTTTAAATTAAGTGTGGCATAGGTAATAACCGGTAAAATATTGGTAGGGATCCAATATATTGGAATAAAATGGCGTCAAACAAAAATGTTTGACGCCATTCCTAGTAAAAGGAAATGTTCATAATGACGGAAGTTCCGCGTAGAGAAAATTTACCAATTTTTATGTTAAAAATTATATAAAGTTGGAACTTACCTTTCACACACAGAGCCTGAGTCACGGAACCAAAAATTAGTAGAAAACCACAATTTTTCATTTTATAGGATAAACGAAAATGCTTTTTACGGAAAATACAGAAATACAACAACTATTTGCGTGTTTCCATATACGACTTGTTTAGATGGACTCGTCGGCACTGTTGACCAAGATAATTTCGTTACATAGTAAAATTAGCGGTAGGGTTATCAGCTTCTTTAACATCATCGAGAAAAGTATTCGTAAAGCTAAATAAAATCTGACCCCAAATATAAATAAAATATGAAATTTGTAAATAGGTAAAATGTTTACAAACAAGATTGCACATTCTGTGTTTTCCGAAATGGCTTATACGTCGTGTTTTTAAAAACATATGATAAATATTAACAAATAAGAATTTTGATTACTTGAAATTTCTTAGAAAACATTATTATGAACATAATTTTTTGCATCATTTTTTTAAAAAATCGGTTAAGTTTTTTTATCTGAAACGTCCCTGATAATGTATTAAAACTTGATAATAACTTTATACATATAATATAAATTATTACATCAAATATTTTATTTTTTTTTTTTTTTTGAAAAAAGGAAATTTCAATACGAGGAAAGAGCGTTACCCATTTATTTCACTTAAATATCCGAAACATACCTCATAATAAAACTTTAGTTTTATAAAAAAAAGTTATTATGTTACAATTTATATAACATGTCTAAGAGTTTTTTTTAACGATTTATTTGTCCTAGGTAATTTAAATACATATATATTTAAATAAAAATATTACAATTCAATATTACCTATATAGAAACTAACTTAAACTAGATAAAAGGTGACTTACTAGATGACACAAAAATTACTGTGTAATCAGTCTTCCAATCCTACCTCACGATTAATAGTTTTGATCTTCTTCATCACTCCCGGACATAGGCCTCTCCCTGGTGTCCCCATTCGGTACGGTCCATTGGAATCTGGTGCCGGTTTCTCCCTACACTTTCTTTCATATCGTCTAAACATCTCCTTTGAAGACGTCCCATCTTCCGTTTATGTTGTCTAGGTCTCCATTGTGCTATATGTTTGGACCATCTTCTGTCATCCGGCCTGGCAACGTGTCCCACCTAACTTCATTTTAGATTAGCGATACGTTCATTCACTTTGGTTTTTTGTCTTTTTTTTTTCCTCATTTCGTAATCGGTCTTTGAGGGTTATACCGAGCATAAATTTTTCGATTGATCTCTGGGTGGTACGTAGTTTGTTAGCAGCTCTGACGGTAAGTGTTGTAGTTTCCATCCCATATGTCATTACAGGTAGAATGCATGTATTAAAAACTTTGGTCTTCAAGTTGATTGGTAAATCTTGATTTTTTAGGATGGTTTTTAGGCGCCCTACTGCAGCCCAAGTCAATCTAACTCTTCTAATGACATCTGCTTGCTGACTTTCTTTACCCCTTTTAATTAGATGTCTCAGATATGTATACTCGTGCACCATTTCGATGGTTTTAGTTTCAATTTCAATTTGATCGTTGTCGTGTGACAATATTTTGGTCTTGTCCATGATCATACAGAGCCCAATTTTTTCTGATGCGGTTTTTAGATCGACAGGCATCTCTTTTAGCTCTATTACATCTTCACTTATGATCACTACATCGTTCGCGAAACGAAGGTGAGACAGGTGTCGGCCATCGATGCTGAGACCTCTATCGTCCCAATTTAGTCTCTTAAACAAGTCCTCCAGGGTAAAGGTAAATAAATACAATAACGTCATCTCAGGATAATTTTTAATTTTGTGTTTCACCTACTGGCAGTTTTCATTTATCAGCTCGACGAAGACATCACGCTTTTATTGACATTTTTATACATAAAGTAAATTCTTTTGAATCTTCGTCTTGCGGATACATGAACATTTTTTTTTCATTTGCGCAACTTTTATTCGTCAAGATGTTCAAGTTCAGATATACCATTTATGGACATACATACATATACAGATATACACATATATACACACATTCATTTACTTGCTATTCCTAGTCAAATTAAACAAAGGAGTGCATGGAACTATCGGCCCATCTTCCTGGTATTAGTGTTTGGGAAGCTACTAAAGGAGCAGATTTGTGCATTTTTTAAAAACAACAATATATTTCTAAACAATCAATACGGTTTCAGGAGGAAGACATTTTCCATCAAGGCATTAATTATTCTGTAGGGTGTCTATGGATGGTCAATATGTTAGAGCCACTTCATGCGACCTATCGAAAGCTTTCAATTGTGTTGGTCACGAGAAGCTAATATTCAAGCTGTAGTACTATGAGTTTGACAGGGATGGTGTTGGGTTGACTAGGTCATACCTATCAAAATCTGGTGAAAATCTTACCATTTCAAGCCCTAGTATGAAGGTACTATTCTATACTTCAATCTACTGCTTTATATAGGGTCCTTGTGTGGGGTCACTCATCAAGTGCTAAATGAATGAATTTTAAACTGCAAAGAGGGTGATTGAAGATCCCAAGCTTTTGTCAGTCTTAGTATATTAACCATACCGTCTAGATTTATCTGTGAATGCCGTATGTATTGCCACACCCATCTAGGCCCTTACAACAGAATAACATTTATCATGAATACCAAAATTAAACAGGGATTAGATATCAGAAAACAGTTCTTGAGATTACAAAATAGGCATTAATTACACTGGCCGACAAAAATTTTTTTTGTTGTAACACAAATCAGAATAGCATAATCTAATAGAATGGAACTATCCAAATACGAAAATGACAAATAGAAAGTTGTAGCACGTAGGGTTTTCTTGTTAGAGTTGTAGAACCATATCGAATGTTACGATACTTAATATCTATAGAAAAAATGATTTCAGAAAATTCTTAACCCTGTTTATTGACTATGTGTACAGTTTTCGCCTATTAATCATCCACTAACTCTAAGAGAAAATCACACGAGTAAAATATTAACTTAAAACACTAATTAAACTTTATTTTTTCCGTTTATGAGGTGTCCTATCTTCTCTCTTCAAAAACCAACAGTAGTCACCGATCATGGCTAAATCCTATCGTTCTTGGTACAGAATTTCCATTGTTCTGATATCTTGGTGAAACCTTTCACCCTGCTCGTCACTAACAGCTCCCAAATTTTTAGGAAAAAATGACAGATAGGAATGGCGGAAGTGCTTTTTTAATGACATTCTGACACCAAGCGCTTTATAGGCATCTAAGAGTTCATTAACTAATTGTTCATAATGTTCATCCACATTGTTACCTAAAAATCCTCTTACTACATTAACAAATGAATTCCTGCCTGGTAAGTTTTCCGAAAAATTGACATCGTCCAGCAATTTTCTGATTTGTGGCCCAATAAAAATGCCTTCTTTTAATTTGGCCTCACTTAACTGGGAAAAGGCTTGTCTTAGGTATTTAAATTCATCACCATCTTTATTCAAAGCCTTTACAAAATTTTTCATCAGCCCAAGTTTAATAAGAGGAGGCAAAAGGACATTTTTGAGATCAACAAGAGGTATAAATTTAACATTTTGAGATCCCGGTTGAAATTCGCTTCTTTCTGGCCAAATTTTTGTTACATAATGCTGATTTATTGCACGACTGTCCCATAAGCAAAAGAAAATTGTAAATCCCCCCTGAAGTCCCACTAAAATCGCTATAACTTTCAAGTCCCCACATATCTGCCATTTATACCTATTGTAGTTTATTTTATCCAAAATCGTGCGCATATTTTCATAATTTTCTTTCATTGCAACTGAATGGGCAACTGGTATAGAGGGTTTTAAATTACCATTATGCAATAACACAGCTTTTAAGCTATATTTAGATGAGTCTATGAATAAGCGCCGCTCACGGTGAGAATGTTCAATATCAAGTTCCTGCATTAAAATATCTATATCAATACACGCACACAACGAATTCTCCATACTGTAGAATTCACAAAACATAGCATTTCTCTTTCTGAAATTCGTAATTTATGTTTCTTTGGCCTATAGGTTCCATTCCTTAAGACGGTAACCAAGAGGTTCGGACTGTTACTTGGATAACCCCAAATCACATACTAAATCATTTAATTCACTTTGAACAATCAAATGTGGCTCGCCGGAACTGGGACCTGTAGTAAAAGTGGGATCGGTGCACTGTTCTTCTGAGCTGCCTGATGATGCGTTATCTCCATTATCTTCCAAATCAATAGCTTACCAATTTAAAGGCGCAATCGGCACTGGCAAATTTGCATTATGAGGAACAGGTCGTATGGCAAATTGCAAATTTGGATATTCTATATTGTGCTTTCCCTTTTTGGAATAACCTTCAGTCTTTTTCAGGCAAAAATAACAATAGCCAGAAAGATTGGTGGGTTCTCGCCATACCATTGGAACTGCAAAAGGCATACTTTTTCTCTTTTCCTTCATCCACTGCACCCATGATACACTACAACTAACACAGCACACAAGGGGAGCCCACCGCTTATCTTGATCCCCAATTAACACATCAAAATATTTAAAGTAGGCTTTTTTTACATTTTCGGAAAATGGCCTGGCTTGTGATTTCTCCAGAAATTTTCCACAAATATAACAAAATTTGTCAGGAGAAATTTTGCAACTTCGGCGCGTTTGACTCGACATTCTCGTCTTCACATACTTTTGCTTGTCGATACATAGAGAACCACTCAATTCGAAACTCAACAGAAGAGTGATGTTTAACGTTTATTTTATGTCTAATGTTATAAACAACCCAGTCTAGGTAATTTTTCCGTTGTAAAATGGACCCATTTCAGCCGCCCCACAATAAAATTGTTTACCTGCCAATATAAAAGGTTCTAATTAGGCTATAAAAAATGGTACGCCTTAGGGCTTTCCGAATATTTTTTTAATATTGGGAGGGTATTTCCATTGTGAAAATACTGAGCTGGCCTGTGTTAGAAAAATCTTGTCGGCCAATGTTATTATGCACCCCTCTGCTGCCCTTAAGTTTTAAACAAATATCGTTGGCCAGGTTCAGATTATCTGTACCTAGTCTTCTGTTAAAGGGATTTTTAGTTTTAATGAACTTTTAACTTATAACTTCTAATGTTTATTTACATTTTTGAAGTATATGAATTTTCGGTAAACTATAGTATTTGGTCTTAACTATATATCGGAAATGGACTAAGCAGTTTCTAAAACAAAATTGTATTATTAGGTGAAGTACATGTTGTACTCTATATTTTAATGTTATTTTATTATTGTAAATATCACTTATGGTGTAATTTTAATGCTACGGTACAAACTTCCTATAACGCAAGGAAAGATATTGTATGTATCAAGTACCTGATTGATCACTGACGATAATAGCGACCTCTGAAGTTCAATCGAAGAAGCTCCAGAACTGGGGTTTCAATTTTTTTACTATTATGTAACTTCGTTGCATAATAAAAACAAAAATGTTATTGTTTTTATTACTCAAAGAACCAAAACAATGAATAAAAAAGAGTACATTTGCTTTATCCGAAAGTTCTCTCGTTATGAATGTTTTCTTTTATTAGGAATAGTAAAGTGTAACACAATTTAGTTCCCCACGCAATCATTTAATATACTGTCTTTGGAACATTTTTATTGGGCGCCATTTTGTTCTACCATATTTGATTCGTAACAATATTTTACCCGTTTCTTCCTATGCCACACTTAATTTTTCGGCATGATTTAAAATAAATTGAATAAGTAGTTTTTACGCCGCCATTTTGTACCGTCATGTTGAATTCGTACCACAACTTTACCAGTTTTTCCCTATATCACACTTAACGCTTGCCCAAATTTTGAAATTACATTTTAGTAGTTTTCAGGCTAATTTTTTAAATAATTTATTAGGGCGCCATTTTGTTTTGCTGTCTTGAATTCGTACCAAAATATTACAGGTTGATTTCTATGTAATACTTGATTTTTCTGCAAAATTTGAGGTAGATTGTATGATTTGTTTTTTCTTTGTATTAATTTTTTTAACGTTTCACTAGAACCCAATTTTGTTCCGCCACATTGGTTTTTACCAAAATATTACCAGGTCATTCCGACATAACCATTAATTTTTTATCAAAATCTGAAGTCAATGTTTATATATATATATATATATATATATATATATATATATATATATATACATATGTATGTATATATATATATATATATATACATATATATATATATATATATATATATGTATATATATATATATATATATATATATATATATATATATATATATATATATATATTTTTTTTTGGGGGGTGTGCGGATTCGTTTCCTCTAAGGCAACGCCTACCAGCTAAAAAAAATTTCCACACCCACACGTCTAGCAAGGAATGTTGGAACCACCCTGGAGTATTACATCAGCATTCTTGCGGTGTTTAGTTTTAATGTTTACTATGCGTTGGTGTCAAAATACTCTTTGCGTTTTATATTACACATCACTTAGCTCAGTTATGTACTGTAAGTCTTCTTTTTTCATCCTTCTCTTTCTGGGTTACAATGTTCGATGCCATAGTTGTTATTATATGCCACATTTTCTCTGACTTCAGCATTATCGGTACCACATTATCTGGGGTTAAGTGTTCGTTGGCTTTTGTTTCTGCTTTTCTTCTTTCATAATGCTACCGAGGACACACAAAGAAGGTATGATTTGCATCATCTCGCTCCTCATCACAATACTGGCATGATGGTGATCTGTTCAACTTGAACCTATAGAAATAGGCTGCAAAGCAGCCATGGCCTCATAAGAGCTGTGTTAGTGCATACGTCATCTCCCCATGCCCTCTACGATACCATATCCTTAGGTCAGGTATAAGTCGTTTGGTCCATAGCGCCACATCATGTATTGTTTTGTTTCCCACCTTCTTTGCCATTTATTTAGCGTGTTGTTCCTTTCAGCTTTTCTAGCTGCCAGTTCCTTTCCATAGGTGATAGATCTCTCGTGTCCCAAGAGGTCTATAGGAATTATACTTGCTAGCACTAGCAGTGCTTCTGTAGATGTAGTACGGAATGCACAGCAAATTCTCTATATACATATATATATATATATATATATATATATATATATATATATATATATATATATATATATATATATATATATATATATATATATATATATATATATATATATATATATATATATATATATATATATATATATATATATATATATATATATATATATATATATATTTGTATATATAGATGGAAAACGAAATTGAGAATCCTCCAGTCTCGTTAAACCTGTCTACTCTTCTTAACCTAAAGTTTATACACTCAAATTTAAAAAATATAATTTTATTTTATTATGTTAGCTTATCAAAAAGTATTTATACCAGATATACATTACAGAATTCACTGAAATTCGCTTTTTTCATTTTTCGTTATTGTAAAAAGTCAAGTATTTTTCAGAACCACTTCGCAAACAACTAACAAGGCTAAAAAGCGCTTAAAAGCTTCGGTGCAAATGGCCATAAAGGTCATAAAATAGATGGAAAGAACAAACTGTGACCCATATGTAACGGAAGTTTAATTTAAAATGTTAAAGGTCCTAAATCTGTCCTCGATTGCTATTTCAATTTAAAGGGTCCATTTCCCTGACATTACGTAAATGTAACGTTTCTATAACATTCAGTTTTTTAACGAAAATTTATGGTTTTAGAAATATATTGTTGTTTTTTGGTTACTTTTATTACAGTTTCTAATTTAATATGTGTTATAAGCCAAACACGGTTATATCGTTACTTTTTGCTTTGGAAAATTAAATTATTACCAACAAAATATTAGCTTGTAAGGCAATAACATAGACAACAACATTTTTAGTTAACATAACAAACAAAATCAATTAACAAAATTGACGTTAACAATTTTTTTTCGTTTCAAAAAACAGTATTTTAGGACAAAAAAAATAGATACACTACATAAAAGAAAATTATAGATTTTTCTTTGTGTTTTGAGATAGAATACTATATGAATGAAGCAAAGTTTCTGGGGATATAAAGGATTAACACGCCAAAGGCTATCTACAATGCGATACAAAAAAATATTTGACACAATATTTCTAAGCAAAAAAACGATAAATGAGATCAAAGTCCATTTAAGGGTTTATTTTGTTTTATAACCAGTCAAATTGATTGACGTCTGGAAAGCGGTTCATGAAAAACTGTTTAAAAATAGATCCTCCCATTTCTGTCGACGTGGATCCGTCGCACTATGGGACCCAGTGGCATTTTGCATCTCTTAAATCTATAACTTTTTTGTCTTTAAACATAACTATATAAAGTTATGTTTAAAGAAGAAACTGAAAAAGGGAATACAAATAGACGCTAACTGCACAACCAGCAACCAATTATCGTTTCATTAAATAGAAGAAGTTAAGTTTTTGTGGTTTTTTTATTATATTAATATGCAAAGTTGTATGGATGAAAAGGTACTGTTTTGTATATTTTGTGCATGAAACAAAACTTGTTTACCTATTAAGAAACAAGAATAATTAAGGAAAACTCTGTCAGGTTCATAAGCAATAAGGTCGATTTTTGCTTGAGCTGCTTCAGCTGATAAAAGAATTGTTTCGGCTAAAGTTTGGCTGCACCAATATCATATTAAACCATTATGGGAGATGGCACTCCAAGTGATTGGTATAAGAATTTAATGGCCGCCATCAACAACTCTCAAGAAACGATTAGGCTAGAGATTCAAAACAACCATGCCGAGGTTTTGGGAAAACTAGATGCTCACAGCACAAGACTCAAAAGTCTTGAGGTTCATTCCAACAGAGTAAATTTAAAGTGTTTGGATTTTGAACGTAGATTAAGACAGAATAATATCTTAATCTTTAGCTTGGAAACCCTGGGGGAGGATCTTCCCAATTTTGTAGTCAGTAAGCTTAACCAACTTCTGAGCACTAACCTTGAAGAAAGAGATATTAATAACATCTTCAGTATTCCTAGTTCCAGGCCTAACACCCCTAAATCCATTAAAGTTGAATTTGCAACCTTTCTTAAAAAACAAATTGTGCTAAAGAATTTATTTAAGCTTAAAAACACCCAAATTTTTATTGCACAAGATTTGTGTCCTGAGGACAGAGCAGAGAGAAAAACACTTGTTGAACACCTTAAGGTTGCAAAGGCAAAAAACCTAAACGCAAGAATTAAAGGCAATAGGTTACTCATCAATGACGAATCCTACACTGCTTGTCAGCTTCAGGAAATGAACATATTTGATCAAGTCCACCAGTTAGACCTTGAATCTCCCAACCCTAAGCCGGCTTCCAATAGCGCTCCATCTACCCCTATTACCAGACCTAATTTGGATATAGAAGTCTTGGCAGAATATCACATAGGGACAATTTCTAACCCTCAAAGAAACTCAAAAAAGCCTGAGAACACAGAAGATAAAAGCACTGCTTGTCTGTCCACTGATAAAGCTGTGAATAGATTACTTCAAGAACCTAGTGATAAAGGAAACATCTTCCAGAAACAAAAAGAAGCAAATTCAAATATTCCTGCTAAAAATAACTTGTCATCTTATAAAAAATATAAATTTAACATTAACTTGCGATCTGGAACTAAACACCAAAATTAGATATCGCGTTGGTGCGGATTAATGTCGTCCTTCATCTGCTTTTTTTTTTAATGTATAAATAGGATTCCCAGGTTTATGTACAATTTATAAATTATAATAGCTACTCTCTACAAACATTCTGGTCTTTTTTTTTAACTTACTGGTTGTTAAAAGTTCTAAATTGTACTGGACTTAATGTTTATTGTACTGTACTTTGAATCATTAGTTGTAGCTGTAATTTTATTTTATAAACAAAAATTATTCAATGAACAATGTAGGTGATTGCTGCTTAGGGAATGTGCTTTGTTTCCACACAAGTATGTATTTGTTCTTGTTACGATATTAAAATGTTTTTGTGCTAGATAATGAATAGTTATGAAATATATATTTTTTTTTTGTTCTCTTTATTATAAACTCAGCTCTTGTGATGTATGAATATTCAACAAACTGCCCATGAGGAAGAATTGATGCCTGTCATCTATCATGGAGCATTTATTAACTCAACAATAATGTTTACTTTATAAGTGCAAAATGATTGTAAAATTTATTGTATTATTTTATTTTGGGTTAATAATATTAATTTATAATTATTATTATAAATGTATTATTATTATTATTATTATTATATGAAGTAAGCTGTATTTTGAAAAAGGGAGCTGACCAATGACGACCAATTCGAGCCGTGGGAAATGATTTCGCAGACCTTGCTGGTTGTGTGTACTTTTGGACGTTTTTTAGTTGTCCTCGAAAAAGCACATTTTCTTGTACGCCTATTTTTTTTAATAAAGCATAGTCTATTTTCTGTATCATCTTTTTTCTATATTTCAAGACCAAAATAAAATTTTATTATTTTATACATGACTCTAAATAAATAAATTTAGTTCTAAACTATATGTAAACCCTATAGATATTAATTAATTCATGAGAGAATTTAATAGAAAGGCACTTAGGAACGGGTTGGTTTAACCGCGTTCTCTATTCCTCGCAATTGTTACGTTTTACATATTGAAATCAAGTTTTCAATTAAATATATATGTATATTTTAAGGCATTGACTTAATTATGACCTTACCGTAGTTTTCTTTGTTGCAGGAAAAATGACAAGCCAAACCGAAAACCAAAAAAAATTGAATTTGGAAAAGGCTACGAACTTCATGAGGCAATTCCGGGACCCTAACTCTAGAGAACTGAAAAAACTTTCAGCGAATCAGTTCATGGAAGTTTGGAGTCATTATGATAAAGATGGTAAGGAATATTTAAATTAATGATTATAAAAAAAATAAGATTTATAATGGGTAACTATTAACAAGTATGAGCGTTAGGTCGCAAACGTCCTTGAGCTTCATTAAGTAAATTTGTATTTTTTTTAAGTTAATTTTCAAATTGAAGTTTTCCACAATATTTTTTATGTAGCACCTCAACGGCTGTGTTTTGGCTGTAACAGTGGCGACTCGCGGGTGAAAAAGTAAGTGAAATACAAATGAAGCAAGAAAATATCGCAATAATTTGTTTTTCCAGAATTTTTTTATATGTAGAGAGGGTAGAATATTTTTTACGACTTACCTAAATTTTGTATACTAAATCAATTCTCCTATCCTTCATAGCAGCAAATTTATTTATAACATCCTCATAAAATGGATAAGATGCCCTAATCTCCTCCAGAAATTTCTTTTGAATGGAAATATTGCCAAGAGAAGTAAGTCTTCCATAATATATTGTATTTCTTAAATAAGTTTTTACATATTTGAAGCAAGAAAAACTTCTTTCCACTGAAGCACTTGTCGACGGTATTGTCAAAATAAGGGAAAACAGTTTATATGCTTCAGTAAAAATATCTTTATTTTCTCTTTATTACTCTCATTGACATAAATAAGACCAAGCTCATTTTTAAGTCATTGACTTTTTGAAAATATTCCACATATAACTGTAAGAAATTGTCAAACGGGCCAGTCGGAAAATTTAAACTATATTCTGAAAATTTAGCAGAACCCTGCCAAACATGAAAATGTATGTTTTTACAGTCTTGAAACCTTAGTGTCATTTCCATTAAAATATGGTCCAATATTTCATAAAAAAGGGTTCTATACTTAGCAAGCTCACGTTTGTAATGATTTATTTCTGTGATAGAATTTACTTTATCGAACATGGTATTAAAAAAATGTTCATTTCTTTTTTTACAGAGCGCCTCACGACAGCGTTTTATATTGGATATGCAAAAATAAATGTCTAGCAATTTTTTTTGAAGAACGTCAAATAGTATCCATTAATGAGAAAATGTCATTAAACACTAATGCCAGAAACGTGAATTCAAAATATTTCATCTTATCTAAAAATCCTTTCTCAAGGCGGATTGATTTTTCATCAGATTTGTCACAGTTTGTAATAAATTCAAAGACGTTTTTTAATGTATTCCAGTCTTGAACAATCACATTTACTAACTTCGAATTTGAAGTTGTATCAACACCATAAATAAATATAACACAAAACGGTCAAGCGAACTGCAGAGAAATTCACCGGTGGCAGCGAAATCCGCGAAAATAAAAGTAAACAACTACCGCAAACTGAACGACACGTGGGTGTAGTGTACTGTGGTTGCAGTTCACCGAGAGCGTTGTATGGCTCTGGTTAACATTATTCTTCCATGCGCTCAGCATCATCGCGTATGCGTTGTCATGGCAACATAGTAGGAAAATCGTAATCTAAACATAGCACCTCCAGCAAAGTCGAAGTGGTTTGCGCCACTGTTATAGTTGTTATAATAAAGTTCGAGTGAAAGTTTTAAAAAGACATGCCGCCAACGGTCAAGTAAAGTATTTATTCGAGATGTACATTTATTTTTTATTCTTTTTGCTTGTTTATTTTTCCTGGTGAAGTACCACTTCACCTACTTCACTTGAATAGCCGCCACTGTTCGAAATATATCGATCTGTCAGATATGTTTTTGATTGTGAATGCTAATTATTCTTGAAATTTTTTTCGAGAAATCGCATATAAATCGAGATAACGGTGTTCGAAAATGACCCAGTCACTCACAAAAATAAATACACTTTTCTTTTTTTTTCTTTCAATCGCGTCATTCTATAAAAGAGACACAGACCGATCGATACCCATTATCGCTTACAAACTTACACCATTAGATAAAGAAGCAAAAACAAAAATTCTTAATTTTTAGACTTCTTGCCGTAACTCTTCAAATTACGAAGAAAAAATACCAGGAACGATTACCATTGTAGCTTAGAGCATGAACCATCTAAATATTTTTTGAAAAATTTTCGACCACGCCACTTGGAAAAAAAATTGTCGCTTTTTTGACGTAACTCTTCGCATAACATAAAAAAAGAATGTCGACGAATCGGTAACCTTAACGCTTACGTAAAGGACGACCTAAATATGTTTTAACTTTATTTTCGCCCACGGTAAAGAAGCAAAAATAAAAATTATCTTACTCTTATACTTTTTGCGTAGCTCTTAAAATAACGAAGAAAAAAATGTCAACAGATGGGTTGTTATTGTGGCTTATGGGAGGGACGACCTAAATATTTTATAAAAATTTTTTCTACCACGCCATTCGAAAAAAAATCAATTTTCTACTTTTAAGAAATAAAACGCCGACTGGTCGATAGTCATAACTGCTTTTAAAATGGCTTATATCCGTTCTTACTTATATTGTACCATACAATTTTTTATAGAAAAATTAAACCTTTAAAACCTTCATTTTTTAATTATTCATCACAAAAAGACATTTACGTACTGAGTGTCTTGAATCTAATTCCAAGAGTAATGTACACTACTTTTTTACGACCACTCAAAATTTTTACCAGAATTATTATATTTTGTATATTTCAATACCAGTGATGAAAAAATTGTCACCCATTACATCAGTTGTGTTGAAATTTTTTTTCAATACGCGTGTGACATATGGCACTCTCTAGCCCATTTAACAGTGTGTTTTTTGTCAGTTTCGTAAGTGGTCGTAGCAAAATATCTATTTACTATGCTTATTAGTTTCACCCCGAATTCATAAATCAAATTTTCAAGATTTTCGTTTTCGAGGCTTAAATTTGAGTTAAAATGTTGGTCGTCGGTCATTAAATTTTATGCAGCTAATAGACCCTTTATATACGAAATTTTGCCAGAATCATGGTATTAATACGTACCCAACATATTTATAAAAACCCAGCATTACATTTTCAAAAATTATAATGATTAGTAAAATTAAACCCCGAAACCCATAGGAAACAAAGCATCGACAGATAAATATTTTTTCTTTGCCGGAACAATAGAAGAAGGACAACCAATGTTTTTTTTCTGCGGACATCACACACACAAATCCCTACATATCTTTGCCTTCATGCTTTCCCTCACCAAAATTACCATTCATCATTCCTTCATTACATGAATACAAATTGAACCTATATTAATTAGTAAGCAAAAATCTACTTCATTTCGCTATACCACAATTCGTATGCCTTTGAGCCTCTCCGGTGCAAGATAGCAACGGAGTGCATAAGGCTCTCCTTTCATGTAGGCCGTAGTCATGCAGACTTCTGCGCACAATTGATGTGGAAATTACTACACCTATAGCTATCCGTAAAATGATCGAGATGTATATAAAAAAAAAGGTTTGCAGATCTGTTTACATGCCATTTTCAGTTTAAACATGAATTTATTTATTTACACCCTGCATAGTACTAATACGTTTTAACAAAGGAGGCCATGAATTTTAAAGCACCCTGTAACGAAAACTATATTTTTATTATATGCAAAATTGGATATATAAATTTAAAAAATGTTTTGAAGTGGTGTTAATTTTTGGGACAATTTGTACGTTAAAAACCAGTTTATAGATAGAATTTTAGAAATCAAAGTACAAGATCTTTCGGGGATCGCAAGCATTGTCCAATCTTCTTATGTGTATTGAAGATTGTGCGTATGTTGGACCGCTAGAGAAAAAATGAAAAACCACTTTGGAAAAAATATCATAGAAAAATAATCATATTACGATAACATAAAATAAAATCATAAAAAAAACATAATTAGTCGCTATTCTGCAGGAAGTTGAAATATACTGGAATGAATTTAAATTTCGTATGACTCTAACTAATATACTATTAATTTCTGGACACCGTGAATAATTTCTGTGTACTGAAAGCTCCAAAAACTTTAGAAAAGGTAAGAATTAATCAGATCCTATTTCTAAAATAATGTAAGTATGTGAGGTAGATCGTTAAAAAGTTGCTATGCAAAAAATTAAGTTTTTGAAAAAATATTTTATTTCGAAAAATATTCAAAATTTCGAAACATATGCCAAATAGTTTTTTGCTGATGATTGTATTAGTACAGCAAACAAAAAAAATGTTTTTATAAAATTTCGAAACAGTAGAATTTTTGAAAAATTTACATAGTATTTTACACCCCGTATAAAAAAGTTCCTACCTAATAATCTTTAAGTTTAAACTAGTTAATAACCAACAAAATCTTGCAAAAAATGTATAAAAACTTCAACCTATCTTCCCGTTATGAAAATAAAGAACTTTAAATATGATGCTGAAAGTTAAGTATCCCGATCTTTGGCAAGCAGTTTATATTCAGGGAGAAATTATATTTTTTATAAAAAAAATGCACTTAAATTTAATTATTTCAGGGCGTACTTGATGAAATAAAAAGGCATAAAACGTATAAAAATATTGCACTACGCGAGGAAGCATCAACTTTCTATATATATCTCGTAATATACAAGTTTTAGCGTATTTGCGCACAGAGGAATTTTACTAAATTGATCTGGCAATTGCCATTAAACACCTTATACATAAAAATCCAAACAATATACCCTTAAATGGAATATATTACGTGTGTCCTAAAGAAGACAGGTAAAAGCTTATATAAAATATTTTAGCAAGAAGAAACAGTATTTACTTAAATAGATCTTAGGCTACTGCGTTGGTTAATGTCAATGAAACAATGCATCCGATTGCTTATTTATTTTGAAAATAGATTATCAATAAACACATAATTCTAGAGATAAGTTAATCGGTGAAAAATGGATGACGAAGATCAGTATCAAAGACAGTTAATATTTTGAATAGTCGATCCATCCAAAGTAAAATAAAACATAGTTGGGATGAATCGAGAGATTTTCGCATAGCACAACGCCCGGGCTCGACGCTGTTGGACTCGCTCAACGCCCACATTTGCCTGTCTTCGAGGTTTTGTTTCCCATCGGCTCAGGGGCGTGCAGTGCAGGGAAGCAAGGGAAGCAGGGCTTCCCCAAAAAAAATTACAAAACATCTTCTAAAATGTAATTTTTGAAATAGAAAACCATTAATTTAGTTTATATTAAAAATGCTAAAATATTACCTTAATTATCAAGCCCATAATAAATACGGCCTTGACTCCACAATAGAATATCGAATAGAACCTATGCGGGCCTCTAGCTTCTCTGCAGCCAAGTCCTGTATGCTTGATTTCCTGTGAATCGAGCCAGAGGTTATTGAACTTTCCACCGGCTGTTTGCAATTTTTGCATTTCAGTCACGTGCTTTAAGTGGTGGCGGAAGCTATCGTTGGAGTAGGTTCTTTGTTTGAACGGCTATCCGTGTGTTGTGTGATATGAACGTCGCGTCGTGCATTGTGCGATATCGAAGACAATAATATGGACGTGGATATGCAAATACCGTCAACTTCGGCTGTCGGTAATAACGTTGAAAATGTTGGAGAATTTAGTAAGAAGAGTGTGTGTGAATGTGTGGTGTGTGTCTTAATAATAATTCCAAAGGAAGGGCAAAATCGCCTATGAAAAGTTAAACCACAAAAATGAAAAACTGTATTAGACATTTTTATCCGGAAAAACAATACGAACGATTTAAATGGCTAACCGGGTGTGAAAATATAAGTAAATTATTTTGTTGGCCATGTTTACTTTTTGAAAATGAAAAGGGTCTCTGGAATAAAACTGGCTTTTCCGATTTAAACAATTTCCATAAAGCTGTAAAAAGACACATTATGTCCAAAGCGCATTTACAGGCCGTCATAAAAGAAAAAGTCTTCGCCAAATCCAAAATTGAACACGCCCTTAACAAACAGGTCACCGCCAACACAATGAACTAGTAGATAAAAATAGGCAAATATTAAGAAGACTTATTGTTGAATGAAGACCTATGTTGTTTGTTTTCTCAGACAGCACGAATTAGTATTTAGAGGTCATGACGAAACAAGGGTTTCTTCAAATAGAAGAAATTTTTAAGATTTACTTAGTTTAATGGCTAAATATGATGACTGCTTAAAAAATCATTCAGAGCAGTCTAGCGTTTTTCGCAGAACGTCGAATCGAATCCAGAATGATTTTAATTTCCGCTGTTGCAACCATTATTCTAAAAATAATTAAGCAGGAGATTGGCGAGGCGCGGTTCATTGCTATTGTTCTGGACGAAACAACTGATATCACTAATTTTAGCCAATTATCTATAGTAATACGCTACGTTAAAACAGACGGAAGTATTCAAGAGCGATTTTTAGGTTTTAAGAATGTGTCCGAAAATCGTACACCAGATGTATTATATACCGTAGTTTATAACGTTACTAAAGAAATTAATGGAGAGAAAAAATTAGTTGCTCAAAGCTATGATAAAGCTGCAGTGATGGCAGGACAATTAGGGGGTCTGCAAGCTAAAGTTCGAGAAACGTTCCCAAGTGCTGTGTTTGTCCATTGTTTTGCTAATAAATTAAATTTAGTTTTATACCAGTCCATCAATCACATTAAAGAGTGTAAAGTATTTTTCGTTACTTTAAGTGGTATGGCTGCTTTTTTTCCAAGTCAACAAAACGTACACAAACAAGCTTTGGACTCCATTGTCCAAAAACGATTGCCCAAAGTAGCTCCTACTAGGTGGAACTATAATGGAAGACTTGTGTTCTGAAAATCGTGAATCACTGATTGAACTATTTGAGAATATAATAGAAAATAATGAAACGTGGGACTCAGAAGCAATAACTAGTTCGAGGAGGTTTTTGGACTGTTTGAAACGAGATTTTATTTTTAATTATTTGTTGAACATATTTTCAGAAATATTTCCATTCTCGGACATTATTTTTAATATATTACAAACTAAAACAAATGATATTGCTTTTTGCATAAAAAAAGTGGATGATTTTAAGTCCATATTAAGCCAAAAGAGAGATGACTTTGACCTATTTTGGGAGAAAACGACGACGTTAAATGTAGAGCCACAAGCCAAGCGATGTTCACACATCATACAGATGCATCTTTTATGAAATAATCGATCAAATTCAGCAACAAATAAACTATAAATTTTACGGTTTAAATGATTTTAAATTCCTCGAGCTCTGCAATTTTGATGCATTTAAAGGAAAAACTTTTCCAGAAGATGCGTTTAAATCTCTTCTTCTTCATTATGGCCAGGTCTTTGACCGAGTGTTACTGCGATCTGAACTAAAAGTGATTTACGAAACAGATGACATTAGCGCAAAAAATAACGCTAAGGAACTAATGCAATTTTTAAAAGACAAGAAGCTGGAAGATGCCTATACCGAAGTGTCGAAATTGTGTGAATTAGTATTGACAATACCTGCCACAAGTTCATCAGTAGAACGCAATTTTTCAACACTAAAACGTATAAAAAATTTCGTGAGAAATTCAACGGGGCAGAAAAGACTTTCGCATACATCGCTGTTGTCCATTGAAAATAAACTTCTCCAAAATATGTCGGAGCATCGACTTGTTTATGATGACGTCATTGACGAATTTGCGAAAAATTGCAATACAAATAGGTAAGTTTCTAAAAATTGCTTCCCTTTCTTAAAATTTCATCGCACGCCCCTGCATCGGCTGCATGTATTTCTTAACAAGTAGACGTTTCTGTCAACACCAAGCCGAATGTTTTTGCGTGCGTTTGATTTAAACTGTAACACGACCAGTTAATGTAGTTCATTTATTCTTATCTCATGTACTGTTCATTTGAAGTATAATACAGGTCTGCAATGAAAAAAAATTTGTTTGGCGTTAGCTGATTATTATATATTTTTGTGTAATGATTAAAAAAAATAGTGAAAAAATTCCGTCACCCACCAAACTGTCGCGTCATAGGCCCTCCCTACTGAGCGATATATCTTGTCGGCGCACAGAGGTCATTTTTAAAAATCTAGGTGGAAATAAATCATATATGAGAATATCTCTGTGTAATGATTATACACCTCACTACTCGCATTGAAAATGATGAATGTAGCCTATCCCTACTTTTTTTCTTCCCGCCAATGACGTATCCAGGTGGAGGAGGGGAGGGGGGACAAAATGGGTTTGTTAAATATCTATATAAACATTATAAACCTCAAGTGGTGAATCTTTGATGGATTATAAGACTAAAACTTTAGGTAAATGTAGGTTCTGACTTGTATAATTTGCATGATACAGGGTGTTAAACCATTATCAAAAAAATCAATCACCATTATAATCAAAATACCCCATTCTGTTTTAAAATTCCTAACCACAAAAAAAGAATTTTATTTTTATTATGCTATTTGCTTTAATTTTATTGGAGCAACTATTACATAAAACAAGAAATAAAACATGTAACATAATTTAGTCTTTACCACAAATTATATTATTTTAACTCTGTGTAACTTTTCTTGCTCTAAAATACAAAGTGGACATAGAACCTATAAATCCATAAAAGCTTGGCAAATTTTAAAAGCAAGTGGATATAATTTATGAAAAATTGAATATTAGGTACAAAATGAAGTTATTAAAAATATAAACGTGTTAATTATATGTCTTAATTATTAATATTTGATGCAAACTATAACCACAAGCTCAAACTCAAGCTCCCAGTTATTCATCGTCATCATCCACATCATCCTCATCATCATCAACATCTCTTCCTTCTACATCATCATTATCTAAAGAATTTTTTGATAACTGAGGCTCTTTGAGCAATCTCAGCACATCTTTAACTAAAGGTTCTTTATTGGAACGAGCACCCACACATTTCGATAATGAAGAAATATAAGGATCAGAGGATACCAAAAGCCCACAAAACACATCTTTCATTGTTTTCTCTCTTGAAAACTTTCTCGAATGATGCTCGCGATATCTTCGAAAATCCTTATTGCGGGATTCTAGGGCCTCTTCCGAAAACATTCCTATAGGAAGTGGTGCAGATTTCACAATTGCAGGGCCGTGAATCAGTATTCGGTGGAGACTCGAAGGCATGTTGTACCATGGATAAAGGTTGACGAACATTATTGCTGTGCCTTTGCAATACTCAGTAAATTCCTCAGAATTCACTTCATACCCAGAACACATTGTTATCAGGATTACATATAGACGCTTGAGAAAATCTTCATCCATCCCTGTAAAATTCATTAACGGTTTATAAAGTAAAGAATACAAATCATGAAAATTTTATAAATATGAAATTGAAAAAAGAATTACCTGTTATTGATGCTGTAATTTGATATTTACGGAAAAATATTCGGGCTGTATTCCCATCATTGGTTGTTCCATAGCCTTGCTTTGGAATATCAACCAACAAACACAACTTTTCTCTTAGCTTTTTAATTATTTCTTCTTTTCTCTCTTTTACCATTTTTTTCTCGTTCTCATCCCGTATCTGCCATTTTTTTAACATCAACCTGTAGGAAATGTGAAGACAACACTCCAAGCACCTTATCCAGGCATGAAGAGTCGAGATACCATAATCGTACAATGTTTCGTCCGATGGAAGCGCCATTATATAGTCTAGATTATTCATTACTTTAGGTGTAGCACGACAGATGCCACAAGTCTGCGTTGAAGAATTAGAAATCACTCCAAACATTTTTCCATCTATCATAGTTAGTTTAAATGAATGATTAATAATTATTAGACCTTCTTCGACAAAACATTCAGTGGGTTTAATATTTTTTATCTGGGTTTCAATATTTTCTATTTCTTTTTTTGATAGTTGTGGTGTTTCTTTCGCAAAAATTAATTTTATTGGTCTGCAGAATCTGGTAGATGATGGTCGAATATTTTGCCAGAATATACTATTATTCTCTGCAGTCATTTGCAGTGGAACGAGACATACGGAAAATAAACTGATTGAATCACTTCTTGAAAAAACATTTTCGTCACTTAATTGCTGCTTGAAGGTCGAGTGTCCAGCACTGCCATCACATCCCCATTTATACAGAAGATTGAATTTATTTGACAGATTTAACGGAAAAGTAGAAATAACAGTTTTTTGCGACTCAACAATTCTTTTAGCAGTATGATTGACCAGTTCTTGCAAATTTATTTCGGCGGATATTTCTGTGATTAAAATAGAATCTTCAGTTGGAAAACATTTTTTCTTAGCACTCAGAAGAATGTTGTAATTAGGGTAAATGTTGGCATGTCGGTACTTGGCTCCTTGCTGCATTAAAGTGTAGGATTTTTTTGTGAATCGCCCATCAACGTAAAGGGCAAGAGCTTCTTCTGGGGAATACTTAATAATAGGCTTATATTTTTTATTATTAATTGCTTTTTTAATTTTAGTAGCTCTCTCTGGTGAATGTTCTGAAACTTCCTGGACTATTTTAGATGCATTTTTACGGCCTGACAACTCAAGACTTTTTTGAGTTGCAAATGATAGTTCCTCAGTAGAATAACTTTCCAACAATGGCATTATTCTCTGTTTTTTTCGTTTGTCGCCAAGGTTTGTGAAAGATTTAGAGGGTCTACCTTTACTTGGACCTGGTTCTTGTAGATCTTCTATGAAAAACTATAGATTCATTCAGCCAGTCTAGATGTCTGTGTTCAAATACTGTCCGAGTGCGATTACTGTTTTTCCACATTTTAGCGACAGAACTATTAAAGGAATTCACCAATTTCTTTATTAAATTGTATCTAACATCCCGGGATTGGTCTATATTAAGCCTGTTCAAAACAAAATTCAATACGGAAGCGTTTTTGTCGTCCAGCGATTTTTGCTCGCACCAAATGGTAAACATGTCATATTTTCGTATTGACATAGTCTCTGAAAAAAAAAATATTTCAAATCTTGGCAGTTCTTGGCAACAAAATCTAGCATGAGTCGAAAGGTAATAGACCAAATTAACGATAAAAAATATTGTTGGAACAAACATGCATAAACACCATGTTCTGCAGTATTTTAAAATATTTTTTTTGCGAAAAACACAAAAGATTTACAGCGACTTCGTTATATCGTTTATTTTACTATGTACGTGCGTTCTTTAATAATATTGTTTTAAATAAAATAAGTACTTACCCTCTGATTTCGTACTGCACAATCACAATTTAAAAATTCTTTATAGGATTATCACAATGAACAAAGCAAATTCGCTAATAAAAGGTCACTGAACTGACATGTCACTCATATTAAATATTTTATGCACTTTTGTTTAAAGTCATGGCCATAGTTGATAAGGTATAAAGTTAATTACGCAAAAAAACGATTTCATGCAATGTTTTCTTTGAAATAAGGCTATTAGGGATATATTTTTCGATAAATATTTTCGTGATTTTTTTCCACCTAGAATTTCAAAAATGACTTCTGTGCGGCGTCCTGATTTTAGCATAATACTGTCTGTTTTTACTTAGAATTAATAGATGTTATACGTATTGTGCTTTATTTGTAGATTTTTCCTCTTAACTTACCTGAGTACAAGCAGTAGTGTGAAAATGATTTATTTTTGTGGAACGTTTGTTGGACTTTCATGTCAGTTCCTCCAAGTATTCCTATACCACCACTTCCAGAGAAACTAGAAGATATATCAGACGACTTTGAAACAATAAACAACAATAACGAGCCACAACTATTTTCACAGGTTGAACTAAACGACCCAGTTAGAAATTCGGGTCTCCTAAAAGATTCGGCAGAATTATTAGGCCCTGGATTTAAGGAGAAAAATTTATTGGGCCCTGGTACCACTCATTGTTTAGAAACCGGGTAGGTAGATTTCCTGCCTTATTTTGTATTGTAGGGATATCTCTGGACTAATGGAGAAATTTAATGATCAGTATGAGTAAACGCTTGTTATCGACTCTTCGAAATGAAGCCTCAAAGCAATACTACTTGACAACGGCAACAAATATGCATCCAATTTCAGTCCTCAATAAGCCGAAGGACCATAGATGGACGATATGTGGCGATTAGAACACTTTTCATGATTTTTTGACAGCAAGGGGGTTACACCAAGTTTCCCTGCTTCTCGTGCAAATGGCATAGTCAAAATAGATAACAAACTGGATAATAAAAGTGGCCACTTAAGTTATCATTAAAACCCGAAACAGGAATGTTTGGCTCATCAAAAAAAAGGGCACTTGCCCTAACCTTCACATGAAGGTTGGGGTTATGAAACAATTTGTGAAAGCTTTGCCGAAAAAAGAAGAGAAATTTCCGAGACTCGCAGAAGCCAGATATTTAGAAATTAATGAGAGACGAGACGTTTGATGCAAAAGTACTAAAAAAGAGGCCTGGAATGGCTTTAAAGAGATTGTAAAGGATTTTCTACGATATAACAATGATCTTAATTTCGATTTATCGTGGAAAATATGCTGTTGAAATTGAAAAGCTTGGGTTGCGCTATGAGTGCGACGCTTCACTTCTTATATTCTTATTTAAACTATTTCCCAGAAAATCTAGGCGCTGTAAGATTTTTTCAGAGTATTAGAGAGATGAAACGCCGATATCAGGGGAGGTAAAACCTAAAAATGTTGGCTGACTACTGTTGGATGTTGCACACAGATGATCCACAGGTTGGCTAAAAAACGAAAAACTCAAGAAGAAACTTTGAGAGTAAAAGAAATAGACAGTATGAGGATAAAAATAAGGTTATATTATACAATTTTTTTTTAACTTAGCAAAACAGTTTTAAATTCCCGTTATAAATATACTTATATTAATCCAAAATTATAATATTATTTAATTTTCTAAAATATCTGTATTCACTTTGCCAAAAAACGTTACGCGATAGAGCAAAATAGGGTCATATTTGGAATCAGCGCTCCTAATTGCATGTTAAAATATTAAAAACAATTTTAATGACCGGAATTTTGCAGATCTTTGCTAGTATATAGGCAGCAGAGATAAGTAGCACCAGTTTTGTTAATTTAGTGTATAATACCCTCTCGTATTTGAGCCCAATTAGAGGTTCGCGAGACCGAGACCGAGACTGACTCAGTCTCGGTCTCGGTCTCGGAAAATGTTTAGGGTCTCGGTCTCGGTCTCGGTATCGGTCTCCAAAGTCTCGGTGGTCCCGAAAAGAAAATTTTACAAATAATAATTGTTCGCCGAGATGTTATTTAGACAAAAGTACATGGAAGCCTACGTTCGAAACCCAGAGTTTTTCCAATCCTAAAAATTTAATGTAAAAAACCCAATGTTTAAACTTTTCAGTAAAGTAGAAAAAATGTAGGTATATTTATATAAAAAATTACTCCAAAAATCTATAATTCTAAATGATGTTGCCAACAGATGGAATCAGTAAATGAATATATACCAAAATAAATATCACATCCCTTGTTCTTTGGACATCAACAGAAAGGCCACATATCACTAGAGTTACTTAAACAACCATCCACAGAACAATAATTATTTGACATTTCGAAAGATATACAAATGGAATAAGATATATTAAACACAAAATAAGGACACACTGTATAATGCTGCCGAACTCATGCAAGCAACGTGCTGGGCATTCTAGGGACAGACGTTATAATTCAATAGGTAGAAAACGATCGATGGCCAAGCAAAATACCCTTAGGTATTCTGTAAACTTTGCGATTTTGAACCAAACTTATTACTTTGAGGCGTATTTACTTTCTTATCCAGGACCGTTCTTAGGGGTCTACACGTTGTGCTTGCACAAAGGCGGCTATGGTTCATAATACTACTTGTGAATCAACTATTTTTGTTCTTTGGTAAATTAACTATAAATTTTAAAAGTGGAGTAGATTTTAAAAGAAAATTTATTTATTAAACAAATATCTACTTGTTCAATTTTTCACCTGAAAGATCAGTCTATAGCCTTTTTTGAGAAAATGTACAGGGATAAATATTATATTGTGCCTGCTGAATCACCAATAATATCAAGTTGCTCAAGCGATGATAACTATGACATCGATTATACATCTCTATTTGAGAAAAAAAAGTGATTCCGAAAATTGGAGAAAAGAAATAATAGAATATTTGCAATTAAAGCGCGCTACAAAGCGTACAGATGTTTTAGAATGGTGGAAAGCACACGATAAACAATTTCCAAATTTAGCCAAAATGGCAAAAGATCTTTTGTCTATACGACCTCTGTAGCAGTAAAGCGTTTATTTTCACAAGCAGGATTAATTAATACAAAACTAAGAAGCATGTTAAATGAAACTTCAAACAAATGCTTATTTTGTATTCATTCATGGTATAAAAGTTCTTGAAAAATGAAATTATAAAATATTAGTTTAAATTTTCTGTAATATTTTTAGGTTTATTATATAGGTTGAAATAAAATATAAAAATATGCTTATAATGTATGTTTAGAAATTTAAATTTTTACTTTGTTATTAGAACAGTTAGTTATTTTTTAAGCGTAATAGTTGAATTAGCTTTATTGATAATCTATTTAAAATCCTAAGCCAAATACTACTTTGTGTTTTGTTCGTTGAAAATCTTGTCCGTATGTATATGTATTATTTTTATTATACACATAGAGTTAAAAATTTTATATCATACATTATTTTCAAATACAAACAAAATCAATACAAAAATATTGTTTTATAAAACACGTACCTTCTTTAATTAGCAAGCCAACGAAGCGATTAAAGAAGAAAGTGTTAAGAAAAATTTTTACTGATTTTTTTTAACAATTTCTTGTTTATTTTAAGTCGGAAAATTTTTAAACAAAAATCACCACAATTACTTCGTCTGTTGGAGACTTTACCGTATCTATACTATATAAGAATATGATTTTGCGATGTTTTTAGTTGTTACAGTCTATTAGTTATTAATTATTGAACCAAAAAACTAAAAATTTTTGAATTTTAGTTACTTTCAATAATTAAACATAAAAACCGATTATAAATTTATAGAGATCACAATATCAAAATCATATATAGTATAGTTATGACAAAGTGTCTCTCTTTGAGAACAGGGTAGCAATTTACGGTTTTCGACATGTGAAGTAGAATTTCGCTACTAGAATTTCTAAATTTGGGAAATTCTCTTTTTATGGTTATTTATATCGTTTTTTAAATAACGATTTCAGTAGTATCATTGTTATAAGAACATATACAATGCTAGTATAATATAATTGATTATAGAAAAATTATTTTTTGAATCAATTAATTTTCCCCAAACATATGTTTTGAATTATTTTGTCAAAACAAACAATTTACGAACATTAGTTATTTTGCTACTTCACTTTGAGATCGAGACCGAGAGTCTCGATAGGTAAGTCTCGGTATCGGTCTCGGTCTCGAAATAATTTTTCAACTCTCGGTATCTCGAAACGAGACCGAGACCGAGACTAGTCTCGTGGTCTCGCGAACCCCTAAGCCCAATCTTATCAAAATTTTTTTAGGGTTTTTATTTTTCGAGAAATATTATCCGGATTAATTCAAATAAATATTTCCCACTGATGGAAAACACTATATACAAAATATGTTATAATGCAGCTACATACGTATGCTTTTTAATAAAGTTATATTTTAAATTATATAACGACGAACATACCTGTGTTCTAAAATAATAATCGACATCCTCAATTTTTTTTATTTATATAAAATAATTTTTAGTTAATTATTATAAGCAATACTTCAAATATTTACTAGAAAGCGGCAAAATAGTAATAAATTAAGCACACGTTTTATAAAAGACTATTGATTCCCAAAATTAAATATACCACTTAATTTAAAACGCATATGCGTTAGGCAATAAATTTGAGTTATGATACCTTTAATATGAACCAGGGTGCGCTACCACGCTCGTATGTATGAATCGTCTTCGGATAAGCTGGATGTGCAATACGCTACGTTAGATATAAATATAGTTTCTGGTCCCGCAATGCTTTACCACAAATTCCATTTCTATAACAGAAATCCTATGTTCAAAGTATCTTCTAGGGCAATGTATTGACTGCAATACAGGGTGTTTCCTAACTATGATACGTAACTCCAGAAGGTAATCCCTTAGGTCAGTTTAAGAAAAAAAAAGTTCCTATGAACATGTGTCCGGAGTTGTTTTAGACACAGGGTGTTAAAATTTAAAAACAAATCGGTTTCTTTATAAATATCACAAATATCCTTAATCCGATTTGGTTGAAATTTGACATCATTATTTGTAGTACTAGGACGCTAATTTAGCCTTAAATAGATTGAAGTTATTGAATCCAGGTCTCAAGGGGCACCGCAACCATCAATATTGAGAAAAAACGTACGCCACTGACACTTTTTGCAATATTGTTCGTATCTAGCTTCGATTTGATAAAAAAATCACTTTAAAACACTCTAAATGATTTAATAACTACCTGGGGGAGTTTACCTTACTGGTATCAGCATACAATGTTATATCAGTAAAATTTAAAGTTGTCACTTAGCAGTGATTCCATTATGAATAATTTTAGTAATTCTGAAATAACTGACATGCACTTTATTTATGAATTAGCAAATGGAAATTCGGAAGAGGCAAGGATAATTTACCAAGACAGATATCCTAGTAATACCATGTGCTAAAACATTTAAAAGGATACATGCAAGATTAAGTGAAACTGGTAGTTTTAATACAAATACAGGTGGTGGAAGACCAGACTCTGTAACAACGGCTGAAGTAGAAGAAGCTATACTTAATGCGGACAAAGAAGATCCTTCAAATATTACCAGGAAGACTGCACTGCAGCTTCAAGTCAGCCTAAATACAGTTAAAAAGTTTTAAAAAGAAATCTGCTGTACCCTTATCACATACAGCGGGTACAAGCCCCGTTATTAGAGAAAATCATTTCAACAACAATTTTCGCTGAACGTATGGGTAGGAATTATTGATGATTACCTAATGGGCCCATTTTTTTCCAACAAGATTAACAGGAAAGTCCTATATAGACTTTTTGCGAGAACATCTACCCAATTTGTTAGATGTATTCCTACATGTATGAACGAATATGTGGTTTATGCACGACGCACGGGGCCCCAGCTCATTTTAGTGTCTTTGTTCGTCAGCATCTCGACATTACTTACCCTAATCGCTGGATCGGACGTGCAGGACCTCAAAATTGGCCAGCTCGTAGTCCTGAGATCTAGATCCTCTAGATTTCTATTTATGAAGTCATCTGAAGGCTCTGGTTTATAAAACTCCTGTACTATACGTAAACGACTCGAGAAATCGAATAATCGACAATTGCAATATTGTAAGGAATACTTCAAGGATTTTTGAACGTGTCAGACAATCAATGACGATTGCAATCGTGTATTTTATCAAATGGTAGTTATTTTGTTCATCTTCTTTAAGGTCGAAATTGTTTATTTTTTATTTTTCTGTAATTTATGTATAGTAATTAATACATAGTTTTTATTTTTTTAATGTTGTCCATGGATAATTTTTAAAATGGTTTAAAGTAATTTTTGTTTTTTGTCTCGAAAACGAGGCTACATACGAAGAAAATAAGCGAGACAAAAAAGTTGTATTTTTAGTTACTTAAACTGAAAAAACTATAAGCTATAAAAACTGCAAAAAGAGTCAGTGGCATACGTTTTTTCCCAATATTGATGGTTGCGGTGCCCCTTGAGACGTCACTGGATCTAAAAACTTCAATCTATTTAGGGCTAAATTAGCGCCTTAGTACTCAAAATAGCACTGCTAAACTTCAACCAAATCGGCTTAAGGATATTTATGATGTTTATGAATAACCAATTTTTTTTTTAAACTTTAACACCCCGTATCTCAGAATAGAGACAACTCCGGGCACATGTTAATATGAACTTTTTTTCTGAAAGTGGCGTAAGAGATCACCTTCTGGATTTACGTACCGTAGTTAGGAAAGATTCTGTATATCGTATCGAATAATTTTTATCCACCGAAGTATATCACAGAAACACATATTGCAACTATTGTTTATTGTTTTAGGTAATGGATACATAGAAGGGACTGAATTAGATGGATTCCTGCGAGAATTTGTGTCAAGCGCCAATGCCACTGATGTTGGACCTGAGGTAAGAATTCAACCATAACTTTCGGTAAATAATTTATTTGGAAATAACCCTACCCATGTAAAATATTTTGCATTTGTATTTTACAAGAGTAGTAGTATTTAGCAAATAGCAGCATTTTCACCACACTTTTACATAAATTCTACTTAATTACCTACATCACGCTAAAGCTTTAAATTCTTTCAAATTTGATTTCAGTTACTTCAAAAAAAATGCCTGTATTAACATATTTGCTACAATGACAAAAATTTTATCTGTTATTGCTTTTTAATTTTTCGCTCAACTGTTTTAGGCTGTTTCGGATGACATGCTCGTTGAATTAAAAGCTTGCTTTATGGAGGCTTATGATGACAATCAAGACGGAAAAATAGATATTCGTGAGGTGAGTGCAATTCGAAATGTAGTAATTTTTATGGCCAGTAGTTTTGACTTTGATTAAACGGTATGACAATCAATTAAAATAAGAGATATGTCACGGTTAACCTGAAATTAGTTCCTTTGATATATTGAAAACGATAATTTATTAAATGAACTGTTGAGACATTTCTTCAAAGTCCAAACTACTGAGCCTCACAAGTTCCCAATTTCATTAAAGCCATCTGTTTTGAAAGTGCAGTATTAGTTCCCGTATGAGTGCGCGAAAAAAAACATGAATGAATGTAGCAGAATGATCTTGATATTTTTATTTATTACCTTCATACTTCCAACAGGACAGAGCTCCATCGCATTTTGGAGTAAACGTGCTCGAATTTTTAAATACATTTCTTTAGAAAATATACAATGATTTCCATTTAAAAAATTAATTATTAATAATTAATAACTTATTAGATTTTCTGAACAACTAGACATGTGGCAACAAGGCCACTACCACCATTATGTGCATAATTTCCCCTTACACTAATCTACCAAATTAGATTTAGATCGGCCAACAAATTAGCGAACTTTTAAGCCGTTTCCAAATTTTTACATACCCTGTATAAATTATTTTTAAACTTTAGAACCGTCCACCCTTTGAATTTTGAAACAGCACCAGCAAAATAGTACTTACTTCATGTCCGAAAGTCTACAGTTTTTCGGTCCAATATTGAACCATGCCCAATGCTTCTTGTTTATCTTGCCATAGTTCAAGGGTACATCTGTGAGGGCACGCAGGACATTGAAGATGGCCCATATCCCCGATTGCAGCACCGCATTCGTATTTGTCGTCACTTCTGTCCGGTAAACCCTATTTGACCAGGTTGGATTTTACTGGGGCTATCCCAGTTCATATGTAATTTAACATGCTCCAGCTCTTCTATTCGCAAGAAGCACAATTGGGTAAGCCCTGTCTTCGTAGATAGTTGGAAGAGTGTCGGTGGGTTTCAATTCGCTTGGACCGCATTCATTGTCGCATATTCAATGGCGATCATCGAAGGTTTGTTTGAACTGCTCTGTGTACTCCTGGGTTCTTCTGCGTGGTTCAGAGTTTGTGAAACTTGCGGCATTATATAGGTTGTATAGGTTTCCTAATACGGTGATTTTCATGCAACCTATGACTAGCTTGCATGTTTCATTCAGGCTAATGTCACCGTTTTTACGTGGACAGATCTGGACCGCACTGGACAGGCATATTTCGCAATTGACAAACACAAAGCCTGGGTGGAAGCTCTCTCTACATTTGGTTTTGAGCCCCACTTACTATTGGTGGGGTTTCCTTAGCAGGGAGTTTCGTGCCTACTTTTTTACGTGTTTTTTCACAGTGATATCTATCTCTTTGTGTGCCCGAGAAGAGTCTCCTTCCAGGTAATATTAAGTCTTCGATTTTCCTGGCGTGTATTCAGATGGAATTCATTAACTTGAGTTTTGACGGGGTTAGGTTTCAGAAATGTTTTTCCTAGTACTCAGGGCGTTTTCCAGCCTTTCCTCGATATCCTCAAACCTTTTTCCTTTAGCTGCTATCGCTAGATCGTCTGATAATATAAAAGTTTGAGTATTTTGTGGTGTTGGTTGATGGTTTGTGTGCAAGTTGAAAACGGTTGGCGCCAAAACAACTCCCCTTGCCTTCCAAGGTTACGAAGAATCGTCTGTTTTGAAGCAGAGATTCGATTACCTTGGCAAGTTGAAATTCCTTCAGAATTTCGAAGACCTTAACAGTATTTTTTAGTGGTCAGTGCTAGGATTTGGTCGATGCAGAACTTTCCAGGTCTGAATGCAGCCTGATTTGGGATAAGCCTAGGTTCAAGAAGGCTACACCTCCATAGTTTTGGAATCCGGAATGAATCGCGAGAGATGTTGAAAAGCTTGAGTTCCATTCTTCACGGTGTTTATACCATTATTTATTTCCCTAATAGGGGATGGGTTTTTGAATTCGGCGTTTTCTTTTGGAATGGAACGTTTGATCTTGATTCGGTGTTAAATTGGGCAGGACATTGCTTCGTTTTGGGCCTCCGTCTAGTTTCTTGATTAGATTCCAGGTTATTTTGATGCTGTGAGTCATGTCCATCCTCTCTAGGGTTTCGATACACTCCTTTTCACGTGCTTTGCTGGACTTAATAGCGTTGTGACGCATGTAATGGTATCATCACTAAATGGTCCTTATCAAATTGTTCAAATTTTGCCAGTATTTGAGAGTCCCGGGATATAGAGTTTCCAGCAGCCTCTGGAAATTTTCGTCTTAATACCTTTCGCAGAGTATCACGAACATACCACCTGTCATATGTTATATTTTTCGTTCACTTTTCATTTTGAAAATAATAAACAAAACAAAAGTTGCCACTATGTAAAAATACAACTAGGACAGATTGACGAATCAACGTTATACAAACATAACACATTACATTCCACAACAAAAAAAAACGTTTTAAAATTATTATTATGTGCACGTGTAAACTGATATTTTGGGTGTTCAGTAAGCATATGCACGATTATAATGATTTTCCTATTGATGGCAGGTAATTCTGTACACTACACTGCGATTTTCACTAACAAGGCCATTTCATGTAAATAATTAATTTTATAGTCAAGAAAAATTCAATAAGCAATTATATTTGTGAAATGTATCCCTATTTTTGTGGATGGCCTGTCACGAATGTTAAAGGCTGAGTTTGAATTGAACGTTAATTTTAAGTATATGCATTTAAATATTTAGGCTTAGATAAAACATGTATACATTAGCTATAGACTATATTAAATTAAAACAACTTTATGTTTTAGTCCAAATCTTTAAAAGCTATCAAAGTACAGTGCTCACACTTCTTAATGGAAAGATTAATTTTTTGCCAGTTTTCAAACTATAACTTTCCTATTTTTTTAATTCTGATTTCAATTTTAGATACTGCTTTAACCAGTTACACAGGGCGTAGTAAAACCTTATGACTGTGGCATAGCGGAATGTTTTATGACTTACTGTTTATACGGCATTGAATGAATCATATCTCTCTTAATTTTTGACCAAAATTTGAAGACAATCTGGTAAATAGTTTCTAAGCTATGCCGCGTACTAACAGACTGACAGACCGGCGAAATTAATAAAAAATATTTTTTGTCATTCAGGACGTTAAAAACGTGAAGATATATAAAACATGAAAAGATGATTTTTTTCGCGATTACAAAGAGACATATACTTATTGCACAAAATTTGAAATCAATCTATTAAGTGGTTTTTCAGACTGAATTCTTGAATAATTTATTAGGCCGCTATTTTGTTTCGCCATCTTGGATTCATACCAACATTTTACCGGTTAATTGCTACATAATGCTTGCTTTTGTTCAAAATTTTAGGTAAATTGGATAAGCACTTTCTTAGTAATAATTTTTTAATATTTTGTTTCTTCTTCTTAGTGCGCCGTCACCTGTCGAAGGTTGGCGATCCAAATGGCAATCATAGTTCTGGAAACTGCCGCCCGAAAAATATCAGTCGATGTACATTGAAACCGTCTTCTCAAATCCTTTAACCATGAATTTTGGCGTCTTCCGATTGATCTTTTCCCTTGGATTGTTCCCTCTATGAAATATATTGTGTTTTCTTACATTTGATAGTAAGCATGAGTTCTTTATGTTTGTGCATACGGTTGAGAACGTAGTTATTCTCTGGATCCATGATATGCGCAATATGCTTCGGTATACGTACATCTCAAATGCTTCTATCCTTTTCTCAGTCTCAGGATGAAGGGTCCAACCTTCACATCCGTACAATAATGCCGAGAAAATGTAGCATCTTAGCATGCGAACTCTTAAATCCAAGCTTAGATCCGTTCTTATAAAGTTTTCATATTTATGAAGGCACTTCTAGCTCTTTAATTATAGTTCCCAGGTAATTATATGAGGATACTTGCTCAAGGGTACTTCCATCAATTTGCAGATTTGCACGTATTGCATTTTTAGAAAACACAAGCGTCTTGGTCTTGGATATATTTACGGAGAATCCATATAGTTTATTGTAATATACTACACGATCCATAATATGTTGTAATTCTGCGAGACTATTTGCAAATATTACAGTGTCATCGGCATATCTCAAGTTGTTAATTTCTTTACTGTTTATTCTAATTCCATCGTCAGTTCCTTCTAGAGCCTCCTTAAATATGGCCTCCGAGTATATGTTAAAGAGAAGTGGTGAAAGCACGCAGCCTTGTCTCACTCCTCTCCTGATAGAAACTTTCCGAAGTTGCTTGCTCTACTCTGACTTCTGATGTTTGGTGCCAATAGAGTTCGGTTGTGATACGCAGATCTTCCCTGTCTATTCCTGTTGCCTTCAATATCTCGATCATCTTCTCGTGTTAACCTCGATCGAAGGCTTTTCGAAAAACTATGAAACGTGAAAATATGTCAAAATTCATGTTTCTACACCTTTGTGTTAATACATTTAGGGAAAAGAGTGCCATCTATTTGATATTCACATTTTCTGAATATTGACGTGTGAATAATTCTTAGAAATACTTTTAATACATGAGACATAAGGCTTATCATGCGATAGTTATAGCAGTGCGAGGAATTAGTTTTTTTTGACAGTGTTACAAATGTGGACTTCAGCCAGTCAGAAGGTATTTTCCCGGAGCTGTAAATTGCGTTGAATATTGAAGTCAATATCTCCAGGCCCACTCCCTCTTGTTCTGCTATTGCTTTTAGGACCTCTGCATGTGCATGCTTTTAGGACCTCTGCATGACCATTTTTCTGAGCCATTATTGCATGTATGACTTCATTCTTGGTAATGTAGGGTGCTTCTTCGTTGTTGTCGTCGTCAATTAATGGTTGTCGTTCTGATCGATCGTCGTTAAAAAGGTCTTCAACGAACTCCTTCCATCTTCTAAGCTTAGCTTCCACCCCCACAATTATTATCACTGTTGGTGTCTCTCAGAATATTTCCTTGTTGTTTCCGGATTCTGGTTGTCATTCCTTTCACATTCTTATGTAAGTTGAAGCTGTCATGTTTTTAATATTTCGCTAGACCGCCATTTTGTTTTGTCATACTGAATTTTTAACAAAAAATTACCGGGTCATCCCCATATGACCCTTATTTTTTGCCCAAAATTTTAAGTCAATTGGGTAATGTTCCACCCTGTATGAAGGAGATATCATCACAAAAATAGACAGGTTCGGAAATAGAAGGTTTTGCTTATAAAAGCGTTTCTCCGTCCTTAAAGGAGATGAGGATATGCTTGATTAGGTTTTAGGTTTAATTTAAATGAACTTGTATGTTCCTTCACCCCCTATTTTTTGGTCTCCCGCCCCTTCCCAATTCCCTTTAAACATTACTGTGGACATAATGTAAGCACTTATGTGCTATTGAACTGGAAAGAATTATATAAGATAAAACTGTTATAATATAAAGAAACATGTAAAATAAAATAAATGTAAAAACATATGTTTTAAAAGAAGTTTAAGTCAAGCCGGCGGAATAGGAAAAATGGTTTTCGATTTTATGTAGTAGGACAGAAGCAAACAAATTTGTAACAAAACTCTAGACGCTTAGTTTTTTACCCCCAACCCCCTTAAATAAGCCACTACGTTATATTACATATAATATGTGTAATATGTGCGTTAATATAAACGCGTTTATGTGGGCTCCAGTTATAGTTATTCCACTTAGAGTTACTTCCATTTTCAAATTTTATATCGGTTAATCCGATAAAATATCAAGTGATGGGTAGCGAAGTAAATACAGTGTTGCGTAAAAATTGTTCGATAATAAATCTATAAATCATACGAAAAGCATCATAAACATTTTGAATCTTTAATTTGATCTTGGATCAACGGTTTTCGAGTTATTTTAATTTTAAACTAGCAACTTTTGAAAAATTGTACAGTTCGAGGTAAATATTTTAATTAAGTTGAAATAGAAACTATCAGAGCTTAATTTTCATTAGATTTCTTAACTGTACGGGCAGGACCTATCTACAAAATATGTCTTACCATTTTTGATATATTCAAAAATGTAATAGTAATATGTAGATTAAATCTATCAGGTATAAAAACGAAAGAACCAAAAAATTCCTACATTAAAATGGAAATATTTCGGTTACGCGGTAGTTCAATGTGTTCATTAAAATTAAATAAATATAAGCCGAAGAAAATGTAATTTGTTTCATATCGGTTTTTTTTTGTTAAGATATTTATATGTTACAATTTTTTATAGTTCATATACTCAAGTGATTGGAATTGATAAAAGGACACGAATTCTTTCCAGCTCTGTCGCCTTGTTTCTGTGCTAACTCTATGTTAATCGCTCACATCATTACTCAAAAAATGCAGACTTGAACTTTTGGAAACGATGACAACACTAATATATATTTAAATAAATGTATGCAATAGTTTGCAACTGTTTTAATTTTGTGCAACCAAATTATTTATCGGTTATTTTATTACAAAGTTTTTATTCTAATGTTTCCATTGATCCTATATTGTTCTAACGTAATGTTTTCTAATCGAAGCATTTTAGGTTTAAGCTTACTTTGTTTTGCAACATTTCTATTACTTTTATCGTTTTATATCTTATTACATCTTACATCTTTTAAACTAATTTTTAAAATAATTTTGTGTTATTTCTATTTTCACTGGAATACGATATTTAGTTAGCAAATCATAAATCAAAAAAAAGTTAACTTATCTACAATATATTTTGTAGTCAGTCCACGGCCAAGATCAAAAATATATTCTTATTGCAGTTATACTATTCAGTCATAATAAAAAAGCTGCCAGCTAGGCTCTTAGTACAACAAATTATGATGCACTTCTAATTAAATTAATAGCTAATATCGCTCTTTTATTTCAGCTTGCCCAATTGCTACCTATGGAGGAAAACTTCTTGCTACTATTTAGGTTCGACAATCCTTTAGAATCAAGCGTAGAATTTATGAAGGTATGTATAAACGGATTTCTAATTCGCCCCGAGGCCTTTAATTTGATTACTTATGGAATTCTGCTAAATCCAGTATTTAATTAAGAGGCGTACGGGTTGGGTTTAACTGGAATATTACGCCATATAATGTGAAAGCTGGATCCGTAATTTACAGCTTTATTGCTTGTTTATAGTACCTAAAATAAATTTAAAGGGTTTTATTGTACGCAAATTAAAACTGCAGTATTAATCTGTATAATATGTCGTTCGACAGTTTGCTTTCAGAATTTAAAAATAAACTGTGATGGCAATAAATAAATTAATTGAAATTGTAAATTAGGGATTTAGTGATGGTGACTACATTGCAGCTCTGTTTTGCGGCCTCACAAAGGCTTTTGACTGCGTTTCTTCTTCCCTGTTGGTAAATAAATTCGAGATCTACAATTTTGTCTTTAAGGCAGCCAGCCTTTTATCGTCCTACTTGCAGTACAGAAAACAATAGGTAGACTTGAACAACTTTGCGTCAACTTTGCAGAACGTTGAGTTTGGTGTCCCACAGGGTTCGGTGCTGGGACCGTTGCTTTTCTTAATCTACATAAATGATGTGGACTGCTTTTTGCGGATGACACCCCTATGCTTAGGAGGTAACCAGCTAAGCTTGAATGGTGCTAACTGAGCTCCTCTTCTACTCTCTAAGGGATCCGCAGGGTCTAGAGATGAGTGGTTCAATACGTTGCCTGTGTGTACAAATTGAACCGAAACTAACTGAGATAGAAAGAAAATTGCATCAGGTATAGTCAAAAGCAGTGTTATCATGCGGGTCATACGATTTATCAACGAAAAACTTTTTAAGTTGGTTTTTCTTTTATTAAGTGTAATCATATCCTCCGCATAAAATCTCTGACTGATATTTTCATATGAAAAAAGAGGATAAACATATAAATACCAATATTTGCAAAAATCTTTGAGCGATGTCACTTCAAAGTCAGATTGAAAAGTCAGTGACAAAATGAGTAATATAAAACAATTTTTGGGTTTTTTGCATCCACAAGCGAAAAAAATGGTATTAAATCTAATAAAATATTACGAAAATGAAAATTCACCGGCCAATATCCAGGAGGCAGTAGCAAAAGCTCTGAGAACCGGTATAAGGACTGTGCAGAAAATTGAGCTTGAAAAAAAGCATAATTTACTACCGAAGAAGATTAAGAAATGTACACGAAAAAAAGCCAAAGACAGATGACTTAAGTGACAATGTAAAAATGGATGTTCGTAATGCAATTTACGATTTATACACATCAAAAACTAATTTAACCCTTCAAGTTTTAAAAGAAGTTTTAAAAAATCCAGGCTTATTGGAAATTGGACTAAAGTCGTTGTCAAAATTAATACAAATGTTGGGTTGCCACATATAGCAAGTCAGCGTATCCAGTTTTTAAAGAAATACACGGAAAATGAAATGAAAAATTTTTCATGCAGATTCTTCAACAGGACTTCTCCAGGTGCAAGTTTAATGTTTTCTTCAAAATCCAAAAGTATGGTCTACCATGATAATATGAATTGTGAACTGTTTGAAAAGTGGTTAAGAGAACAACTGATTCCAAATTTAGATGCTCCATCTTTAATCATTCTGGACGATGCATCTTATCATTCAAGAATCTTAAATAAACCTACTACTTAATCCTGGAAGAAAAGTGATATTTATGACTGGCTGGGGCAAAGTCGCGAATTTATTTATGATATACTTCGAAAAGGAAGCTCTTGAGAAAGCGAGTTTAAAACCCAAATTATGGATTCGTTATGTGGATGACATATTTATTATATGGCAACATGGTCATGCAGAGCTCGAAAAATTTCTGACTCACGTAAATCCACCCCAGAATACTCTAGAGCTAGAGGAAAACAACAAACTACCATTTTTAGATGTTTTGGTCACAAAACTACATAACGGACATGTCCGTTATGTATATATATATATATATATATATATATATATATATATATATATATATACATACCTATATATATATATATATATATATATATATATATATATATATATATATATATATATATATATATATATATATATATATATATATATATATAGTTGGTTATGCTATTCTTTGACCTATGACTTTAATATATTTCTGGTTTTATTTTTCTTGGTTTAAGGTCAGCGTGCTAAGTTAAAACTAGGCAAATTACTTCAAAACATACATATATTGTAGTCGGAAAGATAATGTTTCAACCATGCTTCTGGTCTTTTTCAAATCTACAATTTGATATGAACATGTAGGTATGATAACAGAAATTTTTTTTAAAAAATATATCTTACCTTAGAACGAAATGTCAAAATAATCCAAATTTTAAAAAACTAACATAAACATTTACATAAAACACGTACAACACAGACTATTTATAAATGCACGTACATAACTTAGATTTTAATATATTGACAGACACACATTTTACATAGTAACACGACGAAATGTGGGATTTAACTACTGTAATACAGATGTATATATTTTACTGAGGTTGTTGACATCTTTTTTGTCATTTATGTTATTATTGTTTTTTTGAATTTCAACCATTTCATAAAATTCTCTCTTTTTTAGGTGGTGTTCGGCCTTTAAGATCTTTATTCCATTATAGTTAAAAGTATGGTTTTTCGATTTTTCATGATTCGTTAGGGCTGTTGAATTTTTTTTATCGTATTTGTGACTTTTTACACGATTTTCCAAATATTGGCTGGTCTGTCCAATATAAACTCCCTCACAGTTATTACAAGGAATCTCGTATACGGCATTACTTTTTTTGTTCTTTGGAGTTTTAGTTTGCTAAAATTTTTTGATAGTAAATTGTAAGTTCTATGACATGTTATAATATCGAATTTTCTAAATAATGTTTGAAATTTTTGGGATAAACCATTTATGAAAGGAAGCGTAATGAATTTTGCTGACGTAGACCCAAGTTTTTTAATATACAATAAGGTGTTATAATATTTGTGGATTCTGTTTTTGAAAATTTTATTGACTAAGTGTATCGGGTACTGATTTAATTGTAATGCGGATTTTGCTTTTTCAATTGCATTTTCTCTGTATTCGGGGTCAGATAGTTGAATAGCGCGATCTGCTAACCCTATTACTACCGATTTCTTTTGAGACGTTGAATGACTAGAATTAAAATTTATGTATCTGGAGGACCATGTTGGTTTTGTGTACCATTCTGCCTTTATTTGTTCTCCTATATGGTGTAGTGTTAAATCTAGAAAATTTATTTGGCTATTCTGCTCAATTTCATTTGTGAATTGAAGGTTTTTATGGTATTGGTTGAATTTTTGTAATATGCTTTCCGATTGGTCAAACGGAATGGTAGTAATACAATCATCAACATACCGGAAAAAGAAAGGAATATTGAAATCTATATTACTTAAAACATTCTCCTCCAGATCCTCCATTACTATTTGCGCGACTACACTAGATATTGATGCCCCCATGCACAATCCTTGATCTGTTTATATAGCTGGTCTTCGTACAAAAAATAAGTAGAGTTTAGAGTTAGTTCTGTGGCTTGTATAAATTCATCTTCTGGTATATCTGTGAACTTACTTATCTCTGACCACTTCTTTTTAATTATATTAGTCGCTAATGCGACGGGAACGTTGGTATAGAGAGATACAACGTCGAGCGATATTAACAGGTAATTTTCTGGAATTATTATATTTTTTAATTTATTTTTGAATTCGAAAGAGTCTTTAATATAGTATTTGTTTTTATGAACTATATTTTTAAGGATATTTTTCAGATATTTCGAGAGTGGTGTGTAAGGAGACTGCACACATGACACGATCGGTCGTAATGGTGTGTTTTCTTTGTGTAGTTTGGGTAACCTGTATATTTTAGGTGGTATCGCGTTTCGTATTTTAAGTTGTTTTGCAGTATTAGGAGATATATAAAATGTATTTTCCCAAGATTGAATTAATTCATTATTTCTTTTTTGATATTGATTGGTAGGGTCCAACTTAATTTTTTTGTATGTTTTTTTGTCATTTAGTAAATCGTTCATTTTTTTACTATAGTCGTCTGAATACATTAAAACTGTTTTATTTGTTTTGTCAGCTTTTAAAACCTTTATATGAGTGTTATTTTTTAAGAGTGTTGGGGTTTTCTTTAAGTTTATGGAATGTTCCTTATTTTTAACTGTTTGATTTTTTAATTTGTTTTTAAAATTTGTTAGTATGTTACATGATTTAGCTCTAATTTCATCCCTTTCACTACACTTCAAATGATTTATACCGGTTTCAATATTGCATAATATATCTGTGGTTGGTAGGAGTTTATCTTGGTTTATTTCCATTGCAAAATTCGGCCCTAAGCTTAAGATATCTAACGCGTAATTTGGAATATCTTCGTTAGTTAAATTTTGTACCCACAGTGATGCTGTGTTTTGTTTTATTTTAGGTTTCTGTTTAAGTATTAAATTGTTTATTTTATTTATGTTATTTTGTTTTATTTTTTGGAAGATATTCTCAGATTTTTGTGTGCTGCATAGTTTAAATTTCTCAAATATTTGTTGTGGTAACTTTTCGGTAAGTTGAGTTTCGAGCTGATTAATTTTGTTATGTAAGTTTTTTATGGACAACGTTGTTTTTGTAATTAATAAACAAAGTATATTTAAAATAAATTTTGGTAAAATATGTTGTGTATATTTACGCTCTAAGTTTACATTTTCAAAGGATACATGTGATATTTTAAATTTTAAGAAAGTTGGTTGTAGGTTTTCTGATTTGCATCTTAGTAAAAAAATTCTCCTATTTTTTTGGTTGCATATTTTACGCGAAATTTTTTCATATTCCTTCATGTCATTCACTACTTCTCTTCCAAAAGATCTTTCAATTGTTCTGTAGCTTAGTATTTCTTCACCCATACTTATATTTTTTTTTTGGTTATGCTATTCTTTGACCTATGACTTTAATATATTTCTGGTTTATTTTTCTTGGTTTAAGGTCAGCGTGCTAAGTTAAAACTAGGCAAATTACTTCAAAACATACATATATTGTAGTCGGAAAGATAACGTTTCAACCATGCTTCTGGTCTTTTTCAAATCTACAATTTGATATGAACATGTAGGTATGATATGAGAATTTTTTTTTAAAAAATATATCTTACCTTAGAACATAATGTCAAAATAATCCAAATTTTAAAAAACTAACATAAACGTTTACATAAAACACGTACAACACAGACTATTTATAAATGCACGTACATAACTTACATTTTAATATATTGACATACACACATTTTACATAGTAACACGACGAAATGTGGGATTTAACTACTGTAATACAGATGTATAGATTTTACTGAGGTTGTTGACATCTTTTTTGTCATTTATGCTATTATTGTTTTTTTGAATTTCAACCATTTCATAAAATTCTCTCTTTTTTAGGTGGTGTTCGGTCTTTAAGATCTTTATTTCATTATAGTTAAAAGTATGGTTTTTCGATTTTTCATGATTCGTTAGGGCTGTTGAATTTTTTTTATCGTATTTGTAACTTTTTACACGATTTTCCAAATATTGGCTAGTCTGTCCAATATGTGGGTACAAAATTTAACTAACGAAGATATTCCAAATTACGCGTTAGATATCTTAAGCTTAGGGCCGAATTTTGCAATGGAAATAAACCAAGATAAACTCCTACCAACCACAGATATATTATGCAATATTGAAACCGGTATAAATCATTTGAAGTGTAGTGAAAGGGATGAAATTAGAGCTAAATCATGTAACATACTAACAAATTTTAAAAACAAATTAAAAAATCAAACAGTTAAAAATAAGGAACATTCCATAAACTTAAAGAAAACTCAATCATTCTTAAAAAATAACACTCATATAAAGGTTTTAAAAGCTGATAAAACAAATAAAACAGTTTTAATGTATTCAGACGACTATAGTAAAAAAATGAACGATTTACTAAATGACAAAAAAACATACAAAAAAATTAAGTTGGACCCTACCAATCAATATCAAAAAAGAAATAATGAATTAATTCAATCTTGGGAAAATAAATTTTATATATCTCCTAATACTGCAAAACAACTTAAAATACGAAACGCGATACCACCTAAAATATACGGGTTACCCAAACTACACAAAGAAAACACACCATTACGACCGATCGTGTCATGTGTGCAGTCTCCTTACACACCACTCTCGAAATATCTGAAAAATATCCTTAAAAATATAGTTCATAAAAACAAATACTATATTAAAGACTCTTTCGATTTCAAAAATAAATTAAAAAATATAATAATTCCAGAAAATTACCTGTTAATATCGCTCGACGTTGTATCTCTCTATACCAACGTTCCCGTCGCATTAGCGACTAATATAATTAAAAAGAAGTGGTCAGAGATAAGTAAGTTCACAGATATACCAGAAGATGAATTTATACAAGCCACAGAACTAACTCTAAACTCTACTTATTTTTTGTACGAAGACCAGCTATATAAACAGATCGAGGGTTGTGCTATAGGGGCATCAATATCTAGTGTAGTCGCGCAAATAGTAATGGCGGATCTGGAGGAGAATGTTTTAAGTAATATAGATTTCAATATTCCTTTCTTTTTCCGGTATGTTGATGATTGTATTACTGCCATTCCGTTTGACCAATCGGAAAGCATAATAAAAAAATTCAACCAATACCATAAAAACCTTCAATTCACAATTGAAATTGAGCAGAATAGCCAAATAAATTTTCTAGATTTGAACACTACACCATATAGGAGAACAAATAAAGGCAGAATGGTACACAAAACCAACATGGTCCTCCAGATATATAAATTTTAATTCTAGTCATCCAACGTCTCAAAAGAAATCGGTAGTAATAGGGTTAGCAGATCGCGCTATTCAACTATCTGACCCCGAATATAGAGAAAATGCAATTTATAAAGCAAAATCCGCATTACAATTAAATCAGTACCCGATACACTTAGTCAATAAAATTTTCAAAAACAGAATCCACAAATATTATAACACCTTATTGTATATTAAGAAACCTGGGTCTATGTCAGCAAAATTCATTACGCTTCCTCTCATAAATGGTTTATCCCAAAAATTTCAAACATTATTTAGAAAATTCGATATTATAACATGTCATAGAACTTACAATTTACTATCAAAAAATTTTAGCAAACTAAAACTCCAAAGAACAAAAAAAGTAATGCCGTATACGAGATTCCTTGTAATAACTGTGAGGGAGTTTATATTGGACAGACCAGCAAATACGATAAAAAAAATTCAACAGCCCTAACGAATCATGAAAAATCGAAAAACCATACTTTTAACTATAATGGAATAAAGATCTTAAAGACCGAACACCACCTAAAAAAAAGAGAATTTTATGAAATGGTTGAAATTCAAAAAAACAATAATAGCATAAATGACAAAAAAGATGTCAACAACCTCAGTAAAATCTATACATCTGTATTACAGTAGTTAAATCCCACATTTCGTCGTGTTACTATGTAAAATGTGTGTCTGTCAATATATTAAAATCTAAGTTATGTACGTGCATTTATAAATAGTCTGTGTTGTACGTGTTTTATGTAAATGTTTATGTTAGTTTTTTAAAATTTGAATTATTTTGACATTACGTTCTAAGGTAAAATATATTTTTTAAAAAAAATTTCTGTTATCATACCTACATGTTCATATCAAATTGTAGATTTAAAAAAAACCAGAAGCATGGTTGAAACGTTATCTTTCCGACTACAATATATGTATGTTTTGAAGTAATTTGCCTAGTTTTAACTTAGCACGCTGACCTTAAACCAAGAAAAATAAAACCAGAAATATATATATATATATATATATATATATATTTATATATATATATATATATATATATATATACATATATATATATATATATATATATATATATATATTCTGGTTTTATTTTTCTTGGTTTAAGGTCAGCGTGCTAAGTTAAAACTAGGCAAATTACTTCAAAACATTTAGTAGTTTTTTAGCTATGCCGCGAATAAACAGACTGACGGACGGACATACCTACAGACAGACGGAATTGAGAAAACATGTTTTCCGGTATCTAGGGACCCTTAAACGTAAAGATCTGAAAAAATCTCACGAGGGAAGTAATAAGTAATTATCTTGTGTTTTTAACAAAAGTGTATAATATTTTTGCAAAATAAAATTTTTTTGTTATCACAATACAAAAACAAAACAAGTTTTCTTTGCAGAGGGGTGGCCCGCATTTAAATAAATGACACTGTATAAGTGGTTAGATTTTTGGGTCAAGCGGGACACATAATTTTTGGTGATTGACAAAAAAATCTGAGTTTCATCAAATGGCTGTATAAACAGAACCTATATCCTGATTGTTCCACTGATTCGAACCGCCATCCGACTTTATTAAGGCGCTTGCCATTTTGTGTATTTTTGTTTTTGCCAACCAAAAAATTTTAACCAAATACATATTTAACGAATTTTTTTATTTAGTCCCTCGGCATTTAATATATAATATAATATTAATAAATCGAAAAAAACTATTTTCTTTCTCCCTGTATATTTGTAAATAGCCCATCGAGATTTAATAGCTCGATAAAAGAATCACACAACATTTTGTTATTCACTGTTTTTTCTGATTTGATGCATAATGTTGGTAACCTTTGGACCCGCACGATAAGACCGCATTCGACTATATCTATGTATCGAAGGGGCTGGTTGATGTGGTGTCCGGCCAGGTACTCCTCTCTGTATATTAGGTTTGCATCAAATCTAGAATAAATTATGCCCTATTGGCTTGGGGCCATGTCCCAAATGTAAGTTGAATTGTCGGCCTCTAAAGATGAGCCATCAGAGTGATGGGTAAGCTGAGTTACAGGGATGAATGTAAGCATTTGTTTTCTGAATTTAAAATACTAACGGTTCCTAGCTTGTATATATTTTAATGTTTACGGTATGTCAGGGAAAATATGGATAGTTACATCAGATATTCAGAGCTTCATTATCACTCAACACGTAATAGAGACAATATTTACACTGAATGCCAGGGTTCATTTGCATATCAGAGAATTGCCTCCAAAAATATTTAAAGAAAGATTAAAGAAATACTTAGTAGCTAGATGTTTTTTCGCCCTTACAGAATATTTTCACAATTATTTTGCTGACATATGATCATTGTCTTATTTGTGGTATCTACCTGAAACTTTATATTTGTGTTATAATATGTTCCTAAACAAACTTTGACGTATGTAAACATCTTATGTATAGCATGAATAAATTCATTGTTTCATTGTTGCATTATTTTATTGTTTCATGTTCAAAAAACTATCAATATTTTTTTTATTTCTTTGACGACAAAATTAGCTCAGGTAAGTCCTCCGTTATTCGTCTCCCCATTCTCTGTTTCCTGAAACTAGACAGACAAACGAATTTTTTGTTTTTTTGTTTATGAGTCTGGAATAAAAACAAAGATATAATTTTCCAAATTAAATAATTTATTGACATTGCTATGTTTCTGACATAGAACTAAACGCCAAAATTGCTATCTGCAGAGCAAATAATTTAGAAATTAAACTTCTTTTTTTATGATTCACTAGTGTATTACGTTTTGCACCGTAACATCTGAACGGTTGACTCAAGCGAATCAAGTGACACCACCAAAGAAACGTCTGTATTTCCTATAGAGCCTAGCATAAAATTGAGTCCAATCACAGTTAATTTTTTGGACGATTTCAAAAAAAATATATATAAATCTTAAAATTAGTGTTTTTGAGTTGGTACTAACCTCAAGTAAGAGAATTTGTGAAAATTAAAATCTTTTATGTAGGGCATTTTACACAGTGGCTCAAAAATGGGTTAAAAAAATATAAAGTTTTATAAAATTTTTAAAAATCAAAATTTTCAAAAAATTTTTTCGTAATAGACTATTTAATTCCAAGTAAAAAACGTCTTATGAAGTTTTCTGTAAAACCTATGGTTTTATGGTAAAAAATTATCTGATTTTTTTAATGCAAAAAATAATACATATTCAAAACATTGTATAGCTACTAAATAACATTTTGATGACTCAAAACACAAAATATAGCCCTTTGTAATATGTATTTTTAATAACGGCTACATTAGCATAATATCAAGTTACCTGTGACTAGCCGTGACGCTTAGACCAAAACAAATAAATAATATGTCAAAAAAGCGTGGTTTATTATATAGTATATAAACTGTGTTAAGGCTATTTTTGTGATTTTTCTGTGTTTTGAGTAAGATGCCTCATAAAAGAAAACATCATAGTGATAATCGAAAAATGGTATGTTACGCATGTTTCAATAAAGCAGTTAGAAGTGTTAATATTACTGGTAAAGTAAAACAACGTCTTGAAATTATTTCGCCTAGTTTTGACAAAAATAATGCAAGTATTCCCTCAGTGCTCTGTAGAACTTGTTACATAAAACTAATGAACAATAGACTAACAATAATTTTTGACTACGCACAAATGAAAATTTTGCCTGGGCGTTTCGAAATTACTGAAACATGCGTCTGTCAAATTTGTCAAGTGGCGCGTTTTCGTGGTCATCCTAAAATCAAAGATCTACCGTTTTCGTTTGCTGTCAAGAAAAAGGCTGTAGGTAGACCTTCAAAGAAAGATACGAAAGCGAAACAAAATTACAAAATATGCGTGAACTGCAATTGTAAATTACAAAAAGGCAGAAGGCATAAATGTACCAAGATGAAAAAAATTGATAATTCCCTAACACTAATTAAAGACTGTAAGCAACAGATTGTAACTAAAGTTCTGGAGGAACAAGAATGTGTTCAGGGAAGTTCTGTCATATCTTTAGATAAGGGACGCAGTACTATGTCTACACAGTTGAAGCGAAAATCAGATCTTTAGGGTGTTTTAAGTGCTCAAGATTTGAGCTATATGCAACAAGACTGTAATTTATCTCAAAATTCGTTAAGAAAAATATGTGGTTACCTTCGCACCAGGATAAACAGAACTTCCATAGAATCTTCGGCTTTACAGAAATTGCGGTCTAGTAGTCATATGCTAGATAAGTTTTTTTCAACTGTAGACTTACCGGATATTCAATGCTTGAAACAAGATGGCACTCCATTTTTGATATACTGCAGCGATCTTCCGGGGCTACTAACTTATATTTTAAATGCCAGGCAACAAGACGATGATTTTCATCTAAAAATCGGAATAGATAGTGGCGACAATTCCTTGAAAATATGTCTAACCATACAACCAACAAATGACCCAGAATATTATCAAAAATATAAAAGTGCTGGTATACAAAAGTTACTAATAATTGGCTTGGGACCAAATTTCAAGGAGAATTATGAAAACGTCAAAATACTTATGGACACTTTGCAATTACATAGTATATGCGGAATTTGTCCATATACTTTTGCGGCTGATCTGAAACTAATAATGCTGCTTTTGGGTCTGCAAACAAACGCGTCATGCCATCCTTGTCCGTGGTGCGACATCAACTGCAAGGAACTTCAAAATAAAGGTAATCCAAGAACAATTAAGAACATCAACGAACAACGAATTTTATGGCAACAAACGACTGGGGGAAAACTTTCTAAAGCAAAGTATTTTGATAAGTATAAGTATAAATTCATCAAGTTGCGATAAATTTTAATGATCATCATCTGACATTTTTAGTAAACTGTGTAAATATGCCACTAATTATCGGAGATGAAAACGAGCCAGTATTAAACTATATACCTCCTCCAGAATTGCACCTTCTTTTGGGAATCGTTCAAAAAATGTTCAACAGCTTAAAAATTGAATATCCAGCAGCAGCCGAAGCATGGATAAAAAGAGCTGGGCTAAGTTTCGACCATTATGAGAAATTTAATGGCAACAACGCGAGAAAGCTGTTGAAAAAAGTTGATGTTTTAGAAGCATTGTCACCTGGTTTGTACACTTACCTAAGCACTTACTTAACTTATTTTTTCCTAATGTCAAAAAATATAGTTTTTTTTTTGGTTTTAGGCAACAAATATTGCAATTTGTTCAAGTACTTTGAAAAAGTTGTTTCCAGTTGCTTTGGGCAAAGTCTTGACATTAATTTTACCGAAGATATTCAACGCTTTGCCGTCGAATTAATACAAGTCGGAATACGCTATACACCGAAAATTCATGGCCTTGTGCATCATGTTCCTGACTTTATTAACGTACATCAGCGAGCACTTGGTTTTTTTTCTGAGCAAACTTCAGAACAAGTTCACCATTCATTTAAGATGTGTTCACAAAATTTTAATTTAAATTCAAAAAACTCTCATTCTTCTAAACAAAAATTGTTGAGGTGCATTTGTTACTATAATAGCCAACACATATAATGTATGTATAATATAAATTCGATTATTATTCTTGTATTATTTATGCACAAAAGATCAGTTATTTTTTTGGAAAAAGGTATAGGTTCTATGTAAAACTTCATAAGATGTTTTTTACTTAAAATTAAATAGTCTATTACGAAAAAAAATTTTTTTTTGAAAAATTTGGTTTTTAAAATTTTTTATAAAACTTAATATTTTTTAACCCATTTTTGAGCCACTGTGTAGAATGTCCTACATGAAAGATTTTAATTTTCACGAATTCTCTTACTTGAGGTTAGTACCAACTCAAAAACACTAATTTTAAGATTTATATATATATTTTTTTTGAAATCGTCCAAAAAATTAACTGTGCAATCTGAGTTAAGGATGAATTTTGAAATGTAGTGTGCATGACATTTGTTTGTCGGGCTACAAGCCTTTATGACGACGTATTGGTAACTCCTGGGACAAAAACTACTAGGCAGATCAGAAGCTCGATCTTCCTTTTACAAGACCTGCAATAACATGTTTTTTTACCGAAGGTACAGAAACTGGATAAAATCGGGTTTCGACAAAAAATGCAGATTTTAGTTGTTTTTAAAGACAATAGTTTTTTTAAGGTAGGCCGTGATGGGTAGTTTTGATTGATAAACGTCTAGATATTTGCAAATATCTTCTCTGTTGCAAGAATTTTAAACAGAATTTTGTGTATCATATATATTATAGAGGAAATACTAAATTTAATATAGACAAAATTCACTGAAGCTTTAAAAGAGGGTGTTTTAAGCACAAGTTCTAGTTTGAGCTGTGTACAGAAGCAGAGTGTTTCAGAAAAGGGACTGAATTAAAAAGTATGTTTTCGTCTAAGTTTTTATTAATAGTATTATTTGTCTAGTTTACCATAAGTACTATATCAGTTATAAAAATATATACATATGTACCTCTCCGTCAAGTATCTGATTTCGTTCAGTTTAATCGATGTTGGTCCCGAAAATACGAAAAACGTATTTTTAGAACAAAATGATGTTTGCACAGATCTCTGTGTGTATGTCTGTATGTGGTATTTAAACAAAATTTGCGCCACGGTAACTTCAGAACGGCCAAACCGATTCGTTCTAAATTTGCAACGAAAATAATCTAGGTCAGTATATGGCGGGGATAAGATTTAGAATGACATGGACGTAGAAATTACACATTTTTTAGAGGTAGATAAACGTAAAAAAATCATATTTTGAGAACGCACAAACCGATAACAATCAATTTGAAAACAATAAGAGCTAGGGAAATGTACTGATATTGAAACATTATGGAAGTATATTTAAAAAAAATCGTAATATTTCGAAAGAGGGCGAAACACGTCGAATTTAGGTACTTTACTTTTGTAGTATACAAAATACTGTTTGTCCAGAATACAGAGGTAGCCCTAAAAGGCTAGCTACCTAGAAACGAAAAAATCAAAAACAGGGAGACAAAACATTTCTTTAAAAGAAAAAAAAATCAAGAGTCTTTAATTTAGATTTTACCTGCTCGATAGGGGCGGGATGTGTCTATATCATTTGTTACAATAGCCGCAGGCGGCTATTATTACTGTCCGCGCATTTCTCTTTTTGGAGAGGCAATGTATGATATTGGTGTTTTTTGACCTTCTAAGTGATCTAGCTCGGTAACGGTACGTCGGGGAAATACGCTTCTGTGGGGTCGATCGTAGAGGATAAATTAAAGCTTCTATTGGAAAAATGCGGTTTCGTTGGCGCTTATAGTAAGCCAGTGGTGTCCGATAGGGGCACTATTTTTAGAAAACCTGATGATTTAAAATGCAGGTCGCTATGGTTCATTTTTCAAGGTGGGGCATTTTTTGTCGAATTTCTTGATCAAAAATCACGGGCAGGTTCGTTATAAGGTAATATCTTTCCGCCTTTTCAATTTTACAAGTTTATTTTCGAGATGAGTAACGAGAGGGCGGAATTTGTTTATGGGATCCCAAATTTCCCCTGAGGGACTCAAAAACCACATCGGCGAGTCATTTGGAAATAAAATTGAAATGTTCTGCCCATATATTTCACTACGGTTTTACGTTTGGCCCTGTGGCATAGGAACGGCTGATCTAAGGTGAACCAAGTAAATACACGAAGAAAAGTACGTATTTTTTCTAGGGACCGGTTTAAAATTTAGCTCCATTAGTGTTAAGGGTTAATTTTGAGAAATTTTTCAAACGTTGCATGCGGGAATTCTGTTTGCCAATCTCTGAGCCTTCGTAAAGTGGTACCGGTACCTCCTGGGATCAAAAAAGATTAAATATATCAAAAATTTCATCTTTTTTCTGCAAGAAATAGATACGTTTTTGATTCGTTGTTGAGAAATTGGGTAAAACCTAGTTTCGAGTAAAAATGCATTATTTTTCCATATGCCAATGAATTTACCATTCTATCAAGTTGGTCTGGCTCTGCCAGCTGTATAGCTTTGACTGACATGTCACAACAAACGGTTTGACAGGGTTTTAACCCGAAATGTCTTCAAAACTTGCAAATATCTGTTCATGTATCTATTAAATGCTTTGAGAAGTGGTGAAAATGGATATACATCACGAAAAGTATAGAATATACGGTAATAGTGCCATATCCGGTTTTCTCCTATTTTATCGATTTTTATAAAAATATTTATACTCACTTATTAGAATGTTGACAGAAACTACAAATCCGCTTGGGATTTTCAAAAAAATTGCCTCATTAATTAATAAAAAATTGACGAACTTTCGGGACCCGTGGAATAAAATGGGGTGCTGGGTGGGGTTTAATATATAAGGAAGTATCTCTATATATACTACACTAAGTAAAAAAACAGTTCTACACAAAAAATCGAATTTAATATGCTTTTTTTAATAAAAACGTGAAAAATTAGATTTTTTCAACAACATAACCTCAAATGTATAAAAATATTAAATATTGCACAATAATCACGTCAGTAAAGAAGTTGGAAAATGTGGCAACATCGCAAGATTAAGAAAGGTAAACGGGTAAGAGTAAATTTTCCCCAGTTTTTGTCGGGTACATATGAAAAAATGTTTTTGGAAATAGTGAATTGCTGGTTAGAATATTTTCTATGATGCTATAGCATTAATCTCCTAGATATATTATACTAATATTTTACGCTAAACTAACAAAATCTAACCAATCCTAACCAAATCTAACCTATCCTAACCAAACCTAACCCAACCTTTTCTAGCCAAACTAAAAAACGTAGTTTATTTTCTCTAATTAGTTATAAGGTTTAAAATAAAAACAATAAGTAATTTTATATTTATTTATTTTAAACAAAAATTAACAAGTTTTAAAAATATTTAACCTAAATTACGTGGATATAAATGAGCTATTTGAATACAAAATCATGGATATCATCTGAAAATAAAAATAAACGTTTAATTAAAAATTCTGCTAAATATCCAATAAAATGTGCTTCCTTCCTCCCTTATCGTGGAATTGCACCTGTTACGTCTCACCACGTGCATTCTATATTTTGGGTATGAATTTGTGGGTTGGTAGGATCTACAAATTAAAGTAAATGATTAATTTGAAGGTGTTAAAAACCTTCATTGTGCAAAACATCATAAGATTTCTAGCAATCGGACACGATAATGGAGCCTGGAAGTATCCACTGTTTGATAACTGCCAACAAAGATTCTGTAGTTCTATTTTTAACAGGAACTAAAAAAACTCTTTATTTTATAACGATACGTTGTCTAGAAAATCCTATCCTCAACTACAAAACCGTAAAATAACTACACTTTCCATGGCAACTTCGACTTATAAAGCCAAGTTCCCACTTTGCTATTTTTCTTAAATGTACACTTTTTTTTCCTCGATTTATTTCGCAGCTTCTCGCGCAAGTATAGAGCAACGAATTTATGTTAATTTCTATTCTACTATTACAAGTATTGCAAATAGTGTATCTCATCAAAAGTCCATGATTAACTAAAAAATCAACTAATTTTCTTCTGTCTGATAAAAGTAATATTAAATCTTTCAAAGAGTATTCACAATTATTGCACGCCATCATTTTCAGAACTATGCACACGAAACACTTTTTTTACTGCACTAATTTATTTATTATATCACAATTAATTGCACTCTATGTCTGATGAACATCGCAATTTCTTTTATATTCTATATGAAAATTCTGGAATTTACAAGAAATTATCCAGGGCAGTTTAACATTGTCGAAATTCCGAAGTTATATTTGCATCTTTGTCTGAATCATAAAAGTTTATTTACTTACCTATTCTATCTAATATCCCAGAAATATCAATATTCTTTTCGAACTTTGACACAGATCAAAGAATAATATCTATTCTTTTCAGTTTAATATCGCTTTTTATTGTAGTTGCAATGTTGCCCGATTTACATTTTGGTGGCGATTATTTGACAACAAAATGAAAAATTGTTTATAATTTGGAAAATCAATAAAATTATTATAAATTGCAACTGAGGTGACTATCAGATCAACGAATAAAAGAAATTCGTGGAAAATGTTTTGAAAAAGTGAAATATTCGCAGAAAACCGTTTACGGCATAATTACCGAATATACATCAGAAAAAGTTATAAAAAGTATTTTATATACGAAATAAAGGTCGTTATTATACAAAATAACAAATACATCCATGGTGTAGAGACTTAAATGTATGTATATTAATGTGTTAATTGTTATAAGAGCTTTTTCACTTTTAGGTAATAGTAAGAGATGTTTGTTTCTTCTAGTATGTTTAGTAAATGCTAGTAAAGTAATTTTGAAACAACTGCCTTCTTCGATATACGCATAACTTAGAATTAATTATATTCTTATTTTTTGCTTTATTTCCATGTGGTATTGGATAGTATGGGTTAAAGTCTGGCGGCAATTAGATTTTTAAAAAACCGTATTTTGAGAATGCACAAATCGATAATAGCATAACTGAAAACAAACATAATTAAGGTAATTGTTTTGACATGGAAAAAAATGTGAATGTCATTGACGTAGATACTGGATTTTTTTCGTTTACCTATATTTTATATTTTTTAATACCATTTTTTACTAACTTACACTATACAAGGAAGCTCTAAAATTAGGAGGCAGCCTCCTGCAAACAAAAAAATATACAAAAAAATGTATATCTTAATTTTTTTTATATAAAACAATTATTCCAAATATACAATGTATTCCAAAACATTAAACCTGCCTAAAAACGATGAAACACGTCAATTTTTTTTTATAATTTTCTGTACATAAACTATGCACTATGCAAGGCAGTTTAGAAGAATGAAAGTACTCACATGAAAACCAAAAAAGAACGGATTTCAAAAATATTTTTTATTGTGAAGCAGTTAGTTGAAAAAAAAACTGTAAAACATTATATTACATTTCTTTGTTATGTCTTTTTACATTAAATATTTTCTGCATTATACAGGGTAGCCCTTGCGAATAAAAGTATTCCCTATTGGGAATAATAAGCATTCCCTAAACATACAAATTTGTTTTATATGTGTTAGCGGCAATGTCTGTTGTGCTGTCATACCTAAGTTTGACCAGACAAAGTGCACATTTCCAGATTGCTTTAGGCAGGCAAAGCCCGAAATTGTTCGGTATTTTGGACTTTACCTGCGCTGTGATAAGACAATCTCAGGTTTGCTAAATGTGTGGCACGCAGACTCCAAAATAATCTGCCAGTCATAAATTACTATCACTGTCATAGTTATTCAGTTATATGTCGAGTATGGGGCGTATTTTGCGATAAAAGAGAAGCAAATCAATTTATGACATAATGTATTGCCTCTTACATAAAGCTATTCACAAATAAACTTTCCCTTAATGAAATAGTGCTAATAACATTTAAACAAAACCAACGAAAAACATACTGAAGCAGAATACATTGAGTAAAGTTTACTATGTCACTTATTGGCACAAGATGTCGAATGATAACACTTAGAATGGCGTTGTAAATTTGCTTTCTTACATTTACAAGAGTTAGTGGTGCATGACTTAGTACAATTACACTTTTGAAAGCCTTGTCCTCCAAATGCAGAACTGTTACCACTAATTTCTCGAAGTGATAGTTCTCTTTTTGGGACGTCTTCAATTTTCAGAAATTCTTCCTTGCAACTTTGGAATTGGTTCCTATTACAACACCTACTACGTTACGGGCATCCCCTTTGCCTCTGTCTAAACTCGAAACTGGCACCGTGACTGTTTCCCCTACCTGAATTTCTGGAAACTTTTTTGTGACAGCTGCTTCATATTTTCTACTTTAACCTTCAGTCTATCGTAAGCGCTCTTCTTATTGACAGTAGCAGTTATTTTCTGCGCGCTCGAAGACCTAGATCTGATGCCCAAAAACCCTCTTCGTCATCGCTTGTACTGGAATTTTGAGCGCAAATCAAGTGAACATTTTCACCACAGTCACACCTGAAGTTTCCTTTGCGCAAATAGCACGTACTTTTTCTGCAGAGCTGTATTGTGGTTTCGAGTTGTCGTTTTTAGTGTCAGTTTTTTGATACTCCAAATTAATCTTTTCTTCACTTTCATTGAAATTACCCGCAGAAACGCATCTTCTAATTCTTCTGTAGATTTCAGTAAATTTTTAATCGAATCGGGTAAAATCTGAATACCAACACGAGCTTTTCTTCCTAAAAATAACGAAATCAAAGAGTTACTCGCATAAACATAGTGTCGAGGTGAGGCAAAAAATAGGTGGTGCTCTCTAAAGTAAAAGGTAGGTCAGGACAAAGTTATTTTCTTCTTTTGCATACAAACGCAATTTTTTTTAACATAACAGGTTCACTCTAAGGACATGAAACAGCTCCCTAAAAACAAAAGGGGGTTTTGATGATAGGTAAAATATTTGATATTTTCAATTAAAATATTTGGCGGTTTTCAAAGATAATTTTGAGACATTTATACGGTATTTGAAACGTATTTGTTTAGAAGTTTGCATCCTACATAATATTTTAGATATACGTGTTTCTGCATTTAGAATTGACAGATGTGAAACTGTCAAAATGGCAACATAATATGGGTCTCAAGCCCTATTTTCAAGTCAAATTATTAATTCGGACTCTATCGGCTATTGTTTCCATCCGGCCCAAAAGGGGCGGGATGCCTATACATATTTTGTTTTGTTGGGAAAAGTTGGAATTAAATCATTTGTAAAAAAGTACGGTAAAATGGTAAATGGATCACTGGACAACTGTATTAACACACGGAAAAAATTGACAGCGTTGTTATGAGGTATTGGCAATCGTTGTAAGACAGGATACGCTCTTCGGAAAAATATCTATGGAATTCACTTATAAGTTTGTTGTAATATAATCTATTGCTGATACGGACGTTCCATCTGTAGAAAATAATTTTGTGAAGTTGTCACAATAATCAGATTTAAAAATCTTTCGTGTTGATTTTTTAAGATGTTTATATTGAATTCGGAACAAAATATAATAAATGAGTAAAAGCTATATACAGTGTGTCCCAGATTCGCTTCTCTATATAGGGATCTCGGCTCCTATTATACCTACAGCAAAGGTTAAATAGGGAAAGTTTTAGAGAAAACTTCATTCATAGTTCATAGCATTCGATATCTGGGTTCAGATTTACGATCGATCAATAAGTTTGGGAAATATCGGCGAAAAACCGAAAATGGCGGATTTCGTTTTTTGTCAGTATATCCAGAACGGTAAATTTGCCAGCTGTCAAAATGTGACCATTATTCGGACACATTTTTAAGACAAATAAGATGGCTTATACGACACGTCTTCATTGTTTTTTGTTAACCCGCAACCCGCCTCAACTTTCATTTTTCTTATGACCGCCATGTTGGATTTTTCGATTTTTGGAAAGAGACTAAAAGTTTCAGTCTAATGATATTTCACAAGTGCATTAAAGATTTTAGTGTCATCAAAATATCACACTTCGTAAATTAGGTTTCAATGTTTTTAAAGGAGGCCATGATTTATTTGTCACAAGATTACATTAATAAGTAAGTAATGTATTAAACGCATTGAATTTTCAATACAACATGAACGTAAATAACGACTTAAAAAATCTAAATGAGCTTTAACCACTTTGTAAGTCGATAACATTAATTTACAAATCTGCAAAATGACGTCCATTTGCATCGAGACATTTTTGACTGTGGATTGGTGACTGTTTTTCATACAACCCTGGTATGTGTATTTCGGTTAATATTTCTAAATGTGTCCAGAACTCTTTGTCTCAGGATTCCTATGGTCACGGGGGGATCAAATTCACAGATTGCATTCTTCGTGTGACCCCAGAGGTAGAAATCCAAGGACAGGTCAGGGGATCTAGGAGGGCAAGATTTTGGACCATTTAAAGAAATTGTTCTTTCTTAAATTCTTTCTTCTTTATTAAAACCAAGTTTTTCTTTCATCTTTCCGTTAGAATAGCTCGTAAGGCTGGTACAACCTGGTTTCGCAAAAGCTCTAGAAACCTCTGCCCGTTTAGGTTGTAGTCAAACAAAATTGGTCCAATAAGTCGAGTTCCTGAAAAAATTAATAATTTATAAATAGGTGCCCAACAGTCAAAGGCGACAGGGTCGGCCGGGTGGTACTAGAAACTATAAATTATAAAGGGAAAATTATCTTTATAAAAAAGTAGATATTTTCTTACCAAAAATAATTATCGAAACACCCCGTAATGAATGAGCTTGTATACAGATGAAACCTATTCAGCTTTATTATGAAAAAGAAAAACACATTTAGTTAGCGGGAAGTAATAACCGTAATAAGTTCTTTTGTTGGTACTGCATATTAACTTCGGAAATTCTAAATCAATTTATTTCAGTGATATGATAATCTTAAAGAAGTACACCGTGCCTTAATAAAACATAAAATATCAAACCCCTTGCGCTTTAAAATTTAAATTATTCGGAAATACAGCTGAACGCCTTTCTAATAATTCGACATTTGATTAATATGGTATTTTTTTCATAACGCAAGTACTAGGCTTTCCGGGTAATAATAAATCATTAAATTCAGACAATCAAAATAATTTTAGTGAATTAGCTAAATCTGCAGAAAATTTAGATAAAGTGTTTTTTAAAACTCTCTGTACTGTTGATTTTGGCACATTAGTTTCTGTTCCACAGTTCTTACCGATGCACTAGGGTTTTCGTGGACAGCTTGTAAAATGTTTCTGTCTCGATTTTCATTGTTATTATTGTATCCGCTTCTAGGTTGTTCAAAGGCACCATGGTTAGTTAAATTAAATACGATTTTCCTGAATTGGGTTTTATGAGGCTGCCGTCGCGTCGTTCGGATACATCTCCAAATGCCTTGCTGAGATAACGTCGGCGTTTCTGTATGATTGAAAGTACAGAGCTAGCATGTCAACCTTTTCTTCATTTGAATACGGAATGCCGGCCATTTTCTACAGGTTTTTGACAATTTATGTGTCAGATTTATGATTTTATTGGGATAAAAGCATACCTACTACTTATTAAAACACAGCTTTGATACTTTCGACTATTTAACTTAACGTCAAAGTCAAAATCCAATTTTTGTTACAGATAAATCATGGCCTCCTTAGAAAAGCATTGAGAGCTTTTACGAAGTGTAATATTTCGATGATACTAAAATCTTTAAGACACTTATGAGATATCACTAGACTGAAAATTTTAGGCTCTTTCCAAAAATCGAAAAATCCTATATGGCGGCCATAAGAAAAATAAAAGTTGAGGCGGGTTGCGGGTTAACAAAAAACAATAAAGACGTGTCGTATACGCCATCTTATTTGTCTTAAAAATGTGTCCGAATAATGTCACATTTTCGGTTTTTCCCCGATATTTCCAAAAACAATTGATCGATCGTAAATCGGAAGCCGGATATCGAATGCAATAAGTTTCCTCTAAAACTTTCCCCATTTAACCTTTGCTGTATGTATAATAGGAGCCGAGATCCCTGTATAGAGAAGCGAATCTGGGACACACTGTATATATATATATATATATATATATATATATATATATATATACATCATCGGAGAGAGGCTGATGCTCAGTGTAATCCAAAGGTAATAGAGACATAAACAAATAAATTGTAGTGCATGTTGGAATTAATAGAACTATACTTTTCATATGTCTTTTAAAAAGAACAGACCTGTGAAAAGCCTTTGACAAGCAGAATCATTTTCAATAATATTAATAATAATAAACATTCTTTAATTCAAAATTACATTATTCAAATAACATAAAAGGAAATAGTGTCCACAAAAAGAACATACCACTATCTATTGGCAACTTTTACAAAATATTCATTTGTACTATATGGTTCAATGTCTATTACTAATTTAAACATTATTTTGTTCAGTTTTTTGATGTTCTGGACAATTTTGACACGATCAAGTTAACTGTTGTAAAACTTTATACAACTATAATAGGCGCCACTTTCTTACAGTGTTACGCTATGTTTTGGAAAAGTGTAGTTGTCCTGGTAGAATATGCACTTTGAGATTTCCTATTGCTAAACAAAGATCGATTTTTATAAAAAAGAAAATACATGTTTCTCTTACATTTAGTGTTCTGCACAAGTGTGTAGTTTTAGTGCACAAATTTTTTCTGAATGTGTACTTGGAATAACTTTGTGCAGAAAAGGTACACGTGATTGGTCAGAATTAGTTGTATATATTTTCTGAATAATTGTGCATATATTCTGAACAATACTGAATTGAATTGACATACAATAATATATAAGATTTGTGCACAAGAGAATGCGTGTTTTTTGGACAATTTTGTATAGCAAATATTTTCTTTAAACAATATTGTGCATAGTTATTGCACAAATTGTGAACATTTTGTGCCCAAAGTTGTGCAACAAATTAGAATTGTTTTTTTAATAATACTGTACATTTTTTTAGCACAAAATATGCATCATTTCTAAAATATGTGTGTGCATAATTCTTGCACAAATTGTGAACATTTTAAACACAAAATTGTGCATTATATTAGAAAATACTTTTTCTAGATAAATTGTACATTTTAATGCACAAAATGTTCATGTTTTTTAGACATTTTTGGATAACTATGAAAATATGTGAAATAAGGAATCCAAATCTCAATCAACTACAGAACTTTTAGTCAAAAATTATGTCAAATAAAAAATAATGTTTAATAAAAGAATGTTTTTATTCATTTCTGCAACTCCAACTGGATGTAGATGAACTTCTTAGTAAATCCCTTTTGAAATATCGATGTTACGTAACTAAAACTAAAAAAAAGTCGTTGTAAAGGTTATATGGTTTTTTTACCTAGTGAACATAGTACTTATCCAAAACACGATATTTCGTAAGATTTTCTAAGTTTTTTTATTTTAAAACATAACGGGTTAGTGCAATTGCCATATTCTAAATTACAAAAGAGCCAAACATAATTTGCAGTTTGTGAAAATAAGTTAGAGTTTGAGGCATATTTAATACAAATTCAAGTTCTTTCACATTTAAATGTGTTACTCGGGAACTCATTATGTTTTAAAAAGGGTTAAGTATCTTTTTAAACTTAAAAGAATATATATATATATATATATATATATATATATATATATATATATATATCATATAAATTAATCTTCTTCCCCTTTGATAAACGTACAGTCTGTAAACCAAACAACCTTTTATGTATCTGTCGTTTCTGTTGAATTATATTTCCGAATGTCGCCACCATAGCGCTACAAGATAAAACATTCGATGTCTGCGGTCCAATCAGGGCCTGGATGCGTGGGGTTAGTTAAATAAACATAATTGTTCAGAAAAAATAAATAATTTTGTTCTGAAGATTTTAGCACGTCACGCTATTGGTATTTTTACACGAGTTTTTTTCTTTAAATCTGAAAAATGTTGTAGTTTAGTAACGCACAGCCAATATGAGTCTAATTTTGGTTAAAAAACGCTACACAAATGAAGGCATCTATTTTGAATACTCCTGTATGTATTTTCTGCAGAATTGTATAACATCAATTCACAATTTTTTTTGAACTGCGATTTTTTACTGTGAAGTATCATAGACTTTTGATAAATCTAGGTTTGGAATATCCTACAAATGAAAACATTTATTTCATAGGGATTAATTATAGCAATGTCTTTTTATTATCATTAACGTATTTCATTAATCCATAATATACTACTATAGTTCGAGAATTTTTATAAACAACATTAAATATATCGATTAAAAAATTATGGTATGGCATTAAACCTCTTTACCATATTCATTTTTCTCACTTCTCGGGCAATTTAGGCTATTTGCTTTTAAAAAGCGACATATCGAAATGATCTATTATTCTAAATGATACAAATCATTTCTTCGTGCCATAAGCCTCTAAAATCAACTTTTACAACGTTTAGCACTATTTTTTGTACCAAAAATTATTAACGATTTTATTTTCGTTAGTAGTGTTACGTACTAAATATCGAGAAAAAAAACAATATACTCAGAAGAGATAAAACAACTTTTTATTCAGCTCTCATATTATCTTCATTTCTATATCCGGCCTTCGTCTCGGGTCTATTTCGTGCCATAAAACAAAAATGAAATGTTCTGTGATCACATAGACCTTGTCGCCAAGTCGGACCAAAATTGTTTTTCTCCAGGTTTCAAATCGCTTTCGTCGCGACTTAAACCAATAACGAAAAAAATTCGCAGTCGAAAGGCTCAAAAACATATAATAGAATCGGCAGAACTAATATAAGGAGTTGCTAAAGTAAATTGTATTTTCGTTTTAGATCTGGAGGGAGTACGATACTGATGGCAGTGGATATATTGAAGCTGATGAGTTAAAGGTAACTACATATCTATATGAAATTTAGTTTAATTTTAAATAATAGAATAAGAATGCTTTTCATAGATTATTAAATAATTTTATAATATATTTTTCAATAATATAAATTATTATGCCTGTATAGTTTACTGTCCGAAAATTGTAGACACTGGAGCATTCTGAATAAAACTAATTTGTCGGATTTCCATTATCTTTAAATTATTTACAATGTTTGGATCAGTGATATACCCCGGTCGTTAACAAGTATAGACAAATAGTTGAGTATAAAAAGTCTATGTATAGCATCGAATTGAGTTTGGCTAAAAAAATGCTTAATATTTACTAACGAAAAGTAAAAGTGCAATTTATAATTTACGTTAATAATGTCTCTACTGTAGCTTTTGATCAAACGTTTAAAAATAATTATTCTCTTTACACCCTGGTTCACAGGAAAAGCGTTTAGGAATTAAAGCCATTAAACCCCCAAGTGAATAAAGCAAAGCAAAAATTTTAAAAAATCTCCCACTGTTGCTTTAAGGCGATCACGGTTATATAGGTAAACAAATCCTATTCATATTCCGATATTCATAAGTAATCTCATAATTTCAAATCAATGACACCTGCTATGCGTTCACACTACTTATGTACTTTGAAAATTAAACCCTCTTTTTAACAAACAATTTTATTTCAAATATACAGCAACAAGTCAAGAAAGAGCGTACATTATACAATTATATTAACACAGAATGAAACCTTCAGGCCATGGAATCTGCTTTAGCAAAAACGATATCAGTCCTCGAAATTGTCAGTGCGAGAATCCTTTGCGTAAGCGGTTTCCTAGGGAACGGTACATGTAACTCCTCCCACGTTAGGCTGAAAAAACAACGGAGGTGATTTTTGGAGTATCGGTACCATTTTTTGATTATTGGATCTTCTTTTTCGGCAAATGGTCATGAGGTAATTAGTCAGTGTTATTCAATTCCATATTAGTAGTCTGGGATAAATGGTGATTATCACGATCGTAGAGATACTAATCACTAGAGAAATATCGATTGATGTTTGTTGTTTAGTTTGTGATGCTTTATTAGACATGTCCTTTAGACGATAAATCTCTTCGAAATTAATTTTGGCAATATTTGGTGTTTGGTAAGTATTTCTCGTTATTAAATTCGGAATTTGGATTCCTGGCCGTAAAAGTGTTTTTCCTTGTCTTATTCTTATGTCGTTTTTAAATGTCTTTATTCTTAAAGTGTATCTAAAGTAAATTGAGACAGCGGATAATTTGGTGAACGCTTAATTTACTACACCACGTATATGAAATAAATTTATTTTTATTCAATTAGTCGGTTTATAAAAGTAAGTTTAAATTTCTATCACGCCGCCCATACTTCATAAAGAAATCGCCGACTTTTGACAGACATTTGGTTTTTATGTAGCTTGAACTGACTTTAGATACACTATACTTGAATATGACATAATTTTGGCATTTGAAGTAGGATCGGATGGTCTATTTGGATGTATTAGTCAGTTTTCTTCTTTTAATTGGTAGAACTAGTATTTCATCTTGTGTTCTTTGTTTGGACATTGGTTCTTCTATGTTGATTTGTAAAATTTGGCATTCATCTAATTGGGGGCCTTTCATTAGCTGAAGAGTGCAACGATCGTGGGAGTGGAAATCTTCATTACAGAAACGCGTCTCTTCTAGTGAGGGAGAGCTAACTTCTTTGAATTGTGTTTTTTTTGTGTGCGTGCCAGGTACAGAAGCCTAAAAACATGTGGTTTGGTTGCCAACAGCCGTTTTTATCGTATTATTTGTTTGATATATACAATTCGGGTAAAATTTTTCTGCGATCGTTGATTTTAAAATAGAGCGCGAGCTTCCTATGTCGTTTAATGATTTTATTTTTGGTTTAATAATTTCTACATATGTAAGGATGTTATTTGATGAAGTAATTATTTCCATCAAAACTGGGCGTCGTCCGGCCCTGGAAAATTTTGTAGATAGTCTACGTTTCGTTATAAGTCCAGTTTTGTTACTCATGTTCCTCAAAATTTTGCGCATAATTTGGATTTTGGTTTCTATAGGGGTCATAACAATTTTAGGGGTCGAAATAACAATTTTCAGGATATATGCTATGTAGTGTGCTATGTGATCATATTAATTTTCTATGACAAGTCGTCTGAAAGCTCGTAGCGAGCCCTAAAGAGAGATATATTCTAAATTACCGTAAGAGATCAAGTATGAAACGAAAAAAGAAAGAATAAGAAATAGACAGGAAAAATCGTGCACTGAAGAAGACCGAGCAGGCTTGGGATGAGGTGAATTGGCAACATCCCTGTCATCCATAAGACTGTTAGCAAACAAGGCTAACATTTATTTCGAATTAGAGTTGACTGAAAAGAGATGAGGAAGAAATATACATGTTAGTGAGTAAATAGGCGCTTGATGACTTAAAAATTAACCCTCTATTCCTCTTGCGCATGCAGTTGACTTATTCTAAGTGCAATAAGCTATGATACGTAAGTGGCAGGTACGTGGTGACCTAAAAGTTATAGGACTATACTAGGGCTTCAGGATGGAATTACTAAGTATTGCTTTTTTTTCTGACGTTAAGACAATGCAGTAACAAAGAGACATTAGCAGATAAAAGAACGGCTTCAGACACATCATTTTATTCCAGACCAAGTAACTTAAAGAATATACCTCTTGTTGATCTTAAAAAAGGTTCTATTACTTCCATTACACATCAAACTGGGAGTAATGAAAAAGTATGTAAAAGCATTAGATAAAGAAGGAGATGCGTTTAAATACATCTAAATACTGAATTCATATATTTTCTGAATGATACTTTGAGTTATCCCTGGCATCCCTGACACAAAATTGGTATTTCAGTCCAAATTAGTGCCCTCAACATCGTATTCAAAGCATTTGATAAAGTATGATATTACTCACTTCTTAACAAACTTTTTGCGTATGGTCTTCCTCTAAAACTTTGTACTTGGATTGCCAATTTACATCCCTGCAGAAGTATTTTTGTCGTGGTTAAAGGTCATTCCTCTGACTTTCACAAAATCAAGGTAGGCGCTCAACATGATTCAAGGCTGGCACCTACCCTACTCCTCCTGCTCATCAATGATCTATTTTCTTCTACCAACAGCTACGTTGACGACAGTGCAGTTCACATCAACATACAAGTTTCCAAACCTGTTTCGGATACTGAAATTGATGATAAGCGCAGAGTAATGACTTTTTCTCTAATTGAAGACATCATTAAAGTCGTAGATTGGATCCAAAGAACCTTGTCCAGTTTAACGCCACTGAGATATGATCATATTTACTATTTCTCAAATTATCTTCCAATAACCACAACATTCAAATGAATAATCAAATGTTTGATGCCAAAGATTCCTTAAACCTAGTTGATAACTTTTTTTAGAAATATCTTCGGTGGCATAATCACATCACCTTAATTACTGCCATAGCCGCGAAGAAATTATCCTTTTCCGAGCTCGAAAATACTTTTTATTCTGCCAACTTGTATACCCTTTACACTTCGTAATTCAGACCCAGCCTTAAGCATTGGTCGCATATATGGGAAGCAGCCTCTTCTTTGCTCCTTGATATCCTCAACTCTGTCCAAAAAAGAGCTATTCGCTCGCTAACATCGCAAGGAAGCTTCCTTAAAATCCCTGGCTTCCCTTAAAAAAAACCTTCGGTTTTCGTTGTTTACGCATAGCTGAAAAAATAATGTTTAAAGGATACAATTTATTATCATATTAACCAAATCAGAACACTTGATATCCTCAACTCTGTCCAAAAAAGAGCTATTCGCTCGCTAACATCGCAAGGAAGCTTCCTTAAAATCCCTGGCTTCCCTTAAAAAAAACCTTCGGTTTTCGTTGTTTACGCATAGCTGAAAAAATAATGTTTAAAGGATACAATTTATTATCATATTAACCAAATCAGAACACGCTCAAAAAAAGTTTTTAATGCAAATGCTAATAACTGTATCTTTTGAGTTTCCAGAACGGTTTTTCGATATCCAATAAACCAAATTTGACAAACTAGGTGGTTTTGAAAAAATCACTTAAATCGAAGTACTACTGGTGCTTTTCATTATAAATTGTAGGTTAAACTTACGCCCACCTGGAGGTTTATGCACCGGGGAAGAAAAAAACATGGTAATGGTAAACCCCCTCGAAAGTAAAATTGAATATAAAGTAATTTTTGGAACAACAAAATTTTCAAAACTTAAATTTAGAAATGTAATTTGAATGTAAGTTGATTTTAAAAGTATGTACTGTGTACATTTCTACCACCGAGCACAGAAAACAATAAGAGCGCATGCATGTAACCTAGCATGTAAAATAAAATTGGCATAAACCAAGTGACACCAATATGGCGGCCTAGTGAGAGCTTGCCAGGTCCGTATTTGGTCAAATTTGGGTAATATAAATCAAATAAAATCAGTTTTAGTGCTGGTGCCTACAAACATTATTTTTTTATAGGTAACAGATTTTTTTTATTGAAGAAGCTTGATTGATCCTACGAAAATTCTATACGATAATTTTAAATAAGGGAATATATGTTTTATTCGTATAGGTAGTTTTATTTCCTATAAAATATGTATCTAAACTGGTTTAGTGTGCAAATTAGTTAATTATATACGTAATATGCACACATAATATGTATACAGCGTGTGTATAATTTTAGTTAACATATGGAAAAATTTTTTATTGATTTTATGAAAAAAAATTATTCTTCATAAAAAATTATGCTTATTACAAAAATTAATTTGACTGCAAAAAAATTGCCATATAATATACAACATGCGCAAAAAAACACGCAAAAGCAAGTAGCTAAACCACAAAAATTGAGAAATCAAATTTTCTAAGAAAGCCAAATTAGAGAGCATAAAAATATGAGATCAAAAACCAATTTAAGGTGGTTTTTGTACGTGGTGTAGGTTTTAGGTAATTTAATAACAAATTAGTGGAAAATGAGTAACATATAGACAACTTTTTTATTTTTATTTTAATGTCATTTTATATACAGGGGTAGAAATAAATATAAAAATGGAGGTTTGCGAGACACAAAAAAATTGAAGTTCCAACTTTTGAGATTGCACATTAAAGATCCTGCAAAAACAAGTCAAAATGCTTCTGAAGTTTTTTAATAATTGGAATAGTTTTTGAGAAAATTAATGTAGAATATGTAAAAAATGCGTCATTTTTACATATTCAATATACATTTTCTTATAAACTGTTCCAATTATTTATAAAACTATTATCATAAAACTGAATAAAAGTATTTAACTTAAATTAATTGAAGTAAATATTTACTCCACTAATCGTATTGCCATCATCCAAGCAGCTCTTCTTGCTTCATCTTTTGGGATTCTGCAATAAAAACCAGTATTTAGAGTAATTTTCTATAGTCATACAGTCAGGTTAATAGTTCTAGGAACCCACTACCAAAATTTTAATTTCCTTAATTCATTCTTAGACCCTTCGTTTGGTTCCATTGCCCACAGAAAACGGGGATAATATTGTAAAAAAAATCTTGTTGATTCATCGTGAAGTTTTTTATAGGTGGAGATTACTAGAGAGATCAGTATCAAAAAACTGTAGGTATAAGTTATACAAATTTCTCTATTTTTTTTATATTTTTAAAAACAAATGCTGAAAAACATGTATTTTGGATTATATTTTATGAAACACAAATGAAACTAAAATTGTTTGAAATACGTGCCTGTGAAAGGATATTCCTGGTGTATTCTCCTTATTTCCCTGGGTATTTCTACACACTGGCACAATACACTTCCGCATTATAAGTCTATACAATATATCAAAATAGTAAAAAGTCCAAAATAACACTACAGTTTTATAAAATATTCAAAAATCGAAAGAAAAACAACTCCTAAACACACTCCTTGGTGATACAAATATGGCCGACAATGACAGACATTGACAGATGAATGGCCCTCGCGGGAAGGATGCATGCGGTCTTATTGTTTTCTGTGCTCGGTGAATTCTGCTCACCAGACCTCATTCGGTGTTATGATCACCTGATGTGAAAAATGTTTAAACTCCTTTGTGCAATCTCAGACGAAACATCAGAAAGTCATTCCAATATGACTCGATCGAAACCCAAGAACCATGAATTCTTAATTATAGATTCCAGCTCTGAAACTTTTGTATTATGAGTTCAACTGAGTTAAAAAACTAACACAAATTCGGCACAGGGGATGACAATAATCAATTGTTTTTAAAACGATCAGATGAAATAAAAATACTGAGTTCCACTAAAAAGTATGTCTTTTAATTCGTAATATACGGGTCCACAAATGACTTTCGCAGGAAATCAAAGTTGTTATTCCCGTTTTCGAAACTTCATTTAAACTTAAAAGAACTTCGATAGAATGCTTACAAAGGAGTCGGTAAATACTATTTTGCATACAATCAAAACTTTTATCATATTCTGATGTGTTTATTTTCCAGAACTTCCTCAGGGATTTACTGAAAGAGGCCAAGAAAATAAACGATGTCTCCGAGGATAAACTGATTGAATATACAGATACAATGGTTAGTAGAAAACATTTTATTTTCTTTGTTATCGGGCAAATTAGACTATAATCTACGAAAGCGCAAAAGGTCCAGAAAACTAAAACAGATATTTTATGTTAAATTCCGGCTTGAGTTTTAAAAAAATTTAAATCCCACTTAGATATGGAATTTATTGAAACCCGAATTCTAACTTGAAAACTATTAAATTCTACACTACGGCCATTAATTATAAAATAAATAAAAATCAAAGTCAATTTGTCATTTTAATCACACGTAATTTTCTCAATTGTAAACCGATTTTCTCCCTTTTTTTCTGACTAATTTATCTTTTCTAGAGATAAGAGCAGGGTATATAATACCTCGAAAGGTTTTCTTGTACAGGTTGAGATAGTACAGGGTTTTCCCGTATATTTTTCCACCCACCTAGAGAGTTTATTTGAATAGATACGGAAATGTCGTAAATACAAAAGTTGTTGGGTTTTTTATGAAGATTTAGAATATTGTATCATTAGTGCGAAAATATTATTGGAAATGTCAAATTTTGACAGGTTGTCTGTTTTTTTAAATAAAACACCCTCTATATTTCATCATCATATTCTTGAAGATCTTTTTTTTTTTCTAATTTCAAATAATAATTTAATGTATTCTGTCAATCAGTTTTGGATATATAAGCGTTTAAACATTAAAGAAATGGTAAGATAATTTGCGCTAAAACATAGTGAGCCATGGTCAAAACAATTGCAATGAACGACGCCTTTTTGATGTTTACCGGTCAGAAGTATCTATTTATGAGCATTTTTAATATCTAATACGATGGACGATGGGTTATTCGGAAGAAGAGAAACTAGACATGATAGAATTATTTTATTTACATGGTAAAAATGCATTGATAGCTCGTAACGAATATCATAGACGGTTTCCAGATAGACCAACACCGGCTCGTAGCATAATATTAAACATCGTTAAACAACTGAATGAAAGAAAAACACTTAAGCGAAAAGTTAGAATAGTGGAAAGAAAAAATACCATAAAAAATCAATAATATAAAGTAGCTAAATAATATTAGGTTAAAGATCTAAGTTTTGGTTTTCTATATAGCCTCCTTGGTTTATAATGCATTTCTGAATATTTCTTCTGTGTATGGATGCGTAAATAAAATGAGGTGATTGGGTGTTTAAATCGTCGATTGTTTGGACTATATTTTGCTCTAAAGCTTGGATGGTTGGCCTATTATAGTATATCTTGTTTTTCAGATAACCCCACAAAAATATGTCCAATGGAGAGAGATCGGGACTGCTTGCTGGCCATCTTAATGGTCCAAGTCTTCCAATCCAAAATGGATACCTGTCATTTAAAAAATTGGTGACCGGCTGGACCTTATGAGGAGGGGCACCATCTTGTTGCCATATCGAATTAAGATATGAGTTAATCGGGAGTTGTTCTAAATGCCCCTCGATTTCGTTTTCTAATAACTCCTGATACCTTTGTCCGGTTAAATTCTCATTGAAAAATATAGGTCCAATAACATGATTGTTAAGAAGGCCACACCAAAGATGTAGGGATCTTCTTCCCTGAATTTTGACCGCCTGAAGAGCTCGCGGGTTTTCTTTTGACCAAAAATGCATATTTTTCCGGTTAAACATGCCTCCACTGGTAAATGTTGCCTCGTCAGTGAAAATTATGATTGACAGATTTAGTTGGTTTATCATAACACGCCTTTCTATTTCTTGGCAGAAGTGTAATCGGTCTATTTTATTTTGAGCAATTAATTCTTGAGTAGGTAAAAAGTTATATGGCTTATATTTATAATGTTTTAGTGGATTTTATTCCATGATTTGTTAAAAAAAGTGGCTGCATCGGGAATTGAGCGCTCTGGATTTTCTAAAACAACAATAAATAAGATAAATAAATTATTTTAATACAAAAGTTTCAAAATTACCTTGAAAATATAATAAAGTATTTAAATCTTCTTCAGCGTTTCTTTCCACTATTCTAACCTTTCGCTTAAGTGTTTTTTTTTTCATTCAATTGTTTAGCCATGTTTAATATTGTCCTACAAGTTGGTAGTCTGAAACCGTCTATGATATTCGTTACGAGTTATCGATGCATTTTTACCATGTAAATAAAATAATTCTATCATGTCGAGTTTCTCTTCTTCCGAATAACCCATCGTCCAACGTATTAGATATTAAAAATGCATATTTTTCCGGTTAAACATGCCTCCACTGGTAAATGTTGCCTCGTCAGTGAAAATTATGATTGACAGATTTAGTTGGTTCATCATAACACGTCTTTCTATTTCTTGACAGAAGTGTAATCGGTCTATTTTATTTAGATCGGTTAATTCTTGAGTAGGTAAAAACTTATATGGCTTATATTTATAATGTTTTAGAACTGAGTGGATTTTATGCCATGATTTGTTAAAAAAAGGGGCTGCATCAGGAATTGAGCGCTCTGGATTTTCTAAAACAACAATAAATAAGATAAATAAATTATTTTAATACAAAAGTTTCAAAATTACCTTGAAAATATAATAAAATATTTAAATCTTCTTCAGCGTTTCTTTCCACTATTCTAACCTTTCGCTTAAGTGTTTTTTTTTTTCATTCAATTGTTTAGCCATGTTTAATATTGTCCTACAAGTTGGTAGTCTGAAACCGTCTATGATATTCGTTACGAGTTATCGATGCATTTTTACCATGTAAATAAAATAATTCTATCATGTCGAGTTTCTCTTCTTCCGAATAACCCATCGTCCAACGTATTAGATATTAAAAATGCCCGTAAATAATTACTTCTGACCGGTAAACCTCAAAAAGGCGTCGTTCGTTATAATTGTCTTGACCATGGCTCACTATGTTTTAGCGCAAATTACCTTACCATTTCTTTAATGTTTAAACGCTTATATATCCAAAACTAATTGACAGAATATATTAAAAGTATATATTTGAATTTAGAAAAAAAAAGATCTTCAAGAATATGGTTTAATATACAGAGTACTTCATTTAAAAAAACTGACAGCCTATCAAAATTTGACATTTCCAGTAATATTTTCGCACTTATGATATAATATTCTAAATCTTCATAAAAAACTCAACAACTTTTGTATTTACGACATTTCCGTATCTATTCAAATAAACTCTCTAGGTGGGTGGAAAAATATACGGGAAAACCCTGTACATGTACATTTCATAAAATTTAGGTCCGCTGAGTAGCAAAAGCCAGCGAAATAAAACTTAACCTTTATGGGTATAATAATTAATGGCACAGGTATTCCGCCATGCAGCTCCAAGTACATGAGAAGTTATAAAAGTTTAGTACAAAGTACAAGAATTGACAATTTTCTCTAAATGTGCTTGAGCTATTGTAACAAATAATTCAGTGGCGTATATAGGCATTGCTTCTGGGGGTGGAGGAGGGTTGTGACGACAAAAATTTATATTATTATACGGGGTGGCGCAACCAAGATGGGGTGAACGATTGTGGGCATATGATTGATAGTCAAGAACACTGTGTTTTAAAATTATACCCATTATACAGGGTGGTCTGAAAAGTTCGTGGTGAACCAAACTTGTGTTTTTTTAAATGGGACACCCGGTATATTATTATTTTAGTTGATTCTCCTATTCGTGGCGATCATTTTGATATAAGGTTAGTTGGGTCTAAAATTTATACCAAGGGAATGGGATGAGGTTAAAGTGGAAAAAAGGGTTATACTCCGGCCATTTTTTGAAAACAATTGAAGCAGGTATGGAAAAACCAAATATTCTATAAAATGTATTGTATCTAGGACTACAATAATCGCTTGTAAGTCGTTCAAAATTATTCACTGTTATACAAGGTGGTCAAGTTTTGCAAATTTACCTTGGATTGAATTTTTTTAAATAGAACACCCTGTATATTTTACTTTCATGTTAAAGATAACATTACTAGCTTTCAGAAAATACCATATTTGATTCCTTTCTGATCAACAGTTTTTCAGTAAATTAGCTGTGAAATCAAAATTTCTTCATTTTAACACGAATTACTCTGAATTCACGTTGTTAAAATTGAAAATTTAATATTAGGAGGCCATGATATCATCATAAATTGAACAAAAGATTGACAGTCCTGTCAAAACAGCAAAGTGTCAGAATATTGTCATCAGTAAATAAATAAATATTGTTCTTTGATGATGCGATGCCGAAATAAAAACAAGATAGAAGCTTTTGCAAGTTTATCATAGAGATTTCAAGAAACAGGAAATGTTGCTTTCAAAAAAACGTAAAGTAATTAATAAACCAGTTACCAATGAAGATAATGCTTTGACAGTATTAATAACAGATCTTTTTTTACAAAAAAAATAAATTTAATATAAATCAAACAAACAACAAATCAACAAACAAACAAAAGATGTTCAACTAAACCACCGTTTTGCTGAAGGCACATTTCGAGTCTATCCATAAATGAAAGTTTCAATTTTCTCAAAATCAGGTCTGAAATGTTGCGAAAACTGCTTATTATTCTCAACTTCATATCTTCCACTGTGGTTGGAACCTCTTTATAAACTTCTTCTTTAACATGTCCCCATAAAAAGAAATCTAGTGGCGTTAAATCGAGTGACCTCGCAGGCCACTTAACTGGTCCACCTCGCCCAATCCAATGCTCTCCTTTCCAATTATTGAGAAAATGTCTTACATGCCTATGGTAATGCTGGGGTGCTCCACCATGTTGGAACCATAAGGAATTTCATTTCATTCAACATTAAAGGTAAGTCTTCGAGCAATACGGGCAACTCATTTCTCAAAAAATTTAAATAGACTTCTCCCGTTAAATGCTCTTCAAAGAAATATGGTCCTATAACATGAGAGCCAATTATACCTCCCCAAACATTAATTGACCATTTATTTTGATGGTCTACCTGACGAATCCAATGTGGATTTTCGGTTGAATAATAGTGCATATTATGTTTGTTAACCAAGCCCTTGCTTTTAAAAGTTGCTTCATCTGAAAACAGCACCCTATCTACAAAACCTGGATTATCCCAAATTGTATTTAAAAACCAAATTGAAAACTCTTGTCGTTGGACGTAATCGCGATCATACAGTTCTACGTGGTGTAATTCAATGTACAGTAGGCATGATATTTATGTTGTTTCAGAATCCGTTTAATACTAGTGCGTTCAATATCAGTAGCTCTCTCAATTTCCCTGGTACTTGTGTGTGGATTTTCTTGCACTGTTAATAACACTGTCAAAGCATTATCTTCATTGGTAACTGGTTTATTAATTACTTTACGTTTCTTAAAAGCAACATTGCCTGTTTCTTGAAACCTCTCTAATAAACTTGCAAAAGCTTCAAGTCTTGGTTTTTTTTCGGCATCGGGATATCGTACCGCATAAACCCTGCTTACTAGTAAAGGGTTTTTTTGACACTCGCCCAACATAAAAGTCATGTTTATCAACTCTGGAGTACTCAAACTCATTGTTACTTAACAATTTGTCGGCTTATCGTCAAAAAACAATGGTAATTGATGCCAATTCTCTGACACTTTGCGGTTTTGACAAGAATGTCAATCTTTCTTTTCATTTATGATTATATCATGGCCTCCTTATATTATAGGTAGTCAATTTAAGCAACGTAAATAATACCGTTTCTGTTAGAATGAGTAAATTTTGGTTTCACGGTTAATTTACTAAAAAACTGTTGGTTAGAAAGATATCAAATAGGGTATTTTCTGCAAGCTGGCGATGTTATCTTTAATATGACAGTAAAATATATGGGGTGTTCCATTTAAAAAAATTCAATCCAAGGTAAATTTGCAAAACTTGACCACCTTGTATAACAGTGAATAATTTTGAACGACTTACAAGCGATTATTGTAATCCTAGATACAGTACATTTTATAGAATATTTGGTTTTTCCATACCTGCTTCAATTGTTTTCAAAAAATGGCCGGAGTATAACCCTTTTTTCTACTTTAACCTCGTCCCATTCCCTTGGTATAAATGTTAGACCCAACAAAATGATCGTAACGAATAAGAGAATCAACTAAAATAATAATATACCGGGTGTCCCATTTAAAAAAACACAAGTTTGGTTCACCACGAACTTTTCAGACCACCCTGTATAGTGGGTATAATTTTAAAACACAGCGTTCTTGACTATCAATCATATTTCAAAAATGTTTTTTCAAATTCCTCTCCGTTTGCCCACAATCGTCCACCCCATCTTGGTTGCACCACCCTGTATATTTGTATAACCAGATATAAAAATCGAATTTAATAAATTTTGATATTAATTTTTTTTATGGCCCTTCTACACTTTCGAAATAATTCTATGAAATTTGAAAAATACTAAAGAATTATTTCATTGTAGCGAACTGTGTTTAATATATAAAATAATTCCAATTTTTCTTTGATTAGAAAAAATCATTTGTTTTTTAGTTGCAAGTTTTTGACGCTAATAAAGATGGCCGCTTGCAACTATCCGAAATGGCAAAGTAAGTATCTTTTGGGATTCACCAAATTACCAATAAGGTAAGGTAGTATTAATGATTTCAGAGGCCCCAAAATCTTATTCCTAGTGTTAGGTTTGTTCAGGCAAGCCAGCATCAATTCCAAATATAGACAAAAAGTTTAAATTCAGCATAGTACTAGTATGGTATTGTACATGGGTTGCACTACCTTTTGAACTCGTCTGTAACTTCTCACTAAGACTAATGGGCTTCCGAGACCACACCTCAAGTTCAAACCTTGGACTAAGAGACCCCAAATAAGAAGCAGCATATAAAACGTCAGTTTTATATGTTAGCCATTTTGGTCTACTAAACGAATATTCCACAAGAAAAGAAATCGTTATGCTATGCATTATACGAATTCGTCTATAATAGTTTTTAGTGCCTCTCCGAATTACAAATTTTACTTAATAGCACAGTTTAATAACATATTGTCATTTTATAAACGAAAGTAATCAAATAAATGCAATATATAATTAAGTGTGTCTACTGAAAGGTTTATATGAGAACAACCAAGTAATCCAAAAATTTTTTTTGGAGAAAAAGTCTCCCTTAATAAACATTTTTACTTATAAATAAATTAATTCACCTGAATCATGGCAAAAAAATATAGTGTAAATAAACAACCATATTTACTGTAGAACAAAGGGTTTAGTTAATAGAGCGCAACAGAAATTAATTTCGTTATTTCGTTACTGAGCAATTTCAAGTTAATTATCTAAATGTTCATGTTCTAGAATAAGGGTTCATATATAAATTATTAAGATAAGAATCACTGGTTCAGTCATTAATTTGAAAAGAAGAAAAGAAACCTATGATGCTGTAATAGTTTTAGTTTTATGCTCTGTGAAGGAAAGCTCTATAGTATTAATAAAAATCGAATTCAAATTTTGTCCGAAATATTCCTTTATAAGTAGGAAACAAATTTACAGGTAATAGCAATTTTCATAAATAAACAATGAACAAACCTTTTCAACGAATGAACAGAAGCTTCCCAATATGTCAGATACAAAATCCCCACGAGACGGCAATATTATATCAAAATTAATGTTTGTTGAGCTATTTCTTACCAAAGCGCCTTTGTTTCATTATTAAATTAGAATTTTTACTATTTAAATATCGCAACGAAATGTTCTTCCAGCAAGATGGGTAGACCCACACTACATGGACAGCCATGGATTAGTTTTGTTTTTTAGCCTCCAAAGGGTTTTGATGCAAGTTTAAGCAAGTAGACCATTATTGGAAAACAATATTGAACTTCTAGAAGGAAATATAACTGACGCTGTTTAATCTAGAAATTAAATGCACTTTTTAACATATTCGAGAAAAACTTAAAAAATGTGTCGAATACATTGAATAATAGTCTGGAAAATACACCAAGTCAAACTTTTCTGCACATGTATTCTTATTTGTGAGTAGTTTCTGAGGGGCGTTCAGAACATAAATGCCAAAGTCTGACACAACATTTGTGGTAAATTTGGTTTTTAAAATGCCTCTCATCATAATACTTTGACTTACTTTGCGGACTAGTAGTAAACGAAAAATAAATTTGCTTTGGTGTTTCTCAAGAACTATATAAAGTCTATACATTAATAAAAGTATTTTATTTTGGAATTCATATGACTAGTATGAAAATATAACTTCATATTTTATTATTTTAATAATTTTCGGAAATGTTAAGCTTTATTTGTTTTAAGCGCCAAGGAGTACTTTCATTTTAACAAGCTGTAGCTCGTGCGATATTCTGAATGAACACTCGAAGGACACTCGGACGCATGTGGTTAGAAAGAGAGGTAGTCAAATTCGTGAATCAGACAACGCGGCTGTTATTCTGTATCGTCACCTTAGAATTACACTGTTGTATGTCACAATTTTTTCATTTTTTAGTTGCCGGCTTCCTAAAGTTGTATGTCCACTAAAGTTTTTTTCTGTAGAGTTATAAAGTTCTATGTTAATATTTACGATGTAGGCAACCAACATTACAAAGTTGTATCGAAGCAAAATTAAGTTTCTAGAGTTACATAGTTGTATGAACTAGTTACACTACCTTAATCTCCGAAATATTCTTTTGTTTTCGGTAACATAATTGTATATGTCACATACAACTTTGTCATATCAAAAATACGAATTTTATAATATAAACATGCACATACAGCTATGTTATTCGCCAATACGCTAAACACGTGAGAATGTAAGTGCTGAAATCTACACAATATTAGAGTCTTTTACTTTGTTTATTAATAAGTTTATACAATTTGTAATTTAAAGTGTTTTTCTAATGATATAAAATAAGAGAGTGCTAGAAAGACGGTTTTGTGGGTCTTGGATCACTAAAGACGGAAAAACTAAGGTTAAATTTATTCTAAGTTTTTCGTTACTTTTATACGTGTATGTTTTACAAATTACGGCTCTTATGAAAAAATGAGTAGTATCCAGTCTGACTCTGAATCGGAAAATAAAACGCTGGCAGATTTGAGGTAGCGACACTTTAATTACATATAATTTAGTTTCTAAATAGAGGGTTTACTTTTAGAAGGAAACTCAAAAGCCAATGATAATGGTTATTCAAGTAGAATCTGCGTCGGTTAAGAAGCTTCCTAATAGTACCTAATAATACCCCTACTAATGAAATCATTACCTATTTCCACTCCGTAGTAACTTTTTAGTGAAATATCGCTACTTTATTTAAAAAAAAAATCCAAATTACAAGTTTTTCGAAAAGTTTTTTCTTTATTTTTCTCGATGTTTCACATCATTTCAGCCAATTTTTTCCTTTTTCGGCACCATCACAATACTTCCACCACCTATGGAGTGGAAGTAATATAATTGTTTGAAACATTTTGCTAACTTGTCAACCCATACAAATAAGTAGACTTTTACTCTTTGATTCCATTTTTAGAAAAACACTACTAGAGTTTTTGAACTATGATGACAAATATAGAAACTATATACCTTCAAACTCTAGCAGTGATGATTTCAGTGATGGTGGTATTCCTGAAGGGGTCGAACACGTTTCTGCTGAGTCTAACGCGGTGATACAGTCGCCCAAATCAAGAAAAAGTCAACGAAATCCAGCTACATGGAAGTCTAGTGTTAGAAAGGCAGCTCGTGATGCCGGAAAAGGGTGCATATCCGTAAGAAACAAAAATGTACCAGCAAAGCGGATTAAAACGACAAAGGATTGTCTAAACAAATGCGTTTATAACTGCCAAAAATTGATTTCTGAAAATGAGAGAGAGAATATTTTTAACCGGTATTATACTTTGAATAAACACGGTAAAAATATGTTTCTATTGGCTATTACAAAACGGTTCAGTATTGAACGTCATAGAAAGAATAAAACAAATGAAAACAGCAGGAGAAAGCAAACTTTTTATTACTATTTCGAGATTGGCAGTCAGAAAATTCAAGTGTGTAAGACGTTTTACCTTAACACATTATCCATTAGTCAAACCCCTGTGTATACAGCCCATAAAAAAGATGATGTTACAAATATTCCAGATGTACCTCTCCAAGGCAAACACGTAAAAGTCAAGATTCCTAAAGAAAACCTTACTTTTGTAAAAATGCATATCGAATCGTTCCCTCATGTAGAATCGGATTACTGTCGAGCGAACACCAAACGCAAAACCTTAGATCCCACATTAAACATAAAAAAAATGTATGACCTTTATACAGAAGTCTGTAAGTCTTCAGGAAAACTACCAGTGAAGGAATCGTTCTATCGAAGTGTCTTTTTCAACCAGTGTAGCCTACATTTCCATGCCCCCAGAAAAGATCGTTGCGATCTCTGCGAGGAAGTCAAAATGCAGAGACAAAATGATACATTGACGGAAGAAAAAAAAGTGGCGTTTGAGAAACATCTTCAAAGAAGAAAGACAAAGACACTTCAACCGCATTTTTAGTGAGTCCACTGCAATTTCCCTTTTTATTAATGAGCATCCCAACTTAGATTTAATTTTAATGAAATTCTCTACTCATGCAACCAAGAAATCGATTCAGTACATAGTTCTTTTGAACGGGTGTTAAAAAAACCGAATATTATTCACCAGTATCTCTGTTACGAATTTTTCTAAAGGTTCGTGGGAAAAAAACCTTAAATAATAATCCAACTAAGGGAAAACGATCTTAAGGATTATAAAGCATGTGCTACATTGTATAATTACAAACTCGTTCCATTTGGCCAGGTTGTTGCTTTGAGATTTACAAAGTCCTAATTTGAAGTAGAATATAAAATAAATCATGCACAAGAAAACTAGAAAAAAATTTGTATTCGTGAAAACCGACCTACAAGATCTGAGGCGAAAAAACTAAGGTGAAGATGCAAGTCCCATCTCGTTTGTCTATTAACAAATCCATTCCCGAAAATATAATAGAAGCACTCAAGAGTATGTTCAAATGGATGCCAGAACTCGCCCGAACATGTTATATATCAATACTTCCGAAATAATTTTTCTTTTGTTGTTTTTTTTATTTCATTTATGTTTAATGTACGTTTAAAAACAGTTTTTTGCTTTTTCGAATGATGAATGTTAAAATTATTTTCTTCTTTAAAAATGCAAGGTTGTATGTTAAAAACAATTTTGACAATAAAATGTTTCGTTAGGATAACATAGTTGTATGTTTTTTTCCAATACCTGAATTTCAAGAAAAAACAATGTAATTTATTTTTTTTATATAAATCTTTGTGTGCCGTAACACAATAAAGCTTACCTAAATATCTTACGAATTTAACTTTAAACACGTAAGAGTTATAACATGACTGAGTGCAGTGCACCCGTAATCGGCTAGATCGTGTCAGTCTTGTCGCCATAGTATAGAGTTACAAATGGAATTGTGTACGGTGGTGTTTGTAAATGAAAATTCACATAATTTTGAACAGCGAGTAATTAGTAAAAACTGAACTCTGAACTGAACCATCTCAGTCCGAGATCAACTTGTTCAAGATTGTACCATAATAAATAAAAGGTTTAAACGGACTTTTAAAGTTGAACAGAATAGAGAACTTCGTTTGTTTGCCGGTGTGATAAGTTACATGTTTTATTTTGCGTTCCTTGTTTACCTTTTTCAAACAATGAAACAACTACAGAATGGACAAAAACGGTTGTTAGGGATCTAACTCATTTATCCACAAAAATAAAAAAACATGGATCTTCTCAACTTCATTTAAAATTAATTACAGCTCCCGGATATTGGTAATGTTGATGTTCGTCATTATTATATTCTGCCTATCGAAAATCGATAAAAGTCTTGTCTCGATTTGTCAACTGTGTAAAATTTTGCTGTGTATTCGAACTGGCCTTTCGAGGAACCAGTGATATTTCTACACAAGAGCAACTTATTATTTTAATATATTAACGAAAAGGGCAGATTCACGAAAGTTCGTGGAAATTTTTAAAACCTGTGTCACATAGTGCCAATGACATCCCCAGATAAATTAAGAAAGAATTGGAATTACTTAATATTTCCTCAAATCAACTAGTAGGTCAAACCTATAACGAAGCGGCCATGATGTCAGTAAGTAAGCAGTATTACAAGATAGAAACGTCAATACGCATTCTATGGAAACTTTTGTGTTAATACAAATGTCGCAATTTTTTTTGGCACGTTACATACATTTTCAATTTTTTTAATTCGTATTTTTCATGTTGTTTAAATCCACTTAGACAGCATTAATAGTCATGAAAATCCATTCAACTCAAAAGTTAATAGCTGTGATATTATTTACATTTCCCTATTTTATTTTTTCATACTCGGCTCGTGGTTGAATTATATTGGGAGGTCAATAACAAATTTAAAAATAGGCATACTTAAAATAAAAATAAATAACTTATCTTTAAATTGAGCTTTAAATTCTCTTGAAGTTCAGGTCTACTGTTCGTTCTTTATAATTGGAAAAATGACACTTTTTTCAAATTGCACGCATATTCCTTTTATAAACTGTAACATAGTTCACCAACCATTTCATGTAATCTGCAGAAAACGCATGTTTTTTTATTTTTTTTTTAAGTTTTTTAAGTCTTTAACACCGGTTTTGCACTATAATGAGTTCGACGAGTCCTTGGAAAACAACAGACAAACATAACAATAAAATGAATTAGAGACTTCACAACCTCATATCTAGTTAGCTAAATCGTACATACTTTTGCTAAAGTTTCGGTGAACCTCTTTATTTTTGTCTTTACTAGTTTGTCGTATACTAAGTTCTGGCAAATTGAGACCACTTACCTAGGATACGGTTATTTTCTCAAAACTAAGTTCGTAAGCACTTTTTAGTTGTTACCTGTATATTTCCGACTCACACATGAATCATAAAAATACAAAAATATATATTACAAAAAACAGTATATAAATCAATTTTCATCGATTAAAAACGTCCGAAACAATCTCGAGTTAGAATATCGACCGCGCGAACTCTGAACAACTGAACTTCCGCATGCCGACGTCATGCCGCGACCGATCGATCGAATTATGAGAAGAGACCGGCTGATGACCCAAATCGCATTTTCATATTCCATTTGCTATCACGTTCGGCTGCCGCTTGGTAGCTGTGAAATCTTCGGGTACTTTCGTCAAGCTTTAAGGTAATCAGGGCAATTCGGACTGCCCAGCCTAGCTTAGCGTATTTTATTATGCCTAAGGAACGCAACGAAACTATTCGAACCGCCGCGCGCGGCTAACAGTATAGCGTATTTAACTTTTCCCAAGGTTCACGTTTTATTACAAGGAACGGTCAAACGAATAATTTATTTTCCGAAATATTTTTGGGGGGTCATTGACCTATTGACCCTATGCAAGAGCCGCCACTGCATTTTAGTCCACACATCAAGAATCCCTAGTATTTACTAAAAAGTTTTAAAAGCTAGACTAGACCTAATTGCCATGACAATTGAAACTGTTAGCTCGCCAGTTGTTTTACATATGTTACTGTCATTTTGTCATGTAACATTTACGACAAATTGTTTGTCCAATTATTGCTTATGTCATTTTAAACATACAACTGTCAAATTAGACCTCTAAATTTAAACCTCTTTAGTGAATACAGGTGTTTGTCTTTTCTCAAAAACTCTGAAATATTTCTTTTAACAATCAATATTAGTGTTAAATATAAACAGTTTTAATCTTCAAAATTGCTCAAACGATGCTATTTGTTTCCTTCCTACTACCGCTCGGTGTCTAATATTCCTATTTAATTTTCCTATTACCGGGTATTTCTTTCATTTCCGTTTAATTTCCTACAAAACGTACAGTTGTTAACAGGCTAGAAGCATCCCTCGAAAATATTTTAATCAGAGGTGCACATTTTGACGGTGGAAAATGATCAAACTAGTATCTTCATTTTACTTAACTTTACAGGAGAGCAAAAAAAACTTGACAGAAAATTAAAATATATTAGGAGAAAAAAAAACTTGGTTTCCTTCTACTGTAACAGGGTTGTCGAGCGGTTATTTATAATATTTAAAATTATTTATTTGTGATTATTCTTTATTTGAGACATATCGGATTACTGAAATTAACTAAGATATGATAAATAAAATCAAAGGAACTCTGTAGGCTTCTTCGTAAATTATAATTTACAATGTTATCAAGTATAATTGTTAGCACAAATTTAATTAAACATCTTATCTCAACAATTCAGCGGCCACTTATATCTCGAACAACAGTAAACTGCAACAACAAAAGAATAAGGATGTAAATTGTCCTACAAAAATAAAACTTAAAACTAATAACGAGAAAAAATTAAATCTAGAAAATGACAGAATTTACTTAAAATTTCCAAACTTAGGGCAAAAGAAAAGAAAAGAAAAATCTTTAAATAAACCATAAATTTAACTCTTGACAATAGAACAAATTAAAAAATATATACACAAAGTCTAGGTCTCAGTTGAAAATAAGTTTATAAATTAGAAATAGGTTACATGTTTCGCCCTAACGTGCATCGTCAGACCAAAAATGAATATACCTTACAACGGAAAATACAATTAAATAATATATAACTTTACCATAAACAAAACACATTTTACAAAGTACATAAAACCAACATTACCAAACAAAGAAACAATAAAATACGAAATAAAGCTACGCTTGAATGACCTATCAGAGACGTCGATGTAAATTTATTGAATGAGGGACGATAGGTCAAAACGAAAAAAGAAGAGATAAATTAGAATGATTAACTAAGGCTGATAAAGCCTCCTGTCTTGTTATAATGAAAAGGTTTGATTACATTGAAAAAGTATTAGAATACTTAAATACCGACGAGTTTCAATCTTTATCAAGGGATCCCACTAATTCCCTTTTCACTAAAGTGAAACAAGTTCTGGATAAGCCTCTTGTCAAGCTTGAATATTTCAGCATTACAAAAGAAAAGCTTTATCCGATGAACTTCATAACACCACTGTTATATGGTTTGCCAAAAATCCACAAGGAGTGTACTCCAATTAGACCAGTGGTTACTTTCATAAAATCGCCCTGTTATCAACTTTCTTCTTGGCTAAATACTATTCTAAGAAATGTCACTGAGTTTGAGAGTGAATATTCCACCAAAAATTCCATAGATTTCGCCAACTACTTAAAAAACATATCCTTACCATCAAATGCTAGACTTGTCTCTTTAGATGTTAATAACCTTTTCCCTATCATTCCACTAATTGAATGCATTGATTTAATGATGAAAAATTATTAAGAAACAAAAACTTACCTGCTGTCTTAATATCTGACCTCATTCTATTGCTAAAAACTGTGCTAGAACAAAACTTTTTTAAATTTAATAATAGATATTTTCGACATCGCTCTGGCTTGGCAATGGGTTCTTATCTTTCACCATTCTTGAGTGAAGTTTTTATGATAGTGAACAAGAATTGTTAAAATTTTTAGAATTTATCAATTGTTTGCATGAAAAAATATCCTTCACTATGGAGAGTGAAACTGATGGCAAACTTATTTTTTTTTTGACCTTCTTTTAATTAGAAATGATAATAAAATTAGTTTTGAGGTATATAGAAAATCCTGCTGTACTGATAATATCATTCAGTTTACATCTAACTCACCATTTTCTCACAAATTTGCAGCTTTTTAATTTGTTTTTGTACAAACTTTTTAAATTACCACTATCCCAAGCTACTTTTACCAAAGAATTAGATATAATAAGGGAAATTACCTTAAACAATGGTTTCCCAATGAAAACATTCAACAAACTGTTTTATAAATTTATGAACAAATACAAACACTCTTATAAAATGATACATAATAATCTAATTAATTCAAACAAATTCAGACTTTTAACATACTTTGGAAATATATCTCTACATTTAGCTAAATTTTTTAAGTCATTTAATATCTCCATATCATTTAAAACAAAAAATACTTTAAAACAACACATAGTTAGAATCAAAGACAAAAAGGATAGTCTTGAGAAATCTGGAGTTTATTCCCTTAATTGTGCAGAGTGTCCTGCTGTTTACGTCGGACAATCGGGTAGAAAAATTTCGACAAGGATCCAGGAAAACCTCAGTTTGATTATAAAACATCAAAATACAGATATCTCTAACACAAAATCTGCCTTTGCGAATCATTTGTGATCCTCAAAACATCGTTTTTCCATATCTGATAATGTAGCAAGTACTTTACGACAGTTAGTCAAGCTCATTCTGATTAATCTCTTCTTTTTTCGTTTTGACCTATCGCCTCTCATCCAATAAATTCGTATTTTATTATTTCTTTGTTTGGTTATGTTTGTTTTATGTACTTTGTAAAATGTGTTTTATATTATGGTAAAGTTATACATTATTTAATTGTATTTTCCGTTGTAAGGTATATTTATTTTAGGTCTTCTTGCCAATAGGTGAAAGTTACTCCCCAAATAAATCATAGAATGAAAATAAAATATATTTGATGATACTTCGACTTTAATAACCCTCTGTATACGAAAAGCCCCATAAACAACCACAAAAGAAGAATTTAAAATTAACTGTAAGAAACAGAACTCTGACACAGACTGAATCTTGTTTTAGAAATCAGAAAAAAGGTCGACACCTAATTTGACAAGAACTGCCTCTCGTTGAGACGCACCCTGAACCCTTAATTAATAAATATTTCATAGGTGTCGCCTAGAGTTCTACTTTATGTATGTAATTAAAAAAAATAATTATATTTCCTTCTAAATAGGATAAAAGTGCCTTCTATATAAAAGTCTAAAACTTAAACAAAAACGGCATTCTGGGTCAAAAAGACCATGGCGAAAAAAAAGAAAGGCCAAGAAAAACCCTTTCAGCCAATCTTTTCTGAAGGGAAACAATGCTTTCCAAAAAAAAACATAGAATTTTTGAAACGCCTTCTATTATAAAATATTCTATTGTATTTTTAACATAGTAAGTTGACAATTTATTATAATTGAATCGAACCAAATAAAATGTTTCAATTATTATTAGCTTTAACTTAAATGACACCTTCCTACGCGACAAGTCCATATGGGACCATGAACTCTCGAAAGGGAGGCATAGACGATACACACTTGAGAAGGTTTATCTATACAAAAATCTGTCTGTACAGTCTAGAAGATAGCGTTTGAAATAAATAATATTTATTATTTTGTTTAGATTTTAAAAACTCTCAAAACTAATATTAGATAGCTTTACTTTAACGACTTCTTTGAAATTCTCATGTTTAGCATTTGTCATGAGAAAAAAATAAATTAAGAATTTATATACCCTGTTCTAATGGTATAGTCTATTCCGTTACACTACCATAAAACTGCACATTTTAAAAGAAAAATATTCAAATAAAAATCGATTGACTTCGATTTATTGTAAAAAGAAAATGTTACCCATGTTTCGTTTGATAAAGAAAAAATCCGTTGAATAAGTTCCGTTTTATATAAAAAAAATCCGTTGAATATCAATGATGTTATATCATAGAGATAACAGAAGAATAAAGAAGTTATTTTTTGAACATTCTAAATTTTTCACTGGCGGTTATTTAAAAATATCCAGCTGGTACAGGGCAAACACAGATCTCATTACAAAGAATCGCTAAATTTCTTTTACTCGAACTTCCCCCGTTATGAATATTTGCTTTCATTAGGTACAGTGAAGCCGCCATTTTGGTCTTGCCAGCTTAAATTTGTACTTACATTTTATCAGTTTATATTCATCTTTAAGTGTAAATCATAAGATTCAAATATTTGCAACTTTTAAATCTCCCTTTATTCGCTCTGAGTGGCTTATGATTAATCGAATGTTTTCATAATACCCTGCGGGCACATTTGCAATCCTATTGCGCAAACACTGTTTTATAGCTGAATGCATAATATTCGCTTCCATTTGAGTATGCCCAGTGTCCACATAAAACCCAACCATGTTTAATATATAAAATCAGAAGTTTTGGGGTCAAGTTTTGTTTCATAGTATATAGCCTTTATTTGGTTTGATAGCCGTTAAAATGACGTATAGATTTATGTAAATACAAAAGCTTGTTAAATTATTCCTTTTATTCTCCTGTCTAACTTCCTGGTGTCCATTAACCTCTATATAATATTATTTTTCCGAATCCCGCAAGTTTTGTTTAGAAGACTGCTGAAACACTATTTTTTTTTAATATCCAGGATTTTCTTTTGGCCACTTGAGTTATAATTTTTTTTACCGCAATCTCTTCAATGAGTAGTTTCCGAGATACAGTACCTTGCACGCTTATTTGACCACCCTGTACAGGGTGTCCAAATTCGAGACGTATCATTGAGATCTCGGAAACTATTTCATGCCAATCAAAATGCCGCCTTAAAAGTTTGAAAATCCCGAATACTCCCGAAGATATTAAAAAAAAACCAAATATCCGTGATTCCGTTTTTAGTTTTTTCTGTCTCTATTTGAAGTGATATGACAAAATAAATTCTTATTGTTACTTTTTCTGCATTACAAGATGGAGCTGTTAGATGTTCAATCCGACGTTTCGTTTCTTCGTAACCATCATCAACTTTGTTTTTTTAAATAGGCAAAAAATTCCATCTTACGCTGAATTTACTTTAATTTGCTAGTGCATAGTTGCTGATGTTGGCGATGGAACGAAACGTCCGATCAAAAGCCTGATGACGCCATCTTGTAGAGAAGAAAACATGGCCATGAAAATGTCGAATTTATTTTCGTCACCATCTTCAAATTTATTTTGCATCCAACGACAAAATTCTAGATGCCTTTCAGAATCACCAGGTCTTAAAGTTTGACTCACGTGAATTTTGAATGGCTTGTACCCATACGATCTAAGAGTTCGCCTAATTCTCATGCGTGGTATTTCAAAATCCTCTTCATTTGCCCTAAAAGAGGATCTAGGTGCATTTTTAACCTACAATGTGGAAATTAGTAAATAATTAGTTGCCTTTTAGTACGCTATATTAAGTTGCAGCAGTTCTTCTTCCTGATCCATTCGCCAGCCGTATTTCTTTTTTGGTTTTTCAAAACCTCCATGCTCTGCTAAATAGAAAAAATGTAGCTGTTGAATGAATGAATAATCAAGTCTCAAATAAGTAAAGAAAAAAATCAAAATACTGTCATTTTGAAACAAAAGAAAATTCCATGGCTAAATATGATGGATAAGAAGGAGTATATGACACTATGCAAATATTGCTATTGTAGAACAACACTAGGACAACTTAAAAAAAGTAACGTCGGCATCGGATTGTAAATCTTATGGCGTCATCATGTAGGGGAACAAACATTGAAGTTTGTTTTAATCCATTTTTTTTTGATAAATTCTTATATTAACTTCTGACAATTACAAACAGAAATTGTAACAAATGATTTTTTTTTAATATTACTAAAACAGACCAAAATCAATTTTACTTTTTGATAGTCATTTTTTCTTTTGATCGGATGTTTCTTTGCATCGCCATCATCCGCACCTAGCTCCGATGATGGATTTTCGGCTCGAAACGTCGGATATGTCAAGTGTGTTATGGTATTCAATTTAGAATTTAAATTAAAGTTAATTAAGAATAAAATGGAATATTTTGCCTTTTTAAAAAAACAAAGTTGATGATGGTTGCGAAGAAACCAAATATCGGATTGAAAATCTAGCAGCACCATCTTGTAAAGCAGAAAAAGTAGTAATGAGAATATGGAGTTTATTTTGTTATATCACTTCAAATAGAGTTAGAAAAAAATAAAAACGGAATTGCGGATATTTGGTTTTTTTCGAATATCTTCGGAAGTATTCGGAATTTTAAACTTTGAAGGCGGCATTTTGATTGGCATGAAATTGCGCAACTTTGCACTAATTTAACCGAATTTGTATCTCTTACAGTTGCCGAGATTCCAATGATGCGCCTCGAATTTGGGACACCCTGTGCAGGGGTGATTATTTCAGTAAACAAAAAAATTTGTAGGTCCAAAGTACTAAAAGGGTAAACAAGTCGCTGGGCGTCCATATGGTGTAGAAAAACAAAACCAAAAATTTGACCTTTACCCAAATATAATACGTAGATTTTATTTTATTAAACAAATCTTACTAGTGTGAGACAGAATTTTGAGAGTAACGACAGAGAAGATTAAATCAAATTGATTTGTTTTACTTAAATGAATACTTCTGAACCCTTTACTATTAATTTTACGGTTAATAGGGACTTCCTTTTATCTAAAATGAAGACCTTTTTTTTTAACCATTTGAACTTCCACTGTTTAATAAAATAATTAGGTACTATCTATATTGAGTATGTAGGTATAGAATTGATAAAATTGATTTACTATTATATTTAGTTTTCTGGCTCATAAAAATATCATTTCTCAGGCGAATGTAGGTGATAATGGTTTCAAATGTCATGAGACTGCAGAAGAACCACTTAGCGGAAAATAAGCGCTAGGACTCCTTTAGAATTAGATGCTCCCTAAAGCCAGATGCTCTAGAATTTTCGTATCTTACATTTTTCATTTTCAGCCGAAAAGAGAAAGTTTGCCGATTTTTGGCTGATGCTAATTACGACCAAACCGTTGAACCTAATTTAATGTTAAAAGAGGACATTGGACAATTTAATGCTCTTTAATTTTGGTAATAATGAAATTTTCTATACGACGATTTTACAAATTTTCGCAGTTTTTTGGCACCCAAAAGTGTACCCCACCTAAGAAACCGTCGTAGACTCATGCTACTCTTATTTAAATTGCCGATAAAATCTCTTTCATTTTTGTTTTGGAAATTAATGGAAGACATGAGTCTAATTTGATGGGGCTTTATATTATGGTTTTAAGAACATGGTTTTGCAAACCCACATATTGATACAGTTATTTTAGGTAAGCGCAATTAATAAAAAAGAAAGTGAATGGTAATGAAACATCCTCTAAGTGAAGTTAGCAGATTTACACATTTTTCTGTACGATGCATCCTTTAGATGTTATAAACTAAAAACTAAAAAAAATGCCAGAATTTAGCGGTTTTTTGGCTCCCAAAAGTTGAGCTGACCTCAGAAAATGTCGCAGACTCATACTACTCTTATTTGGAATGCCGAAAATGAAATGAAATCCTTTCAAGCTTTCTGGGAATTAATGGAAGACGAAAGTCTAATTTGACTGGACTTTATATTATGGATTTAAGAAAGAATTGATTTTGCAAACGCATATATTTATAAAGTTATTTTAGGTTAAGCACAATTGACTGAACAATAGGTAATTAATAAAAAAGAAAGTGTATGGTAATAAAACATCCTATAATTGGAGTTAGCAGGTTAACACTTTTGAACGAGGACATTTTTTGGGAGAAGTGTTACTGAGATATTTTTTTTCTTTTGCCGACTTTACAACTACCAAATTTCAGTATCAATAATATAAGATAAGATAAATTTGGCGTATGTGGTACTTTATTTGGATACTTAAATTCATTATCGTTTTTTATTATAAATGTATCTTGCTTGGGTGTGTGTCATAGGACACATTTTTTTGCAAAACGAGTAACCTAGGCAAACAATTTTTAAAGTACCTGAGGGGACACAAACTAAGCAGCTTTAAGTAGTATTGAAACTTTAACATGCATTTTGTGCTTCTCATTATTACTTCTATAGAAACAGTTGCGAAATCAGCTGATATGATCTCATGCTTGATGTGTTATTTTTTGTAATATTGTTACATTTTACAACAATGAATAATCATTAATTTTGTTCTAGGTTACTTCCTGTTAAAGAAAATTTCTTATGCAGACAAGTCTTCAAGGTAAGTTACTTTTATTTCGAATTCCTTATGTACTACGTTATAAATAATCTAGTTTTTTTATGAAAATTTCTAATATTTATGCTGCAAGTAGTTATCTATCTTTCACATTGTACACCTTACGACCAAGTACAACAATATATAACTGCTAATTATACATAAAAACAGTTTCAGTTATGCATACAAATATTTTGAATTTAAAACAGAATTTACGAGGGGCTGTCGTGAAGTAGAACTGTTGAAGGCTAATGCACTTGTAGATAGGAATTATAACAACGTTAGTTAACACAACATCTCATAAGAGCAAAATTTAATACTAATATGGCACTTAGCTAAAAATTCCTGTTATAGAAATTCTAATTTTAAGGCTACCCTAAGCACATTGTTAACATGAGAAATCCAAGATATTGTTAATTTATTAATTATTTAAAAACAATTAAATAAATGTATTCTAAATTTTTTTATTTTCAGTATGAGATGTCATTCTAGGTAAATATTGATAGCAAGTGAATATGGTTGATATGATGAAATGAACTAATGAATTGAATTCTTGACATCTTGCGCTTTATCCTATTCCGTGAAATATTGCTCCAATAACAGACTTTAGCATTAATTGCATTCCCTGTTTTTAAGTGAGTATTTTATATCTCATTTCATTTCCATCTCCAATAATTTGTATTTTTCCCTCAATCTATTTCAAGGACCTCTATTGTATTTTCGCCAAGATCATTAGACTGATATATCTCCTTTTTTCTTTTCTCAGTATGCAGACGGTTTGTTAGTCTTGTTGTTCCAATTCCACAGCTTAAAATTTATTCAGTATGTTTTATTATAGCATCCCATGCAGTTTTTTAGATGTTACATCCTTCTCTATATTCTAAATTTGTGGGTTTTTATTCTTGATAATTTTAAAGTGATTTCATTCTTCGAATGCAACACATGATAATTTCTGGCGTATACTATACTGCTGGTTCTATTTACTGATGAATCCCACTTGCTGTACAGGGTGTGGCATTTTGGGTACTTTTGCGAGGTATGTTCGTTATTTTTTTACATAGAAAGTTGAGGTTTCCGTGACAGTGTGCTACTTTTTCGTAAAACTAAAGAGGCCGTTAACAAAATTTTCATAGCCCTCTTAGTTTTTAAGATACAGAAAATAATTTCAGAAAACTGCCATTTATTTGCGTGTTTCTGAGAAAAAGGGCTTACTATTATACATTTTTGAAATGTTAAAAAAGACAAATTTTGTAGTCTATGAATATACAGGGTGTTCCATTTAAAAAAATTAAATAGGGTCCGATAACTTTTTGACCTAACCCTATATACTAATTCCGAAATTGCGGAATTGAGTTCTACGGGAAAAGTTATATAAGAAACCGTTTTCAGATTTTGGATAAGTTATCTGATAGTTGAGATACAAGGGGTACCTGAAAATGCACCATTGTCAATGTAGCCCTGTATCTTAAAAACTAAAAGAGCTATGATAATTTTGTTAACGGCCTCTTTAGTTTTACGAAAAAGTAGTTTATATTAAACTTCATTATTTTTCATTAAACACATTAAACACCCTATATATTTTTATATATTTTGATTGCACACTGTCGAAAAAACTCGTAAGGATAACTTCCGTTTTATGCAAAAAATAAATCACTCTCTAATTTTTACTCTGAATATTATTTATTGTAAATTAAAAAAAAAATTTGAAATATCATTACAATAAAATAATTACAACTATCTATAAAAATAACGGAGATACCCCGCAAAAGTACCCAAAATAGGACACCCAGTACAATAGGCATTTCCAGTAAATATTCAAAAGTTTTCTTACGAACAGCATATAAAAATATTTATTTAGTTTATCTTGTGTCATTCAAAATAATTTGAAAAAGACCGAGGAAACTGCTGTGTTATCTAAATATTATTTACAAAACTACAACAACATTTATGATTCCAGTCGAAACTGCGTCAGTGGCTTTATTTCATCTCTCTTATTTGGCTTATTGAGTTATTGACAGTAGAGAAATTAAATGGCTGACCTTTTTTACGTAAAAAATATTCTTAGGGTTTTAAACCATTTTATAAAAAAAATTTATTCAAGAAGGGAACTATTTTTGGATTTTACGCCACACAATGTAGAAGACAAAAGAGAATAATACCAATTTACCTTAAAATTTTAATCAGGGTTCACTGTAAAGGCACCCGGGAAACGACACTGAAAAATATCTACTTTCTTGGACGTTTCGGGGAAAATCTACTTACGTTTTCAGCAAAAATATGTACGTTCACCAAGGTTGCTATCGTTCTCAAGTGTATTTCTTACTATGCTTAAAGTTTTATCTATATCATAATAACATTGAAACTATTCTAGTATAAAATTTTGGCATGGTTCCTTCATCTTCTCTATTAAGTAATATTTTACGGAAAATTTTGATTCAAATTATGTTCAAATTACGATCATAAGCCACTTGTTCGGTGGAGAAACAGTGGTGACATGTTTTGTATATATAAACATGACAATCAATATTTAAATGTTTTTTAAACTATATTAACACCAAAGAACCGACGTTTGAAAAAGAAACGGATCCACAACTTCCAATTTTAGACATACTTATTAAAAGAGACATACACAGTTTTAAAACTAAAGTATACAGACAACCGACACACACAAACAGATATTTAAATTTCTACTTAAATAATCCAATCATGGAAGTAAGCGCAGACAGTTTGTACAAATAAATAATGCAAGAAGTAATCAAAAAGAATAATTTGTGGAGTACGACAGGGATCAATATTGGGGCCAGTTTTAATATTAATTTATATAAATTCAGTTTCTAAATTAAATTTAAAACGCAATATTCAATTGTTTGCGGATGACACAATAATTATTTATTTTGCTGATAATTTAAATGAATTATTTTTTGATATAAAACATGATTTACAATTAATTTGTTTCTGGCTTAAATCTCACAAACTTTCGTTAAATTTATTAAATCTTCTTTTATGTTAATAAGTAAAACAACCATAAATTCTGGTATTTCCCCAATAGTAATAAACAATAACAAAATTAAATATTCAAATACAAAACAATTTTTAGGATTAATTATAAACGAAAACTTAAGTTGGAAAAATCATATTCAGAGTATAAGAATCGCTATAACTCCATTAATAGGAGTATTATACAAAGCAAGATATTTCGTACTATTATAATTCTTAAAAAACATATATTATTCTTTAATATATTCTAAATTCTAATATTTAATTTCTATTTGGGAATCTGTTGTTCGTCACATATTAAACCTTTTAAAAAATTGCAAAATAAATCTATAAAATGTATTTATAAACTACCATATTTGGAACCTTCTATTAACCTACTTAAACCTAACGGATTTTTAAACTTACAAAATATTTATAATTTAAAAATTTGCATTTCATTACACTCTATTATTAATAATGAAAAAAATCAAATATTATATTTAAAAAATCCAATACTTTATATAATCACGATACAAGACATTGCTTACAATTACAGACCATTACAATAAAAAGTGACTTTGGCAAAAAATCAATTCTGCACGATGGTTTAAAAATATATAATAACTTACCAGAGACTATAAGACATAAAACAAAATTATCAATATTTAAAAAACAAATAAAAATTCATTTCTTACAAAAATAAAAATTAACACTTTTTTTAAAAATATTTATTTCAACTTAGTTTATATTATATTGAATTATAACTAACGTAGGAGTTTTTTCATTTATCCCAACTTTATTATTATTATTTTCTATTGTTATATGTTACATTTCATGTAACAAACTTGTAAAGCTGGTTTGAAATAAAACACTTTAAATTACTTACTTATCTTAACATTCAAAATAACACCTTTAAATTGACATTCCGTCAGAGTTTTGTCATTTCAGTTAAATGTCTGATATAAAACATAAGTGATAGACTGTTCTTAATCTTTATTTTTCAGTTTGCTTAAGACGGGCGTTGACTTTCTCCCAAAATATCCAAAAAAGTAAATGTTTTTCGGTGTCATTTGTCAGGTACCTTATTTTAATATAATAATAAAAATTTTAAGCTAAACCGATACAATTCTTTCTAGTTTCTGAGTCTTTCCCACTTTTTTTCCTAAAAAAAAAATCGAAAAACTTCACAAATTGCGCTATTCAGTGCAAAAACTAAGTTATGTGCAGTGTTGCCAAACTCACCTGATTTTCTGAAGATGTATATACCACAGACTTTAACGATGGTTTTATTGACGAACCTGGACTAACCTAACGCTGACGGGGTAGATTTACCTAACAATAAAGGTTTTGTTAAAAAAAATCCTTGCTTTAATATAGACCCGAAATTGTATTGATGGGCTACCGCGCGCCTTCTTTACAGAAAGCCTAACCAATTCTAACCTAACAAAAATAAACAAACTGTTTGAAAATCTGCTTGCAACATGACAACACTGTCCACATATGTCGCATTTGACATTTATGACTTGACAATTCTCTGCTATATGAGAAATAAATTGTTATTTTTAAATGTCATTTTAGGAATATAAAAAACAAAGTATATAAATTCTTTATCTTTTATTGACAATGGAATATTTGTGGCGTAAAACCCAAAAATAGGTCTCTTCTTAAATTATGAATCCGCTACTTCAATTTCGTAATTAATAAAGAAATTGTACTCATTAATGAAAAATATTAGTATGAAAAGTTATACTTATTATATTTCGAATAAATTCAGTTACTTAAGCGGTAAAATTCAAAATTGCCAAATTAACGCCTTTAAAATATTTTAATTTTAGACACCTCATGATACACAAAACAGATTTTTCTGCCTTCTTTCCTCTATCTGCACTTGTATAGCACCAGGAACTATAAGAAGTTTGCAAAATATTGCGGCATCTATATGCAACTTGCATTGATAAAATAGTAACTTTTCTGATAATTAATTTTTACAGATACAAACTTTGACATTATGAAAAAATTCACTCACTTTCATTTATTGTTATTACATGAAGGATGAAGGGTGTACGGATAAGAATATAAAGCGCACAAATTGTAATAAAGATAAGTCAGTTTGATGCAGCCGTTTTTGAAAAAATAAGGGTAGAGCAATAAAAAGAAAAAAATCATTGCTCGGTAAAAAAATGTTGAAATCCGTTGATTTTTGTATCGAGAAAAATTCGCTTATTTTCAACTCTGTTAGTTTGACCTCCAGCAGGGGTAAGCTGCAACCCTTAAAATATTATATAAGATTAAAGGTCAAGTGAAACCTCATTTCAAAGATCACTAAATTCTCTTTTCAAGGCTTAGCAATTTTTAAAAATTAAGTAGGTAGTTAAGTTAGTTAATAAGTTGATAAAACTATAAATTTGTTTCAATATATACGTTAATTTTATGTAATGCTATTGTTTTTCTGGAAAAAAAAATAATTCTTTTTGAGCTTAGTTTTACGTTATGGATATGGTTTAAGTTTTTTATTAAAGATGAGACACAAGATGAAAATTTTATTTATTCATTTTTAATGATAATAAGTGCGAAAATGCCTTCTGTCCCGACATTCATCAACGATCCGCTGACATAAATCATTAAATTATTTTGACTGAGTTTTATAAATCTTACTTTTTAAGTGAAACAATAAAAAAAGGGGGTTAAGTCAGGTGATCTTGCAGGACACTTTATTGTTCCTCTTCGGCCGATCTATCTCCTACAGCCATATCAAACACGCGGCCCGCGGGCCGCCTGCGGCCCAGTGTGCATTTTTCTGCGGCCCAAATCAGTTTTGAAAACAGCTAGATAATGCGGCTCGCGAACAAGTTGAAAACCGTCTTTGAAAGCGCGCGCCGCTGCAACAACAATTGGTATAATAAAATGTACAATTGTACATAGTGCCATCTATGTTTAGGAGGATGAACTACACAAACTCAACCTAAAACCTAAAGCCAAACGTTATCTGGCTTGTTCCATGAAATTCTATCGCGCAAAAACACAGATGACGCTATCTGAACAGTCTTGAAAGAACTCGAGAAATCACAATCGTGCCGTATATAAGCCGTGGTTCGATTGAGTTCAGTCGTTTAGTGTTTAGTCAGTTATGAGTCAATTGCGATAGAGTTTCGAGTTGAGTTGCGCACTTATTGTTACAACACTTAACAGTACTTATTATAATTTATTTCGTATACAGTTTTTAACATGTCTCTTTCAAAACCAAGTGGAAGTAAGAGGAAACTTGTAGATGAGCATCGTATCTTTCAAGAAAAGTGGGAATTAGAGTTTTTCTGCTGTGAAGTGAAAGAAAAAATTATTTGATTGATTTATAATAGTACAGTCGGTGTCCTAAAATTATATAATATAAATCGTCAGTATAATATTCATAAAACTATGTTTGACATGTATACAGGCATGGTCAGAAACGAAAAGTTAAATAAGTTAAAATCACGGTTGAAAGATCAGTAGCTTATGTTTACACGTTCAAAACAAGAAAATGAATCTGTCCTTCAAGCGAGTTACGTACTGTCGGAGTTGATCGCGAAACACTCAAAACCATTTGCTGAAGGTGAATTTATAAAAGAATGCCTTGTAAAAGATTTAGAAAGTGAGTGATATTATGCAGAGATGCGATGGCTTTCGTGTTCTATGGTACTCGACCGGTTTTGGAAACTTAAAGAAGAAATACAAGGTTCATGGAAACAAAAGGAGAAGACGTCAGCTTATTAAGCGATGTACCCTTTTTACAAGATCTTTCATTTATGGTAGATATCACAAAACACTTGTCGGACTTAAATACAAATTGCAAGGACCACGTCAAAAACATGATCATGTAAAAGCTTTCAAGTGTAAGATGATGTTTTGGGAAAAATAGTTAGCAGAGGATAGTCACATTTTCTGACTTGTAAGGCATATCAGGAAAGCACAAGTGTCCCAATATCATACAAAATATATTCAGAGAAAATGAGAAGCCTTCTCGCAGAATTTGAGAAGCGTTTTCAGGATTTTAAGTTCCCCCTCACTTGCAAATGGAAGTAATTGAGATTCAGTGTCAGACCCATTTAAAACAAACATTTGATAGTGTTGGTACATTCGAATTTTATAAGTACTTGCCTGTTCAATACCAAGAAATGAGAAAATTTGCCTGTAAAATCCTGTCAATGTTTGGAAGTACCTATAAGTGTGAACGACTATTTTCTTTGATGAAAGGAAACAAATCTCCCGCAAGATCGCGACTGACGGACGCACACGTGGACGCAGTTTTAAAAGTTATTTCTGCCGATAAATTCGCGTTACAAATAGTCAACTTAATTAAAGACAAAATATGTCAAATATCTGGGAAAAGAATTTAATGTTTGTAGTTTTTTGTAATGCCCTTTTTATTGGAAATTTAATAAACAGACTTGTCCTATAATAGTACTTTTTCTCAAGATTTTCAGTAAGTTGTCTTCTTTAAGATAAGGTTTTGCGGCCCACCTGGTTGATGGTCCACATGTTTTTGGCCCACCAGTGACTTTGAGTTTGACGTGGCTGATCTACTAGGATAAGTCCGCTTTAAATATTCACAAACAGCAAGGGTATTATGAGGAGGTGCGCTATCTTGTTGAAATGTCAACTCATTGACATTGTAATTGTTATTATTTTCAAGCATTTCTATCAATGCAGGATAGCATCTTCTAATAATTGCAGCTACATTTCTCCATTTAGATTTCGTGTGAAAAACAAAGGACCAATTAAACAATCGCCATAAATTTCAATCCAGACGATTAATTTCTCAGGATGTTGAGTGTGAACCTCATGGAATAGATGTGGATTTTCGTCAGACCAATATCAACAATTGTGATGATTAACAGTCCCAAAACGAACACTCATCTGAAAAACAAATGTTGAACGTCTGTCAAAGTCATCTTGATTTAATTCTTGTACAAGATGAATTTTGTAAGGGTGAACTTTATGTGTAGTAAGTTCTACTGCTTCGGTTCCCACTATCATTCGATTTGGAGCTATTGGTTTTCGGTTTGCCACTGATCCTGTCACCCTAATCTTTACTAAAATTTCAATTATGTATTTTCGGTGAACATGTTTATCTGGATTCATTTGATAAAATACCTGTGCTGCACTATTAACGCCTCTACCATTTTCATAATAGAGTTCAATCAGCGACACTCTTTTTGCAGTAGAATAAAACATTTTAGATCAAAATAAAGTTATAAATAGTCACAGACAACACCCTAGGAGATACTAAATTTAAATAAATTAAATATAAATATTATTTAGCTTCCATTTCTAAGGAAGATAAACAACTGCAATATTTATAATTTTTTTACACAAACATAGTTCCACAGCACAAAAAAATACTAATTGCAAAATGACTAGTAGGTACTTACTACTTTTTTCTTCAAACGATAAAATTGGAATTTAGACTAACTTTTTTGAGTGATAAATGTAATAAGAAATGTAAAAAATATTTCCTAATTTTTATATTGGATCTGTTAAAAAGAGAATTTGATGACCATTAAAATGAGGTATCACATGAAGTTTCATCCTATTTAATTTAAGGGTTGAAGCTAACCTCTGCGGAGGGTTGAAGTGACAGAGTTGAAAATATGCATAAAAGACTGCTTCGAGACAAAAATCAACGGGTTTCAACATTTTCTTCATCGAACAATAACGATGAGAAATAGCTTTTTTTTCATTGGTCTTCCCTTATTTTCTCAAAAACGGCTGCATCAAATTCTAAAAACTAAGATGCGTTGAAAAGAGAATTTAATTAACATTAAAATAAGGTACCAGTCGACCTCTATTCCCATTTTTAGATTTTTGGGGTTGGAGTTCACCCCCGCGAGTTGGTTGAAGTGACAAGGCTGATGATATTCACAAAACCTTTCCCCCGGGCGATACAAATCGACGGGTTGGAACACTTTGCACTCTGTATATATTTTTTTAACACAAAGATATTGTTAACGTTATTCTTACGGACAAGACTGCTTTGTATTCTTATCCGTATATGAAAAAAACTTTAATCACAGGTTTTACCTAAATATTTTATAATAATTACGTACTAAATCTGAAGACTAACTAATCAGTTTTTCTGTTGTTTTTTTTTCTATTGGTTGGAATACTTATTGCTATTTCTATATCTATGTATAAATATAATGTAAAATTTGTATCTGTACCAAAAAATGAAATTAAATAAACGTATTTAAAACTAGTGTCTAAACTAGCTGCACGGCTTTATCTGTCTGTCTTTGTGGCGATACTTTTAGGAAGGAATCGAAGTAAGTAACTTTATTCTTCTCTTCTAGATGGAAATATTTGCCTTAATATGTATCATATATTATTTAAGTATATTTTCATTTCAAAAAGGCCTATTGGTCTCATTAAAACCAAACCAACGGTTAAAAAAATCATCAAACTACTATTGTTTTCTACTAAATTGGCAAAATGTAGCCACTCTAGTAAATTGCACTAGTTATTACCAAGAGCTCTTATAGAATAATATTTTTCCGTTTTCTCCTCACTCAGTGTTTTAAGGTAAATCTAAAATAAAGGACTGCCAAATCCAGACTTTAGCAAATACAAGAACATGTGCATATGTGTGCAGCTTCATTTTTATGAAATATATTACGAAATCCAAAAAACAGGATATTTGCCCACAACGGTTGATTTTGATAAATTCAACAATATCCCACTTCTGATTATAAATTGCTTTATATCTGTGGCTTTGTGTGACATAATAAAATTTTTAATTATTTAAGTTTATTATATATTATATAGTTTATATATTATTACGCATTTAAAAAACGACCATAGTAAAAAATCCGAATAGAGATATTCAGAAAATAGTTACTGCTAAATAAAAACACATGATAACCTTTTATAATAGATCAATTTATCAGTAATTAAATGTGTGCTAGAGACTTACAGGTTTCTTAATATTGATGACGTCAGATGATTACTTTTAATAGCTACTTGCTGTAGACATTTCTTGCCTCCTTCTTGAAATCTCATTTAAATGAGCAAAATACTGGCAATTTAAAGCATCGAGAACATAGTAGAAGCTCAATTTATTTATATTTCTGATGAATGTTACAGGCATTTTTTTGGTAATCAAAGTTTTTTTACTCCAGCCTAACGGTCGTAGTAGGAAAAGGGAAAGCTATTTTTTATAAAATAATTCATTGACAATGCTTTAAAACTTCTTAATTCGTGAAATATTGTTTGTTCTCCAAGTCCAGTGACAATTTCTTTGGCAGGTCCTAATATACATTTGGCCGCAGAATACTGTAGATGTTTTATTTAAGCAGGAATATTTAAAGGAACAATCTTGTTTTTAGCCATAGTAACAGAATTTCTTGGTGATGGTTAACAATAGGAAATTGGGACCACATTACAGAAACTAACCCAATAATATATACCAAAGTATGTCTTTAATATAATAAAATCTGTACCTTTCTACTCCCAAACTTACATTACTAAAATATAGAGAGAGCATTAAAAATAAAAGTAACAGTATTTCTATTTACATTTACGTTTTCTCGTTCTAGAAAATGTTAAGAAGAAAATTTCATCCTAAAGTAACTTTTATACATCTCACGTTTAGAGGCATTTTTATTAGTTTTCCAGTTTTATTTGGAAACTTAAACTTAAAGTTGAAATTTTATTTAGAGCCAACTACGTAGTGTTTATTTTCCTAAAATATCCAATAAAACTTTATTTACTTAGATGTTAAAGTTTTAGAAATTAGTTTAATGAGGTACTGAAATATATGATGCTTAAAAAGATACAGAAATATATAAAGTGTGGTCATTTAGGCGTGCAACATATGGGATTTTTTTTTATTAACTACACAATCAAAATAAAAATATAGCCAAAACTTGGTACGTCCTCGATAATCATATAAAGTGTACTTAGAATGGTTGCAAGTCAAACAGCATACAGGGTAGGTCAAAAAATATTAAAATCATGCAAGAGTAAAGCAAAATATTACTAAGAAAAGTTGTTTAGAATCAAAAGTTATGCCTGGATAACAAAACATAGGCTCCTGAGAAAAAAATTGATTTTTTGATAATTATCATAAACACTTTCATAGTTTAACCAAAATCGGGTCAGATTCGCATAACTCCGTTCAAATTTAAGTATACTTGTGAAATTAACTTGAATTTTTAATTTTTCAGAGAATCACAAACTTCAGGTTTGTTGCAACGATATTAAAAACAACTTGGACAAGAAGAAGCATTTCTAAAGAAAATATGCACATTAAAAAATTTTCATTTGACGTGCAAAATTTTCGTTTCAAATATTTATTAAAGGTGAACATATAATTGACAAACTGGAAATCCTTGAAAAAAACAAATGAGGGTTAAAAGTGAATTAATGTGAATTAATATTAACAAAAAATCAAACGCACCGAGATCTAATTAAATGTGATACCACTTGTTTTACCAAAAATGTTTATTATAACTTAACAATTAGCAAATCAGAATGAAGTAAAAAAAACATTTAAGGAAGTACATAAAAAAACGAAAATTATTAAGCGTTTCTGTGTGCCCACTTTCTGGTTCAGTGCATCTAATTGTCCGATCATAAAATTCACTAAAAGTAGATCGCAAGATATTTGCTGGAATATTTCTGCGATGGAAACGAATCGAATTTTCAACTTCCTCAACATTATTAAATGGTCGATCCTTATAAACTTTTTGCTTTAAGTATCCCCATAAAAAATCTAATGGGGTAAGATCTGGGGAACGAGGAAGCCACCGTTGATCGCTATTTCGTCCTAACCATTTAGTACCAAATTTCCCATTTAACCATTCAGAAACATTTCCAGTAGAATGAGCGGGACATTCATCATGTACAAACCATAATATATACCGTTCTTGTAAACTTATATTGTCCAAAAAATCCGATATTTCGTTTTCCATAAACTGTAAATAGATCACACATTTGTTTTCTGGTATTACTGGTTTCTATTGTTAATAACAAAATTTGAATTTGCGTCCGACCACCACCTACAAATATGTCTATGAAAATCACGCTGATCTTCTATTTGTCCTTGAATCCATATGCAGAAATCATAGCGGATGTCATAGTCTCGTTCTTGAAACGTGCAAATAAACATTTGCCTATAAGCATGAAACTTGTTTTTCTTGAGAATGCTCTTAACAGAGTTTTTTTTTAATACCCATATAAGCAGAAATTTCCTGAGTGGATCTTCTAGGGTTTTCAACAACTGACTGAAGTACCGCTAATTAATTTTCTTCAGTACAAACAGTTTTGGCACGTTCATTTTTATATTTATAGTCTAAAGATCCTGTCTGTTTGAAGTTTAATAAAATTCTACTTACCGTTGAGTAGTGAACTTGTTTGTCTAGATGTCGTTCATTGAAAATATCTGCTACGTCACGCACTGTTTTATAATTATCACCACATATAAAAACTAATTCTGCATTCTCGACTAGCGTTAATTAACTTGGAGGAGGTATTTTAAATCAAATAAAGTTAATGTGTAATAATATAATTGTTCTTCTAGAATGAAATATTAACGCCACCGAGCTGTCATAATTTTTACTTCTAACCCTCATTTGTTTTTACCATGGGTATCCGCGATTATCTTAGTATAGGATTTCAGGTTTGTCAATTAATGTATACAGTTATTTAATAACAAATTTATAATTTTACACTTGAAATGAAAGTTGTTTAATGAGAATATTTTATTCACAAATGTTTCATCTTGTTAAAAAGCATATTGGCAAAATTTTCAAGTTCTGTTTAATATCGTTGCAACAAACCTGAAGTTTGTGATTCCCTAAAAAATTAAAAATCCAAGTTAATTTCACAAGTATACTTAAATTTGAACGGAGTTATGCGAATCTGATTTGATTTTGATTAAACTATGAAAGTGTTTACGATAATTATCAAAAAAATCAATTTTTCAAAAACTTGTTTGACTTTTTCCAAAAAAAATTCTCAGGAAGCTATGTTTTGGTATCTAGGCATACCTTTTGATGCTAAAAAACTTTTCTTAATAACATTTTGTTGAATCTTTCGAAATAAGGGTACTTTACTCTTGCATGATTTTAATATTTTTTGACCTACCCTGTATGATGTTTGACTTGCAACCATTCTAAGTACACTTTATATGATTATCGAGGATGCACCAACTTTTGGCAATATTTTTAGTTTGATTGTGTAGTTAATAAAAAAAAATCCCATATGTTGCAATCTTAAATGACCACACTCTATATATATATATATATATATATATATATATATATATATATACAAAATGGACATATGTATATAGTATCTTGTAGGCAAATATGTCCTTATTATGCTGCATGTTTTAAGCTAGCCTTAGTAAAGTAGATATCTTTCACCTGCACTGCATGTAGCTTACCATTAGTTAAGTAATAAATGTCATCATTAGTTTGGTTATAATATTATGTAGGTATATGAAATCGCCAAACATTATTTAACTGAAATTATTGAATTTGATATTTAATTTTAAGCTTTTTGTCAGTAAAAACATAAACATAATAAAAAAACAATAAAACGCGAGTTCTGGTGCTAAACTTTCAGTATATATTTATTAGGGATTTTTTTTGTTTTTACAGCAGATATACCACCAGAGCAACATTATTAAAGTTTATAATTCATTGTTAAATTTTTAAAATCTCTGAACTAGAGAAAATAGAAAAAATTCGGAGCCGTTTTGGTTCGGACTTCAGAGCAAGTCAAACAGTGGTACCAATTTAGTTTGGACTATATTATTATAAGTGAAATAAAAGATAGCAGACTGGTATTAAAAAATTTGGATAGCAAATTGTATCTAGAGCCTGAAACGGAGACCAGATATTATGATACTCTCCAAAAAAAACGTGTAACTGCCGTCAAAAACTCTTGACATCACCTATAACAAATATAGTAGATATAAAATAGAAGCAAGCACAATATATTTCTTCAATAGACGTTCAGAATACGTGTGAAGTATTGAAGTTTCAACTACTTACGTAGCATTCTTATCCCATGCTTTTCTTACATATCCATACATTACAAAACATTTGCAAAATGTACAGGTGCCTCCACCAGGTGTTTTCCTTCGTCTAAACTATAATAGACACGAAAATCAGTTTTATTCAAAAATTATAGAATGTGTTATAGAAGATGATCCAACAAAAAATATGTACCTAGCTTTTCCTCTTTTTTGAGAGCACATGCGTTATGCATATTTTTCAACCCGCATCTTCAACACCCTGGTAGCGGGGGACAATGACATCTCTAAAATTTGAAATTAAATTGGGTTCGAGTGATACATTATTTCGAAGGGCACAAAATTACCTTCCTATTGATGCCATATTTGTTGTATTTAACTTGAACAAATAATGTAGTTGTGTAGAATTAGGTTCTTTTAGAAATCATTTTTTTAACATTCTTCCGCCATACTGGATTTTTACGAGAATATTTCTAGATCATCGCCATATGACCCTTAATTTTTTGCCAGAATTTTGACCACTACATCGCAATTAGTTATTTAGTTATTTTTTTAGGCTGACTCTTTAAATATTTTAATGTTTCCCCATTTTCTTCCGCTTTCTTGGATTCGTACCAAAATGTTACCAGTTGATTCCAAAGTTGATGTTTGTGCAAAATTTGAGAAAAATTGGATAAGTAGTTTTTAAAAATTACTTTTTAACAGTTCACTAGGCCGCCATTTTGTTTCACCATATTGGATTTCTACCAAAGTGTTGTTATGTGTTCCTCATATGACCCTTAATTTTGACTAAAATTTTAAGATATTCGGACAGACAGACAGACGGAATTGAGAAAACGTGTTTTTCGGCATCTTGGGACCCTGAACCGTGAAGATCTGAAAAAATCTCAGAAAGTTTCGGTTTTCACGATTACAATACTTCCCTTTTATGAGGGAAGTAATAATGACTATATTCTTTTAGCCGGTTGCGCAAAACTTTTAATCACGTAATAAATTTAACTGACGTTTAGAATCATTTTTGACATTGACACTTTTATGTGGTCTGTCACACTCTGAACCAAGAACCTTAAATCACACAGAATAGTTACATCGGCTATTTAATTCTGTCAGTTTAGCGGGAGCGAGCCTTGCTGCAGTGACGTTGCCTGGCCTGCTCGAAACAAGTTTATTGCGTTATTTCCAGGAGGATAATATGGTTTAGCCGTTTGATGGTGTTATTTTGATTTTTAATGCAATAAATTATGACAAATTTTATATTAAACTAATAGAGCAACTTTACCATATAACTTTCGGTCAATAAGCAATGTTCAATTGCATTTGCATAAAAGCATATGATGTATATTTTAACAATTTTTGTATTTAAATGCATATTTTGCAGTTATTACAGGAAAAATGCATATATTCTAATTTTTCTGAATATATTTTTATTTCCGAAGACAAATTTGATGTATTTCAAATATAATCCATAATAATAAAATGAAGGCCTTGGTGCAATAGAGTGATAAGCCACATTTGATAAAATTTTGAGGAGAGCAATTTCTAACTTTTGCAAAATTTTATAATTAAAACTTTAAGATTATTTTGAATAATATCTTTTGCCCCTGTAATGTTTATTTATTTAACAATATGTTCAGTATCTTAGATGGTTTAAAAACGTTATTGTTCCAGAAAAGTATTTTTTTTTTTTAAAAAATGCCAGATTTTTGAGGCTTATCAATCTTATTGCTCGAAAAAAATGTAACATATTATTTTTGCGGAAAAAAAAGAATGTTGTGGAAAATCTTTTATTATGAGTAAAAAAACTTAGAACAAATTGTGGAGCTACTGCAACAGCATCATAGTAGCTCAGCTACATCATTTGAGTCATCTTCGGTAGGCACCAATGTATTAAAATATTCATGAAAAACGGGTGGAATATAGGGAAGCAGACTCTTTACATCAACTAATTTTTTCTTATTTATATTAAGCGGCCTTAGATATTTTGGTCCTAGATTTTTCAGCTGAATATTCATTGGTCGACCAACTTTCATGAACTGCACTTCTTTGGAAAAGTCCTCATTTACGGCATGTTTAATAAAAAAACTAGACGTGTGGTTGTTTTTGAACTGAAACCCAATGGCTGATGAAAAATCGACGGGTTCACCTGACTTGGTCTTTTTAACCTTTGTCACATTCTGTAATAAGTTTCCAACATTTAAAATATCACTTTGTGATAATACAGTTACTACAAACGGATTTTTTTTGTTGGATTTTTTCAAAATATCAATCCACATGGAGGGGCTATAAATATGTTGCACTTTTTTCTGACATTTTTCGATGAGTGCAAAATCCCGGTCTGATGGCAGGCGGGTGTGCCCAGCTACCAAAAAATAATGAGTTATTTCCTTAAGTCTTCCCTCTCTTATCAGCTGCAACCACATTGCCATCATTGCCCAGTTCTTGTTTTGCCCTGGGCAGTTATCTGTAAAGACAATAAGCTTTTCTATATTTTTTGGCTGTAGGCTCAGAAATTTTAAAACAACGCTACAAATCTTATCACTCCCTCTGTGCCCAGTTTCTTCACCCCAAACAAACATGTATCCTTTTCCATTACTGCAGTCATGCACTCCACAGTTGTATAGTCACAACAATAAACAATAAAAGGCTGGTCCAGATGTCAACTTAGGAACGGGCAAAGCCTGCTGGAGATCAAAAGAAATTACTATTACTAATTACTTTTTTTTCAGATTCAGATTTCAGCAGATCCTGCATAAGTCGAGCACGAGTTTGATGGATCTTTAAAGAGGTCTCAATTACTTTGGATTCATCTTCTTTATTTTCGACACGTAGTGCGTCAATTTTAATTTGGGATTCGTCACATGTTTTACATGTATCTGATTTTGGTAGTAAAAATCCTATGTTGAATTCCCGACAAAATACTCTACGGTACGCATCGTGACTCACGGGATTTTCTACACCCCTTTCAGTGCACCATGGAAGATAATATTCCTCATATAAACGGGCGATCGATAGGTCGCAATCAAGATAGAACTTGCCATCATTCACGGATCGGCTGTAATGGCTCTGGTATTTCGGTATGCTATTAATGTGATCTCTAACTGATTGCAATCTATTTTCGTCAATTTTGTTAGGCCTGTTTGAATGTTTTCCCCTTCGATCCATTTTAGGTGTTGAAGCCCCTTCAGAAATTTGAGCAATAATACCATTAAGCCTTCCTCTGGATTTGTGTAATCCATGTACACTCATAAACTCTGATTTGCAAAGCTTTACTTCTGAGTTATTAACTTTTACAGTATAAATAACTGTAACTTTTCTTCTTGACTCCTGTCTTTTAGTTTTTTTTGGATAAACTCTTTTTTTTTATATAACTTTTATGCAACCAAAAAGATAGGCATTTTGAGTATTAAATGAACCAATATCCCAAAAGCTATTGAAAATATTTCCCTCTTGTCCTTGAAGTTTGGTTCTACAGTTGGCTTTGCAAGTGCATGGAGGGCCAAGTACACGTCCGGCATATTTTTTATTATTGGAGTCGCTAAGATATTCCCTTCCTTCATTTCTCCTACGCTGCCTTTTATTTCTTTTATGTGAAGAAGGAGTTCGCGTTCTCCACCGTTTTCTTGTGCTTTTCACTGGGCTCTCTTCGGACAGCCTTTCCAAAGATAACTGGGTCTGGTTTAGATTGATATTGACATTTATTGCTTCATCCTGAAATAAAAAAACATTTTAGAGTAGGTATTTATAGTGGCTTTTCATATTCTAGTCTAGATATTTTCCTTCATTTTAACAGACACCTACTTCAAAATGCAACAAAACTAAATTAAAAATCTATTGCTTCAAAAAGATGATAAGCCACATGGCACAAAAATGCCTGCAAATACTGTTTATTATTTACTTTCAAATTATTCCACATATTCACAACTTAGATAATTATAAATTTAAGAGAAATTGTACGCCAAAAATTACTCATTACATTTTTTAAAGGAAATATTATAATTTTTCAGAATATTTTTTGGTCCTATAATCTGCCCCTAAGGTTGACATCAAAAATGTGATAAGCCACAAATTATTTTAGAGCAACTTACCTCGCTTGAAGAAGAATTCACATCGTTTTCAGATGTGTAGTCTGAATCTGTGGTATGTCCTGCAATGTTAAAATCACTCTCACTGCTTGATGAATTTTCTAAATCGCTATTATTAAAAATATTTCGTCTCACGTTCACTAAACGACTATTTCCGGCCGCTATGATTGATTGTGGCTTGTCATGTTTTTCGCTCAAAATGTGATAAAAAGTGCGGGAGCAACAATATGATTGTAGGGATAGTGGTGACATCTTTTGAGGGAATAACAAAATTTCTATTTAAAATGATATATCAAGTTAAAAATAAAACTGTAACGTAATAACTCATATTTTAAAAAAAATGTGGCTTATCATACTATTGCATCAAGGCCTTCAAATAATAAAAAATGTCTAGTGGCTGGCAGGCCAACGGTTTTACCCATTCTTTCTTAGAATTGTTATAGGTACCCAATAAAACATCTGTGCTTTAAAAACTACGGATTTACCACGGATTTACAATCATAAATACGCACGTTTTAAGAATGTTAGAAATAATTTTTCAGTTCAGTTTAGTTTACACGTTGTGGCGTGAACATTGTCCAATATGCCGAAAGAAAAGCGTTCATTAAGTTCGGTATTAAATCAATTCGTGAAAGATTTTCCTGATTTTACTAATGACGGTTTTGTGCTGTTTTGTAAATATTGTGATGTTCGTGTTACTGCAAACAAGAAATTCCAAGTGACACAACACATAGGAACTACAAAAGTTTTAATCACCACAGCATTTTTACCAGAACCGGGACCCAAACTATTAAAGTTAGAACAGTACACAAAGACATCAATTCCATATAAATCCACGTTAAGGAAAAACTATGTTCCAGATTTGTACAATAAGACAGTTACCGAATTGCGGGAAAAAGTAGAAGATAAAAGTATATGGGTGTCACTAGATGAAACAACTGATTTGGAACAGAGATGTGTTGTTAATTTTGTTTTTGGTGTGTTGGGTGTAGAAGCAGAAAGGTATAAATCAAATTTACTTACAATGAAGACCGTAGACAAAGTAAATCATTTAACTCTAGCTGCATTTTTCAACGACTCTCACTCTTTTATGGCCCAGTGGTATTAAATATGATAAAGTGTTAGTGGCAATTACAGATGCTGCTCCATACATGTGTAAAGCAATGAGTGGTCTACAAATATTGTACCCTAAAATGATACATGCCACATGTCTTGCCCATGGACTTCATCGAGTTGCAGAACAAGTTTGTGCTTTTTATCCACGAGTGAACGATCTGATTTCCTCGGTGAAGAAAGTATTCCTAAAAGCTCCGACTCAGGTAGAAAAATTTAGAGAAACTGCAGGAAACATCCTCCTGTCCCCACCACCAATTGTAACTAGATGGGGAACTTGGATAAACGCTACCATTTATTACGCAGAATATTTCGAGGCAATAAAAAACACAGTCAACCAATTTAGTGAGGAATACTCACATTGTATACAAGAAGCACAAAACGTTTTGCGCAAAGAAGGTGTACGTGAAGATTTAATTTACATTAAAAACAATTTTTCTTGCTTGTCTGATACTATAAAAAAATGGGAGATGAAAAGACTTTCTTTGTCAAAAAGCGTAGAAATGATAGAAAAAGAGAGTGAAACTATAACTAACACTAAAAATAAAGTAATTTCTCAAAAATTACCTACGGTTTTAGAAAAAAATATTGGTTACAAAAATTTGAAAAATATTAGTGCAGTTCTGTACAATAAAGAGACATTGAATCCGTATAATGAACAATTTTTAATAAACAGTGATTTCAATTTGTTGATTTGAATATGTTCCAATTGTATCTTGTGATGTTGAACGAGTATTTTCTGAGTATAAATATATATTAATATATATAATAATAAAATAATAATATATTGTCAGATAATAGAAGAAAATTTGAATTTGACATTTGTTACATCATATAGTGATAAAATGTAACCGCAACTTGTTAAATAGCGTAAACAATAAATTTTGAACAGGTTTATTCTTTAGTTAGTTTGTTTAGTTCGCTATATATTAAAATTTTATTTAAAAAAATACTTTTATTATATAGTTGTATTAATGTAATAATTACTGGTAACAATAGCGTCTTAAGGATACCTTGAAATGTAAATAATATAATATTTTAATTGCCATATTTTTGCTTCATTTCTGTTTTTTTTTTTTGAACCGATAATAAATGCATTTTTAAGTGCATTTTTCCCTTATTTCGGAGCATATTTACGTGCATATTTTTAGATTTTTAAATTCATAGTTATCCTGAGCCTAATTATGAGTGCCTTCTTAGTTCATGAAATTTTGTTACATTATATACTTTTATGACAGGATGCCCCATATCGTTACAAAGAAATAAGCACTTTTCCGTAGTTTAGGTACCTAAATGTATTAATTTAAAAAGCAAATAGGTAAAGTGATTCTCATTTAGGAAAGTAAAAAACATGATATTATGATTTTTTAATAATTTTTACTATTTCTTCGCTGTGTTTTTTAATTTGGGATATGGATCCAAAAAAAAAGTCAAATATTCAAAAAAGTCTACGTTTCGCAATTTATTATTGCATCTACAGGACAATTTTAAGGATTTGACTTTTATAGTCATATAAAAAATATACGAACAACACATAGGTAAACAAAGTGAAAATCACATACATGCGTTACAACAATAAAACGAAATACTACAACTAATTAAAACAGTTCAACCTAGCTCGTTCAACGATTGTTTGAGAATTTTTACTATTGTCATGCATATTTTTTTCAAAATTATAAAAAAATAATGTATTCTAGAGATTACAAAAAATACCTTAATGTAACCACTTTTACCACGAAAATGGAAACAAAAAACCCAATAACTACAGAGGCTTCTGATATCTAAGTATAAGTAACTTTTAGATTAATTAACAAGGTTGAGATTTGCATTAATACTAAGAAAGCAACAACCCAGAGTAAAAATTAAAATTGAAAGTACCTTCTATATGTTAAAAGAAAACACAACTGGAAAATTAACAAAAAATAATAAAGAATCCAAATATCTCTATAGATAACATTTTTCTACTGCAGCGGTGTACACACTGTTTCTTCATAATAATTAATTTTGAAAAGTTACACCTGGCAAGGGATTTCTATAACTATTTTTGCAATTATACACAGCACACGTATTCCCAGACATTGTTTTTTGTTATGTAGACTTCTGCAGAAGAAAATATTACAGTTATAAAAGAAGTTTTATTACTTTCCTTAGCTAATTATGTTTTACTATGCATGAACAACACTTTTTCAAATTTGATTGACCTATTACCACTCGTAAAAACTAAAGAATATTGAGAAGACAATGCTTAAAAGGCAAATTTCTAGTACAGAGCAACTTAACTAATACTAAATCTTTAGCCTGACAAGGCCGGAGTACGTCACTCACCCGGTCATTGACGTTTGCAGTCGGCGAGAAACGGTGAACGTTACGCTTACAAGAAGTAACTATCCTGTGTGGTTTATGATTCTTGACTCTGAACCGTCTGATTAGTTAATGCTTAGTTAAATGCTTTGTGCAACCTGCCGTTTATTTATTTATTTATTGAGCTTAGTAGCGAAACGTCCGATAGCAGCATTCCCGTTAATTCTTTGCGCAATGTAACTAAAGATTCGGTTTTCTCGTTGTCAATTACCCCAATTTAAAAAAAAAATCTAATAGCTTCTGCAGTCCCATCGGCTGTCGTGCGTTCCCCCGCTGCTTGGCTACTTCCCGCGTTCAGCCGTTTCTGGTCATGTTTGGAACCATTTTATTCGCGTATTTCACGGTATTTTAGCGCGAAATGAGAATATAAGTTTTGTAATATGATACTTTTATTTTCGATATGATTTTGCAGAATTCAAATCGGATCATCCAGACGACTCCAGGCATGCTGAAAAAAACTAATAATCCCACATGGCCTGGTTTTAATATGCAAAGGACCATCGCTAAA